>OZ005649.1:236070011-236670011 GCA_963930645.1 Salticus scenicus
TTTTCATTCATTTTGACATCAAATTAAACTTCATAACACATTGTAGTGCGATATTTGGAGCAGAATTTGGAGTAGAATCATTTTATGGTCGACAGGGTAAAACAAATAAAATATAAGGATTTACTAGATAGTAAATACGATTTATAGTGATGTATAGTCTGTATAGTGTGTGACGACCTTAATGTCGTCGCCATATTTATTTAACTTTACTTAAAGATTGGAGTATGTACATATAGATCATGTCAAAAAACTAGAGAAAATTTATATACTAAAAGGTAAGAAAATTTATCGTACGAATCGCTGCAGGTGATGGCTAAAACAGAAAACATTTAAGTACAGATATATAGATCAGTCACAAAACGAAAGGGGGGGGGGGAATTTATATAAAAATGTTCAAAAAGGTTTTTTTACCAAGAACTGCTGGTGTTGGCTAGGATTAAAAAAATCATTAACGTACATACATGCATATATTATATGCAGAAAAAAATTTATGACACGTAAACAGTATATGAAATTTCGAGAGTTGAAAGTTCATGCTATAAGTTTAAATTTTACATTTTTAAATTTTAAAAAGTTCATGGCTTGGAGCTCATGGTTGAAAGTCCAGAAGAATGTCCTACATGTCGTAGATTTCATAATTGTTATGACAGAAATGCACTTTACAATGGAAAAAATATAGAACCATAGCACCTGACAGATTGATTCCTTGATATCAGTAAAATTAGAGATGCGGGTCAGACTGGTCAGTAGAGTTGTTGTAGCAATTTCCGTGCTGGTGGCTTGTAGAACGGAGTCCGGCATCGGAGATGCATTTTTCTGGGATGGACTCGAGCCCGGTACCTTGTCACTGTCTACAGTTCCTTGAAAAGGTTCCGCTCGCTCTCTACTCGTTGAGATCGAGGTCCTGGAGAGCTTACAAGCCTTCAAACCTTTCGCTTTGCTAGTGGAAAGTGCAACTTTTTGTTTTACTTTAGGCGGCATATCATTTAAACTAGCGACCGAGTTATCTGACTTTTTTGTTGGATTTACGACTTTATCATTGAATTTATGCACTGGATGTGCCGAACTAGAATTAGTTACCACTGCATTTTGAACTGTACTGCTTTCCTTTACATTAACTAGTAGATTTTCTTCAAAATTAGTTACGAGATCTTTAGAAGCACAGTGGATAAACTTTTCACTGTCTTTTACCACAGTTTTTGTGAAAATAAAAGAGTCCGTCGACTTGACTGTTTTGGGACTTAATTTATCAGGAGATGAATTTAAATCAATAGAAAAGTTAGCCGCAACATTTATTAATTTGTCACTGTCGGTCCGTTTAACAGTTTCAGCGGCCGCAGTTATTTTAGTTGTATTAATTTCCATTTCTGTTACCCGAGCTTCAGTTACGTTTGATATTTCGGCTTGAACCGGTTTAGCATTTAAATGCGAATGAGGGATATGCGAGGCTTGAACTGTAGAATTTAGTTGAACATTCGTTTCACTTAAAGCAAGGGATTCATTTACAGAATTTGGTTCAATCGTATTTTCCTTTTCAACCGCCGTCTGTACGCTAGAGGTTTTATCGGATTTTCCATCCATAGCTAAATTCTGAATAACAGACGTAAATTGGTCTGTATCGCTGTTTGCAAGCGAAGTTTGTTCATTTGGTTTAACTTGTGTTTGACTTTTGTCACAAGGATTAACGTTTTCATTGCCAGTTTTAGGTTGGTTTAAACTAATAGAGCTTGCTTCCTGTGACCATAGCCTCCTTAACTAGATGCCTGTCGCGTAGCTCGGAAACTAGGCAACAGTTGAAGCGGTAGACAGCGCCACCTGGTTCCGATTGAACGAGTTTTTTATTCAACAGCCACCAAAAATTTTTAAAAGTGGGATATGATACACATAAAAGGCAACTAGAATCGAAGAAACGTCGATTACATATATCATATATCACTTCTTTAAATTATTGGTGAGAGTTTAATAAAAAAGTCCTATAATCTGTACTAGGTGGCGCTGTCTACCGTTCCAACTGTTGCCTAGTTTCCGAGCTACGCGGCAGGCATCTAGTTAAGGAGGCTATGCTGTGACTTAATAACTTATTGTGGTTTTTCCATTGGGTTTACTATTGCTTCCCACTGACGTTCGTGAGGGGGGAGGGAGCGGTCATGCTCTAATCGTAATCTATCATCCCGAGTGGCAAAGAGGTCGATTACTCTACTTTTTAGATCCTGATAAGTTGGATTTGGCCCAAGTGAATGGCAGGCGATTAATCTATGCCACTGTCGTGGTTCTCCTTCTAATGAATATGCTAACCAGGCATATTTTTTGGATCGATCAATGTTATAAAAGTTTAAAAAATATTCAAGCTGCTCAACAAATTGCAGCACACTATGAGTGCCGTCAAAAAAATATTTGTTCGGGGGGGGGGGGATTCGACTTTATTTGAGCGCCAGTGTAACGACCTTAATGTCGTCGCCATATTTATTTAACTTTACTTTAACTTGAAGCTGTAAACTGAAATACTTAATTTATGAAGAAATGACAGAGTCCAGATATATAAAATTAATGAGCTTTAATTGTATTTGATAAGAATGAGGGCGCTGGACTTTAATTGTATACAATATCTTTATAAATTTCAATGGGCAGCCATACTAACTATTCTAACTTCAAATGATTAACCACAAATAAATTCCACTACTACATTTAACTTCAATCACCCTCGCGGCTCAGTAACCTTTCGATAGCAGGAGGATTCCCTGACATCGCTATCTACTAGACTTATATCCAATTTACCTTCAACTGATTCCCCACCAACTCACTCTCTTACTCACCTTCCAACTAACTCACTATCATCCTCTCCAACTAACACTCTAACTAACTTCCAAAAGCAATCTTCCTTCTACTTTTATACTATTCACTTTCCAAAATATTAGCATATTTCAATTTACAATTTTAGTTTAGGATAGGAACTAACTCTATTACTCAATCGAATCCTAAAACCTTCGTATTCATGTTTTACTCGCAAAGTGCGAATTTTAATCGTAGCACTTTGCTAGACCTCACAGTTCCTCCCCAAAAGAAAAAATTTCGCGGAAAAAATCCCCAACGGGTTTTTACCCGTGCAAATTTTAAATTATTGCAATACTATGCAAAGAAAATTTAGCTGCAGTGACTTACTGTTTAAAATTCAACTATATAATATTTTAGAAAAAGAAAAAAAGAGGGGGGAAACTTAAATTAGACTGCCCAAGAATAACTATTTGCATTTAAAATGTAATAAGGAAAAAAAAGTAAGAAGGCCGAGCTTAAAACTGCCCACTCAGGAAAGATTCATGATAAAAATAGTTTTTTAGCTCCATCTGAGGTGCTTTATGGCAAAAACTCCATGCCCTAACTTAGTTAACTTATTTAAAGTCCAGCTTAATTACAGCGGGGCTTACATTCATCTTTCCTTAAAACAAATGGAAAGGAAAAAATTTTCATTAATTTAAAAAAAATTCAGTACAAAAAGGATCGCTTAAAAAAAATAAATGCGATCGTTATGCAATTTAAACGTGGTAACATTAAAAAGTCTTTATTGACAAAAAACTTGGTAGATCTTTATCCATCTGCAGGTCAGTCTTGACCCAGATCATCAGCTAGGAAAAATACTTGAAAAGGCATCAGAGAAAAAAAAAAGAAAAAAAATTCCAGTTGTCCACTATCTGCTTGAATCTTGAAAGAAATCCGCTGTTGGCAAGCGTCCAGAAAAAATATCTTTTACTGCAGACAAGAAAAACGCTGGCACCTTCTAATTCAGAGATCCAAAGTCTTTGGCAAACGTCAAAAAATTACCTCCTTTAGCATCAAAAAATACAAGTAAAGGAATCATCTTGGATTTTCAGATCAACGACTGTACAGAGAGTTTGAATCAAAGGACTTCTAAAATACAAAATTCTTTTGAACGTATAAATCAAAAGAGAAGGTACACTACACTTTTACATAGATAAATGACATAATTTTATACATAAGCAATATTTTCACCTAGCTATTTGCGTACGGAAAAAACTAAATTGTTAGTGGATTAATAAGGTTAGTCGTCAAACGCGAATTTACATGCAAAATAGCTTAAAAAATTCTCTTTTTACCCCATACTAATATATACATACATAGAACTCTTAGTGAAAATTCAAGAGTTAAAAATAAGAAATATTCATTTTATACAATTTTCGACATTTAGAAAAACATAGATAAGGATACAAAATTTTTCAAAACTGCAGTTGATCGCTGAGAAATAAAAATTTCACGTACATGCATATAGATCATTTACAAAACTATAGAGAAAAATGTTTATACACTTATAAAATTTCATTTTATATAATTAAGAGAAATATAGTTAAGGAATATATACAAAATATTTCAAAAAGTTTGTTTTTTCAAACTGGCGTGGATGGCTACAAAATAGAAAAAGATTGGAGTATGTACATATAGATCATGTCAAAAAACTAGAGAAAATTTATATACTAAAAGGTAAGAAAATTTATCGTACGAATCGCTGCAGGTGATGGCTAAAACAGAAAACATTTAAGTACAGATATATAGATCAGTCACAAAACGAAAGGGGGGGGGGAATTTATATAAAAATGTTCAAAAAGGTTTTTTTACCAAGAACTGCTGGTGTTGGCTAGGATTAAAAAAATCATTAACGTACATACATGCATATATTATATGCAGAAAAAAATTTATGACATGTAAACAGTATATGAAATTTCGAGAGTTGAAAGTTCATGCTATAAGTTTAAATTTTACATTTTTAAATTTTAAAAAGTTCATGGCTTGGAGCTCATGGTTGAAAGTCCAGAAGAATGTCCTACATGTCGTAGATTTCATAATTGTTATGACAGAAATGCACTTTACAATGGAAAAAATATAGAACCATAGCACCTGACAGATTGATTCCTTGATATCAGTAAAATTAGAGATGCGGGTCAGACTGGTCAGTAGAGTTGTTGTAGCAATTTCCGTGCTGGTGGCTTGTAGAACGGAGTCCGGCATCGGAGATGCATTTTTCTGGGATGGACTCGAGCCCGGTACCTTGTCACTGTCTACAGTTCCTTGAAAAGGTTCCGTTCGCTCTCTACTCGTTGAGATCGAGGTCCTGGAGAGCTTACAAGCCTTCAAACCTTTCGCTTTGCTAGTGGAAAGTTCAACTTTTTGTTTTACTTTAGGCGGCATATCATTTAAACTAGCGACCGAGTTATCTGACTTTTTTGTTGGATTTACGACTTTATCATTGAATTTATGCACTGGATGTGCCGAACTAGAATTAGTTACCACTGCATTTTGAACTGTACTGCTTTCCTTTACATTAACTAGTAGATTTTCTTCAAAATTAGTTACGAGATCTTTAGAAGCACAGTGGATAAACTTTTCACTGTCTTTTACCACAGTTTTTGTGAAAATAAAAGAGTCCGTCGACTTGACTGTTTTGGGACTTAATTTATCAGGAGATGAATTTAAATCAATAGAAAAGTTAGCCGCAACATTTATTAATTTGTCACTGTCGGTCCGTTTAACAGTTTCAGCGGCCGCAGTTATTTTAGTTGTATTAATTTCCATTTCTGTTACCCGAGCTTCAGTTACGTTTGATATTTCGGCTTGAACCGGTTTAGCATTTAAATGCGAATGAGGGATATGCGAGGCTTGAACTGTAGAATTTAGTTGAACATTCGTTTCACTTAAAGCAAGGGATTCATTTACAGAATTTGGTTCAATCGTATTTTCCTTTTCAACCGCCGTCTGTACGCTAGAGGTTTTATCGGATTTTCCATCCATAGCTAAATTCTGAATAACAGACGTAAATTGGTCTGTATCGCTGTTTGCAAGCGAAGTTTGTTCATTTGGTTTAACTTGTGTTTGACTTTTGTCACAAGGATTAACGTTTTCATTGCCAGTTTTAGGTTGGTTTAAACTAATAGAGCTTGCTTCCTGTGACCATAGCCTCCTTAACTAGATGCCTGTCGCGTAGCTCGGAAACTAGGCAACAGTTGAAGCGGTAGACAGCGCCACCTGGTTCCGATTGAACGAGTTTTTTATTCAACAGCCACCAAAAATTTTTAAAAGTGGGATATGATACACATAAAAGGCAACTAGAATCGAAGAAACGTCGATTACATATATCATATATCACTTCTTTAAATTATTGGTGAGAGTTTAATAAAAAAGTCCTATAATCTGTACTAGGTGGCGCAGTCTACCGTTCCAACTGTTGCCTAGTTTCCGAGCTACGCGGCAGGCATCTAGTTAAGGAGGCTATGCTGTGACTTAATAACTTATTGTGGTTTTTCCACTGGGTTTACTATTGCTTCCCACTGACGTTCGTGAGGGGGGAGGGAGCGGTCATGCTCTAATCGTAATCTATCATCCCGAGTGGCAAAGAGGTCGATTACTCTACTTTTTAGATCCTGATAATTTGGATTTGGCCCAAGTGAATGGCAGGCGATTAATCTATGCCACTGTCGTGGTTCTCCTTCTAATGAATATGCTAACCAGGCATATTTTTTGGATCGATCAATGTTATAAAAGTTTAAAAAATATTCAAGCTGCTCAACAAATTGCAGCACACTATGAGTGCCGTCAAAAAAATATTTGTTCGGGGGGGGGGGATTCGACTTTATTTGGGCGCCAGTGTAACGACCTTAATGTCGTCGCCATATTTATTTAACTTTACATTAACTTGAAGCTGTAAACTGAAATACTTAATTTATGAAGAAATGACAGAGTCCAGATATATAAAATTAATGAGCTTTAATTGTATTTGATAAGAATGAGGGCGCTGGACTTTAATTGTATACAATATCTTTATAAATTTCAATGGGCAGCCATACTAACTATTCTAACTTCAAATGATTAACCACAAATAAATTCGACTACTACATTTAACTTCAATCACCCTCGCGGCTCAGTAACCTTTCGATAGCAGGAGGATTCCCTGACATCGCTATCTACTAGACTTACATCCAATTAACCTTCAACTGATTCCCCACCAACTCACTCTCTTACTCACCTTCCAACTAACTCACTATCATCCTCTCCAACTAACACTCTAACTAACTTCCAAAAGCAATCTTCCTTCTACTTTTATACTATTCACTTTCCAAAATATTAGCATATTTCAATTTACAATTTTAGTTTAGGATAGGAACTAACTCTATTACTCAATCGAATCCTAAAACCTTCGTATTCATGTTTTACTCGCAAAGTGCGAATTTTAATCGTAGCACTTTGCTTGACCTCACAGTTCCTCCCCAAAAGAAAAAATTTCGCGGAAAAAATCCCCAACGGGTTTTTACCCGTGCAAATTTTAAATTTTTGCAATACTATGCAAAGAAAATTTAGCTGCAGTGACTTACTGTTTAAAATTCAACTATATAATATTTTAGAAAAAGAAAAAAAGAGGGGGGAAACTTAAATTAGACTGCCCAAGAATAACTATTTGCATTTAAAATGTAATAAGGAAAAAAAAGTAAGGCCGAGCTTAAAACTGCCCACTCAGGAAAGATTCATGATAAAAATAGTTTTTTAGCTCCATCTGAGGTGCTTTATGGCAAAAACTCCATGCCCTAACTTAGTTAACTTATTTAAAGTCCAGCTTAATTACAGCGGGGCTTACATTCATCTTTCCTTAAAACAAATGGAAAGGAAAAAATTTTCATTAATTAAAAAAAAATTCAGTACAAAAAGGATCGCTTAAAAAAAATAAATGCGATCGTTATGCAATTTAAACGTGGTAACATTAAAAAGTCTTTATTGACAAAAAACTTGGTAGATCTTTATCCATCTGCAGGTCAGTCTTGACCCAGATCATCAGCTAGGAAAAATACTTGAAAAGGCATCAGAGAAAAAAAAAAGAAAAAAAATTCCAGTTGTCCACTATCTGCTTGAATCTTGAAAGAAATCCGCTGTTGGCAAGCGTCCAGAAAAAACATCTTTTACTGCAGACAAGAAAAACGCTGGCACCTTCTAATTCAGAGATCCAAAGTCTTTGGCAAACGTAAAAAAATTACCTCCTTTAGCATCAAAAGTAACAAGTAAAGGAATCATCTTGGATTTTCAGATCAACGACTGTACGGAGAGTTTGAATCAGAGGACTTCTAAAATACAAAATTCTTTTGAACGTATAAATCAAAAGAGAAGGTACACTACACTTTTACATAGATAAATGACATAATTTTATACATAAGCAATATTTTCACCTAGCTATTTGCGTACGGAAAAAACTAAATTGTTAGTGGATTAATAAGGTTAGTCGTCAAACGCGAATTTACATGCAAAATAGCTTAAAAAAATTCTCTTTTTACCCCATACTAATATATACATACATAGAACTCTTAGTGAAAATTCAAGAGTTAAAAATAAGAAATATTCATTTTATACAATTTTCGACATTTAGAAAAACATAGATAAGGATACAAAATTTTTCAAAACTGCAGTTGATCGCTGAGAAATAAAAATTTCACGTACATGCATATAGATCATTTACAAAACTATAGAGAAAAATGTTTATGCACTTATAAAATTTCATTTTATATAATTGAGAGAAATATAGTTAAGGAATATATACAAAATATTTCAAAAAGTTTGTTTTTTCAAACTGGCGTGGATGGCTACAAAATAGAAAAAGATTGGAGTATGTACATATAGATCATGTCAAAAAACTAGAGAAAATTTATATACTAAAAGGTAAGAAAATTTATCGTACGAATAGCTGCAGGTGATGGCTAAAACAGAAAACATTTAAGTACAGATATATAGATCAGTCACAAAACGAAAGGGGGGGGGGAATTTATATAAAAATGTTCAAAAAGGTTTTTTTACCAAGAACTGCTGGTGTTGGCTAGGATTAAAAAAATCATTAACGTACATACATGCATATATTATATGCAGAAAAAAATTTATGACATGTAAACAGTATATGAAATTTCGAGAGTTGAAAGTTCATGCTATAAGTTTAAATTTTACATTTTTAAATTTTAAAAAGTTCATGGCTTGGAGCTCATGGTTGAAAGTCCAGAAGAATGTCCTACATGTCGTAGATTTCATAATTGTTATGACAGAAATGCACTTTACAATGGAAAAAATATAGAACCATAGCACCTGACAGATTGATTCCTTGATATCAGTAAAATTAGAGATGCGGGTCAGACTGGTCAGTAGAGTTGTTGTAGCAATTTCCGTGCTGGTGGCTTGTAGAACGGAGTCCGGCATCGGAGATGCATTTTTCTGGGATGGACTCGAGCCCGGTACCTTGTCACTGTCTACAGTTCCTTGAAAAGGTTCCGCTCGCTCTCTACTCGTTGAGATCGAGGTCCTGGAGAGCTTACAAGCCTTCAAACCTTTCGCTTTGCTAGTGGAAAGTGCAACTTTTTGTTTTACTTTAGGCGGCATATCATTTAAACTAGCGACCGAGTTATCTGACTTTTTTGTTGGATTTACGACTTTATCATTGAATTTATGCACTGGATGTGCCGAACTAGAATTAGTTACCACTGCATTTTGAACTGTACTGCTTTCCTTTACATTAACTAGTAGATTTTCTTCAAAATTAGTTACGAGATCTTTAGAAGCACAGTGGATAAACTTTTCACTGTCTTTTACCACAGTTTTTGTGAAAATAAAAGAGTCCGTCGACTTGACTGTTTTGGGACTTAATTTATCAGGAGATGAATTTAAATCAATAGAAAAGTTAGCCGCAACATTTATTAATTTGTCACTGTCGGTCCGTTTAACAGTTTCAGCGGCCGCAGTTATTTTAGTTGTATTAATTTCCATTTCTGTTACCCGAGCTTCAGTTACGTTTGATATTTCGGCTTGAACCGGTTTAGCATTTAAATGCGAATGAGGGGTATGCGAGGCTTGAACTGTAGAATTTAGTTGAACATTCGTTTCACTTAAAGCAAGGGATTCATTTACAGAATTTGGTTCAATCGTATTTTCCTTTTCAACCGCCGTCTGTACGCTAGAGGTTTTATCGGATTTTCCATCCATAGCTAAATTCTGAATAACAGACGTAAATTGGTCTGTATCGCTGTTTGCAAGCGAAGTTTGTTCATTTGGTTTAACTTGTGTTTGACTTTTGTCACAAGGATTAACGTTTTCATTGCCAGTTTTAGGTTGGTTTAAACTAATAGAGCTTGCTTCCTGTGACCATAGCCTCCTTAACTAGATGCCTGTCGCGTAGCTCGGAAACTAGGCAACAGTTGAAGCGGTAGACAGCGCCACCTGGTTCCGATTGAACGAGTTTTTTATTCAACAGCCACCAAAAATTTTTAAAAGTGGGATATGATACACATAAAAGGCAACTAGAATCGAAGAAACGTCGATTACATATATCATATATCACTTCTTTAAATTATTGGTGAGAGTTTAATAAAAAAGTCCTATAATCTGTACTAGGTGGCGCTGTCTACCGTTCCAACTGTTGCCTAGTTTCCGAGCTACGCGGCAGGCATCTAGTTAAGGAGGCTATGCTGTGACTTAATAACTTATTGTGGTTTTTCCACTGGGTTTACTCTTGCTTCCCACTGACGTTCGTGAGGGGGGAGGGAGCGGTCATGCTCTAATCGTAATCTATCATCCCGAGTGGCAAAGAGGTCGATTACTCTACTTTTTAGATCCTGATAATTTGGATTTGGCCCAAGTGAATGGCAGGCGATTAATCTATGCCACTGTCGTGGTTCTCCTTCTAATGAATATGCTAACCAGGCATATTTTTTGGATCGATCAATGTTATAAAAGTTTAAAAAATATTCAAGCTGCTCAACAAATTGCAGCACACTATGAGTGCCGTCAAAAAAATATTTGTTCGGGGGGGGGGGATTCGACTTTATTTGGGCGCCAGTGTAACGACCTTAATGTCGTCGCCATATTTATTTAACTTTACTTTAACTTGAAGCTGTAAACTGAAATACTTAATTTATGAAGAAATGACAGAGTCCAGATATATAAAATTAATGAGCTTTAATTGTATTTGATAAGAATGAGGGCGCTGGACTTTAATTGTATACAATATCTTTATAAATTTCAATGGGCAGCCATACTAACTATTCTAACTTCAAATGATTAACCACAAATAAATTCGACTACTACATTTAACTTCAATCACCCTCGCGGCTCAGTAACCTTTCGATAGCAGGAGGATTCCCTGACATCGCTATCTACTAGACTTACATCCAATTAACCTTCAACTGATTCCCCACCAACTCACTCTCTTACTCACCTTCCAACTAACTCACTATCATCCTCTCCAACTAACACTCTAACTAACTTCCAAAAGCAATCTTCCTTCTACTTTTATACTATTCACTTTCCAAAATATTAGCATATTTCAATTTACAATTTTAGTTTAGGATAGGAACTAACTCTATTACTCAATCGAATCCTAAAACCTTCGTATTCATGTTTTACTCGCAAAGTGCGAATTTTAATCGTAGCACTTTGCTTGACCTCACAGTTCCTCCCCAAAAGAAAAAATTTCGCGGAAAAAATCCCCAACGGGTTTTTACCCGTGCAAATTTTAAATTATTGCAATACTATGCAAAGAAAATTTAGCTACAGTGACTTACTGTTTAAAATTCAACTATATAATATTTTAGAAAAAGAAAAAAAGAGGGGGGAAACTTAAATTAGACTGCCCAAGAATAACTATTTGCATTTAAAATGTAATAAGGAAAAAAAAGTAAGAAGGCCGAGCTTAAAACTGCCCACTCAGGAAAGATTCATGATAAAAATAGTTTTTTAGCTCCATCTGAGGTGCTTTATGGCAAAAACTGCATGCCCTAACTTAGTTAACTTATTTAAAGTCCAGCTTAATTACAGCGGGGCTTACATTCATCTTTCCTTAAAACAAATGGAAAGGAAAAAATTTTCATTAATTAAAAAAAAATTCAGTACAAAAAGGATCGCTTAAAAAAAATAAATGCGATCGTTATGCAATTTAAACGTGGTAACATTAAAAAGTCTTTATTGACAAAAAACTTGGTAGATCTTTATCCATCTGCAGGTCAGTCTTGACCCAGATCATCAGCTAGGAAAAATACTTGAAAAGGCATCAGAGAAAAAAAAAAGAAAAAAAATTCCAGTTGTCCACTATCTGCTTGAATCTTGAAAGAAATCCGCTGTTGGCAAGCGTCCAGAAAAAACATCTTTTACTGCAGACAAGAAAAACGCTGGCACCTTCTAATTCAGAGATCCAAAGTCTTTGGCAAACGTAAAAAAATTACCTCCTTTAGCATCAAAAGTAACAAGTAAAGGAATCATCTTGGATTTTCAGATCAACGACTGTACGGAGAGTTTGAATCAGAGGACTTCTAAAATACAAAATTCTTTTGAACGTATAAATCAAAAGAGAAGGTACACTACACTTTTACATAGATAAATGACATAATTTTATACATAAGCAATATTTTCACCTAGCTATTTGCGTACGGAAAAAACTAAATTGTTAGTGGATTAATAAGGTTAGTCGTCAAACGCGAATTTACATGCAAAATAGCTTAAAAAATTCTCTTTTTACCCCATACTAATATATACATACATAGAACTCTTAGTGAAAATTCAAGAGTTAAAAATAAGAAATATTCATTTTATACAATTTTCGACATTTAGAAAAACATAGATAAGGATACAAAATTTTTCAAAACTGCAGTTGATCGCTGAGAAATAAAAATTTCACGTACATGCATATAGATCATTTACAAAACTATAGAGAAAAATGTTTATACACTTATAAAATTTCATTTTATATAATTGAGAGAAATATAGTTAAGGAATATATACAAAATATTTCAAAAAGTTTGTTTTTTCAAACTGGCGTGGATGGCTACAAAATAGAAAAAGATTGGAGTATGTACATATAGATCATGTCAAAAAACTAGAGAAAATTTATATACTAAAAGGTAAGAAAATTTATCGTACGAATAGCTGCAGGTGATGGCTAAAACAGAAAACATTTAAGTACAGATATATAGATCAGTCACAAAACGAAAGGGGGGGGGGGGAATTTATATAAAAATGTTCAAAAAGGTTTTTTTACCAAGAACTGCTGGTGTTGGCTAGGATTAAAAAAATCATTAACGTACATACATGCATATATTATATGCAGAAAAAAATTTATGACATGTAAACAGTATATGAAATTTCGAGAGTTGAAAGTTCATGCTATAAGTTTAAATTTTACATTTTTAAATTTTAAAAAGTTCATGGCTTGGAGCTCATGGTTGAAAGTCCAGAAGAATGTCCTACATGTCGTAGATTTCATAATTGTTATGACAGAAATGCACTTTACAATGGAAAAAATATAGAACCATAGCACCTGACAGATTGATTCCTTGATATCAGTAAAATTAGAGATGCGGGTCAGACTGGTCAGTAGAGTTGTTGTAGCAATTTCCGTGCTGGTGGCTTGTAGAACGGAGTCCGGCATCGGAGATGCATTTTTCTGGGATGGACTCGAGCCCGGTACCTTGTCACTGTCTACAGTTCCTTGAAAAGGTTCCGCTCGCTCTCTACTCGTTGAGATCGAGGTCCTGGAGAGCTTACAAGCCTTCAAACCTTTCGCTTTGCTAGTGGAAAGTGCAACTTTTTGTTTTACTTTAGGCGGCATATCATTTAAACTAGCGACCGAGTTATCTGACTTTTTTGTTGGATTTACGACTTTATCATTGAATTTATGCACTGGATGTGCCGAACTAGAATTAGTTACCACTGCATTTTGAACTGTACTGCTTTCCTTTACATTAACTAGTAGATTTTCTTCAAAATTAGTTACGAGATCTTTAGAAGCACAGTGGATAAACTTTTCACTGTCTTTTACCACAGTTTTTGTGAAAATAAAAGAGTCCGTCGACTTGACTGTTTTGGGACTTAATTTATCAGGAGATGAATTTAAATCAATAGAAAAGTTAGCCGCAACATTTATTAATTTGTCACTGTCGGTCCGTTTAACAGTTTCAGCGGCCGCAGTTATTTTAGTTGTATTAATTTCCATTTCTGTTACCCGAGCTTCAGTTACGTTTGATATTTCGGCTTGAACCGGTTTAGCATTTAAATGCGAATGAGGGATATGCGAGGCTTGAACTGTAGAATTTAGTTGAACATTCGTTTCACTTAAAGCAAGGGATTCATTTACAGAATTTGGTTCAATCGTATTTTCCTTTTTAACCGCCGTCTGTACGCTAGAGGTTTTATCGGATTTTCCATCCATAGCTAAATTCTGAATAACAGACGTAAATTGGTCTGTATCGCTGTTTGCAAGCGAAGTTTGTTCATTTGGTTTAACTTGTGTTTGACTTTTGTCACAAGGATTAACGTTTTCATTGCCAGTTTTAGGTTGGTTTAAACTAATAGAGCTTGCTTCCTGTGACCATAGCCTCCTTAACTAGATGCCTGTCGCGTAGCTCGGAAACTAGGCAACAGTTGAAGCGGTAGACAGCGCCACCTGGTTCCGATTGAACGATTTTTTTATTCAACAGCCACCAAAAATTTTTAAAAGTGGGATATGATACACATAAAAGGCAACTAGAATCGAAGAAACGTCGATTACATATATCATATATCACTTCTTTAAATTATTGGTGAGAGTTTAATAAAAAAGTCCTATAATCTGTACTAGGTGGCGCTGTCTACCGTTCCAACTGTTGCCTAGTTTCCGAGCTACGCGGCAGGCATCTAGTTAAGGAGGCTATGCTGTGACTTAATAACTTATTGTGGTTTTTCCACTGGGTTTACTATTGCTTCCCACTGACGTTCGTGAGGGGGGAGGGAGCGGTCATGCTCTAATCGTAATCTATCATCCCGAGTGGCAAAGAGGTCGATTACTCTACTTTTTAGATCCTGATAATTTGGATTTGGCCCAAGTGAATGGCAGGCGATTAATCTATGCCACTGTCGTGGTTCTCCTTCTAATGAATATGCTAACCAGGCATATTTTTTGGATCGATCAATGTTATAAAAGTTTAAAAAATATTCAAGCTGCTCAACAAATTGCAGCACACTATGAGTGCCGTCAAAAAAATATTTGTTCGGGGGGGGGGGGATTCGACTTTATTTGGGCGCCAGTGTAACGACCTTAATGTCGTCGCCATATTTATTTAACTTTACTTTAACTTGAAGCTGTAAACTGAAATACTTAATTTATGAAGAAATGACAGAGTCCAGATATATAAAATTAATGAGCTTTAATTGTATTTGATAAGAATGAGGGCGCTGGACTTTAATTGTATACAATATCTTTATAAATTTCAATGGGCAGCCATACTAACTATTCTAACTTCAAATGATTAACCACAAATAAATTCGACTACTACATTTAACTTCAATCACCCTCGCGGCTCAGTAACCTTTCGATAGCAGGAGGATTCCCTGACATCGCTATCTACTAGACTTACATCCAATTAACCTTCAACTGATTCCCCACCAACTCACTCTCTTACTCACCTTCCAACTAACTCACTATCATCCTCTCCAACTAACACTCTAACTAACTTCCAAAAGCAATCTTCCTTCTACTTTTATACTATTCACTTTCCAAAATATTAGCATATTTCAATTTACAATTTTAGTTTAGGATAGGAACTAACTCTATTACTCAATCGAATCCTAAAACCTTCGTATTCATGTTTTACTCGCAAAGTGCGAATTTTAATCGTAGCACTTTGCTTGACCTCACAGTTCCTCCCCAAAAGAAAAAATTTCGCGGAAAAAATCCCCAACGGGTTTTTACCCGTGCAAATTTTAAATTATTGCAATACTATGCAAAGAAAATTTAGCTGCAGTGACTTACTGTTTAAAATTCAACTATATAATATTTTAGAAAAAGAAAAAAAGAGGGGGGAAACTTAAATTAGACTGCCCAAGAATAACTATTTGCATTTAAAATGTAATAAGGAAAAAAAAGTAAGAAGGCCGAGCTTAAAACTGCCCACTCAGGAAAGATTCATGATAAAAATAGTTTTTTAGCTCCATCTGAGGTGCTTTATGGAAAACTCCATGCCCTAACTTAGTTAACTTATTTAAAGTCCAGCTTAATTACAGCGGGGCTTACATTCATCTTTCCTTAAAACAAATGGAAAGGAAAAAAATTTTCATTAATTAAAAAAAAATTCAGTACAAAAAGGATCGCTTAAAAAAAATAAATGCGATCGTTATGCAATTTAAACGTGGTAACATTAAAAAGTCTTTATTGACAAAAAACTTGGTAGATCTTTATCCATCTGCAGGTCAGTCTTGACCCAGATCATCAGCTAGGAAAAATACTTGAAAAGGCATCAGAGAAAAAAAAAAAGAAAAAAAATTCCAGTTGTCCACTATCTGCTTGAATCTTGAAAGAAATCCGCTGTTGGCAAGCGTCCAGAAAAAACATCTTTTACTGCAGACAAGAAAAACGCTGGCACCTTCTAATTCAGAGATCCAAAGTCTTTGGCAAACGTCAAAAAATTACCTCCTTTAGCATCAAAAGTAACAAGTAAAGGAATCATCTTGGATTTTCAGATCAACGACTGTACGGAGAGTTTGAATCAGAGGACTTCTAAAATACAAAATTCTTTTGAACGTATAAATCAAAAGAGAAGGTACACTACACTTTTACATAGATAAATGACATAATTTTATACATAAGCAATATTTTCACCTAGCTATTTGCGTACGGAAAAAACTAAATTGTTAGTGGATTAATAAGGTTAGTCGTCAAACGCGAATTTACATGCAAAATAGCTTAAAAAATTCTCTTTTTACCCCATACTAATATATACATACATAGAACTCTTAGTGAAAATTCAAGAGTTAAAAATAAGAAATATTCATTTTATACAATTTTCGACATTTAGAAAAACATAGATAAGGATACAAAATTTTTCAAAACTGCAGTTGATCGCTGAGAAATAAAAATTTCACGTACATGCATATAGATCATTTACAAAACTATAGAGAAAAATGTTTATACACTTATAAAATTTCATTTTATATAATTGAGAGAAATATAGTTAAGGAATATATACAAAATATTTCAAAAAGTTTGTTTTTTCAAACTGGCGTGGATGGCTACAAAATAGAAAAAGATTGGAGTATGTACATATAGATCATGTCAAAAAACTAGAGAAAATTTATATACTAAAAGGTAAGAAAATTTATCGTACGAATCGCTGCAGGTGATGGCTAAAACAGAAAACATTTAAGTACAGATATATAGATCAGTCACAAAACGAAAGGGGGGGGGGATTTATATAAAAATGTTCAAAAAGGTTTTTTTACCAAGAACTGCTGGTGTTGGCTAGGATTAAAAAAATCATTAACGTACATACATGCATATATTATATGCAGAAAAAAATTTATGACACGTAAACAGTATATGAAATTTCGAGAGTTGAAAGTTTATGCTATAAGTTTAAATTTTACATTTTTAAATTTTAAAAAGTTCATGGCTTGGAGCTCATGGGTGAAAGTCCAGAAGAATGTCCTACATGTCGTAGATTTCATAATTGTTATGACAGAAATGCACTTTACAATGGAAAAAATATAGAACCATAGCACCTGACAGATTGATTCCTTGATATCAGTAAAATTAGAGATGCGGGTCAGACTGGTCAGTAGAGTTGTTGTAGCAATTTCCGTGCTGGTGGCTTGTAGAACGGAGTCCGGCATCGGAGATGCATTTTTCTGGGATGGACTCAAGCCCGGTACCTTGTCACTGTCTACAGTTCCTTGAAAAGGTTCCGCTCGCTCTCTACTCGTTGAGATCGAGGTCCTGGAGAGCTTACAAGCCTTCAAACCTTTCGCTTTGCTAGTGGAAAGTGCAACTTTTTGTTTTACTTTAGGCGGCATATCATTTAAACTAGCGACCGAGTTATCTGACTTTTTTGTTGGATTTACGACTTTATCATTGAATTTATGCACTGGATGTGCCGAACTAGAATTAGTTACCACTGCATTTTGAACTGTACTGCTTTCCTTTACATTAACTAGTAGATTTTCTTCAAAATTAGTTACGAGATCTTTAGAAGCACAGTGGATAAACTTTTCACTGTCTTTTACCACAGTTTTTGTGAAAATAAAAGAGTCCGTCGACTTGACTGTTTTGGGACTTAATTTATCAGGAGATGAATTTAAATCAAGCCGCAACATTTATTAATTTGTCACTGTCGGTCCGTTTAACAGTTTCAGCGGCCGCAGTTATTTTAGTTGTATTAATTTCCATTTCTGTTACCCGAGCTTCAGTTACGTTTGATATTTCGGCTTGAACCGGTTTAGCATTTAAATGCGAATGAGGGATATGCGAGGCTTGAACTGTAGAATTTAGTTGAACATTCGTTTCACTTAAAGCAAGGGATTCATTTACAGAATTTGGTTCAATCGTATTTTCCTTTTCAACCGCCGTCTGTACGCTAGAGGTTTTATCGGATTTTCCATCCATAGCTAAATTCTGAATAACAGACGTAAATTGGTCTGTATCGCTGTTTGCAAGCGAAGTTTGTTCATTTGGTTTAACTTGTGTTTGACTTTTGTCACAAGGATTAACGTTTTCATTGCCAGTTTTAGGTTGGTTTAAACTAATAGAGCTTGCTTCCTGTGACTTAATAACTTATTGTGGTTTTTCCACTGGGTTTACTATTGCTTCCCACTGACGTTCGTGAGGGGGGAGGGAGCGGTCATGCTCTAATCGTAATCTATCATCCCGAGTGGCAAAGAGGTCGATTACTCTACTTTTTAGATCCTGATAAGTTGGATTTGGCCCAAGTGAATGGCAGGCGATTAATCTATGCCACTGTCGTGGTTCTCCTTCTAATGAATATGCTAACCAGGCATATTTTTTGGATCGATCAATGTTATAAAAGTTTAAAAAATATTCAAGCTGCTCAACAAATTGCAGCACACTATGAGTGCCGTCAAAAAAATATTTGTTCGGGGGGGGGGGGGGATTCGACTTTATTTGGGCGCCAGTGTAACGACCTTAATGTCGTCGCCATATTTATTTAACTTTACTTTAACTTGAAGCTGTAAACTGAAATACTTAATTTATGAAGAAATGACAGAGTCCAGATATATAAAATTAATGATCTTTAATTGTATTTGATAAGAATGAGGGCGCTGGACTTTAATTGTATACAATATCTTTATAAATTTCAATGGGCAGCCATACTAACTATTCTAACTTCAAATGATTAACCACAAATAAATTGCACTACTACATTTAACTTCAATCACCCTCGCGGCTCAGTAACCTTTCGATAGCAGGAGGATTCCCTGACACCGCTATCTACTAGACTTACATCCAATTAACCTTCAACTGATTCCCCACCAACTCACTCTCTTACTCTCCTCCCAACTAACTCACTATAATCCTCTCCAACTAACACTCTAACTAACTTCCAAAAGCAATCTTCCTTCTACTTTTATACTATTCACTTTCCAAAATATTAGCATATTTCAATTTACAATTTTAGTTTAGGATAGGAACTAACTCTATTACTCAATCGAATCCTAAAACCTTCGTATTCATGTTTTACTCGCAAAGTGCGAATTTTAATCGTAGCACTTTGCTTGACCTCACAGTTCCTCCCCAAAAGAAAAAATTTCGCGGAAAAAATCCCCAACGGGTTTTTACCCGTGCAAATTTTAAATTATTGCAATACTATGCAAAGAAAATTTAGCTGCAGTGACTTACTGTTTAAAATTCAACTATATAATATTTTAGAAAAAGAAAAAAAGAGGGGGGAAACTTAAATTAGACTGCCCAAGAATAACTATTTGCATTTAAAATGTAATAAGGAAAAAAAAGTAAGAAGGCCGAGCTTAAAACTGCCCACTCAGGAAAGATTCATGATAAAAATAGTTTTTTAGCTCCATCTGAGGTGCTTTATGGAAAACTCCATGCCCTAACTTAGTTAACTTATTTAAAGTCCAGCTTAATTACAGCGGGGCTTACATTCATCTTTCCTTAAAACAAATGGAAAGGAAAAAAATTTTCATTAATTAAAAAAAAATTCAGTACAAAAAGGATCGCTTAAAAAAAATAAATGCGATCGTTATGCAATTTAAACGTGGTAACATTAAAAAGTCTTTATTGACAAAAAACTTGGTAGATCTTTATCCATCTGCAGGTCAGTCTTGACCCAGATCATCAGCTAGGAAAAATACTTGAAAAGGCATCAGAGAAAAAAAAAAAGAAAAAAAATTCCAGTTGTCCACTATCTGCTTGAATCTTGAAAGAAATCCGCTGTTGGCAAGCGTCCAGAAAAAACATCTTTTACTGCAGACAAGAAAAACGCTGGCACCTTCTAATTCAGAGATCCAAAGTCTTTGGCAAACGTCAAAAAATTACCTCCTTTAGCATCAAAAGTAACAAGTAAAGGAATCATCTTGGATTTTCAGATCAACGACTGTACGGAGAGTTTGAATCAGAGGACTTCTAAAATACAAAATTCTTTTGAACGTATAAATCAAAAGAGAAGGTACACTACACTTTTACATAGATAAATGACATAATTTTATACATAAGCAATATTTTCACCTAGCTATTTGCGTACGGAAAAAACTAAATTGTTAGTGGATTAATAAGGTTAGTCGTCAAACGCGAATTTACATGCAAAATAGCTTAAAAAATTCTCTTTTTACCCCATACTAATATATACATACATAGAACTCTTAGTGAAAATTCAAGAGTTAAAAATAAGAAATATTCATTTTATACAATTTTCGACATTTAGAAAAACATAGATAAGGATACAAAATTTTTCAAAACTGCAGTTGATCGCTGAGAAATAAAAATTTCACGTACATGCATATAGATCATTTACAAAACTATAGAGAAAAATGTTTATACACTTATAAAATTTCATTTTATATAATTGAGAGAAATATAGTTAAGGAATATATACAAAATATTTCAAAAAGTTTGTTTTTTCAAACTGGCGTGGATGGCTACAAAATAGAAAAAGATTGGAGTATGTACATATAGATCATGTCAAAAAACTAGAGAAAATTTATATACTAAAAGGTAAGAAAATTTATCGTACGAATCGCTGCAGGTGATGGCTAAAACAGAAAACATTTAAGTACAGATATATAGATCAGTCACAAAACGAAAGGGGGGGGGGATTTATATAAAAATGTTCAAAAAGGTTTTTTTACCAAGAACTGCTGGTGTTGGCTAGGATTAAAAAAATCATTAACGTACATACATGCATATATTATATGCAGAAAAAAATTTATGACACGTAAACAGTATATGAAATTTCGAGAGTTGAAAGTTCATGCTATAAGTTTAAATTTTACATTTTTAAATTTTAAAAAGTTCATGGCTTGGAGCTCATGGGTGAAAGTCCAGAAGAATGTCCTACATGTCGTAGATTTCATAATTGTTATGACAGAAATGCACTTTACAATGGAAAAAATATAGAACCATAGCACCTGACAGATTGATTCCTTGATATCAGTAAAATTAGAGATGCGGGTCAGACTGGTCAGTAGAGTTGTTGTAGCAATTTCCGTGCTGGTGGCTTGTAGAACGGAGTCCGGCATCGGAGATGCATTTTTCTGGGATGGACTCGAGCCCGGTACCTTGTCACTGTCTACAGTTCCTTGAAAAGGTTCCGCTCGCTCTCTACTCGTTGAGATCGAGGTCCTGGAGAGCTTACAAGCCTTCAAACCTTTCGCTTTGCTAGTGGAAAGTGCAACTTTTTGTTTTACTTTAGGCGGCATATCATTTAAACTAGCGACCGAGTTATCTGACTTTTTTGTTGGATTTACGACTTTATCATTGAATTTATGCACTGGATGTGCCGAACTAGAATTAGTTACCACTGCATTTTGAACTGTACTGCTTTCCTTTACATTAACTAGTAGATTTTCTTCAAAATTAGTTACGAGATCTTTAGAAGCACAGTGGATAAACTTTTCACTGTCTTTTACCACAGTTTTTGTGAAAATAAAAGAGTCCGTCGACTTGACTGTTTTGGGACTTAATTTATCAGGAGATGAATTTAAATCAATAGAAAAGTTAGCCGCAACATTTATTAATTTGTCACTGTCGGTCCGTTTAACAGTTTCAGCGGCCGCAGTTATTTTAGTTGTATTAATTTCCATTTCTGTTACCCGAGCTTCAGTTACGTTTGATATTTCGGCTTGAACCGGTTTAGCATTTAAATGCGAATGAGGGATATGCGAGGCTTGAACTGTAGAATTTAGTTGAACATTCGTTTCACTTAAAGCAAGGGATTCATTTACAGAATTTGGTTCAATCGTATTTTCCTTTTCAACCGCCGTCTGTACGCTAGAGGTTTTATCGGATTTTCCATCCATAGCTAAATTCTGAATAACAGACGTAAATTGGTCTGTATCGCTGTTTGCAAGCGAAGTTTGTTCATTTGGTTTAACTTGTGTTTGACTTTTGTCACAAGGATTAACGTTTTCATTGCCAGTTTTAGGTTGGTTTAAACTAATAGAGCTTGCTTCCTGTGACTTAATAACTTATTGTGGTTTTTCCACTGGGTTTACTATTGCTTCCCACTGACGTTCGTGAGGGGGGAGGGAGCGGTCATGCTCTAATCGTAATCTATCATCCCGAGTGGCAAAGAGGTCGATTACTCTACTTTTTAGATCCTGATAAGTTGGATTTGGCCCAAGTGAATGGCAGGCGATTAATCTATGCCACTGTCGTGGTTCTCCTTCTAATGAATATGCTAACCAGGCATATTTTTTGGATCGATCAATGTTATAAAAGTTTAAAAAATATTCAAGCTGCTCAACAAATTGCAGCACACTATGAGTGCCGTCAAAAAAATATTTGTTCGGGGGGGGGGATTCGACTTTATTTGGGCGCCAGTGTAACGACCTTAATGTCGTCGCCATATTTATTTAACTTTACTTTAACTTGAAGCTGTAAACTGAAATACTTAATTTATGAAGAAATGACAGAGTCCAGATATATAAAATTAATGATCTTTAATTGTATTTGATAAGAATGAGGGCGCTGGACTTTAATTGTATACAATATCTTTATAAATTTCAATGGGCAGCCATACTAACTATTCTAACTTCAAATGATTAACCACAAATAAATTGCACTACTACATTTAACTTCAATCACCCTCGCGGCTCAGTAACCTTTCGATAGCAGGAGGATTCCCTGACACCGCTATCTACTAGACTTACATCCAATTAACCTTCAACTGATTCCCCACCAACTCACTCTCTTACTCTCCTCCCAACTAACTCACTATAATCCTCTCCAACTAACACTCTAACTAACTTCCAAAAGCAATCTTCCTTCTACTTTTATACTATTCACTTTCCAAAATATTAGCATATTTCAATTTACAATTTTAGTTTAGGATAGGAACTAACTCTATTACTCAATCGAATCCTAAAACCTTCGTATTCATGTTTTACTCGCAAAGTGCGAATTTTAATCGTAGCACTTTGCTAGACCTCACAATTGAACATTCGTCCGATAAACACCCAAAATATTAAAGTCCAAGGATAAGGCGTTGAATGTCTCAAACAATGGAATACGGACCCCAGATATTGTGTGAAGAAGGTGATGTCGAGTGCATTCCGGACCCGAAGCAAATTTTTGAGCAAATTCAACGGAGCAATGAGCCTTAACTCGTCAGAAATTTAATAACCGCTATTCAGAATACCGGAAATGCGTACAAGAGGTGATCGAGACGTGTATTCAATGACACCACATATCATCACTCCAGATTGCAACTCAGTATGTGACTACTAAAAGCTGCATTACTGACATGGACGACTATAATGATTGATCAATTACGAACCTCGTTGAAGGGTGGCATAACATCATTTTTCAGACAAATCCGAATCCTGTTTTTAGCATCAAGAATGCCACGTCTGAGTTTGACGATATTGTGAATAATACATTTTGCCAACTGGCATTCAAAATCGTCATACTGGCCCATCATTTGGAGTAATGTTATGGTGTTCGATTGGATACACGACTCAATACCTTCTTCTCATTCCCGGTACTCTGAATAGCGGCCATAATATTTCTGACAAGGCCCGTCGCTTTGCCCTACATTCGATGCCTGCTTAGCGTAACATTTAAGCATGACAAATGTATGACTGCAAGTTATGCGTGTTGTTCGGACCTTTCTCGATGCATAATATGTTCGTCTATTGCTCTGGCCTCTGCGTGTTCCTGATATCGCATCAATAAAAATGCTCAATTGTTGAAGAGAGACTTGCACGCCACCACTCACCACTAACTGCAGTTGATAAATTGTGGAATCGTGTTGAAGTTTCATGGAGTGTTGTATCCGCGCATATCATCCAACTTCTGTTCGATTCAATGGTTAGACAGATAAGTGCTGTTATTTCTCCTAGAGATCGCTGATTTATGTACTGATTTCTCAGGATATATTACTCCAATTTTCTTAAAAATTTAATCAATTGCTCCTGCTATAATGTATGCGCCAAGAAATATCACTCTGATATTAGCATTCCTTCCTGGTGCTACATTTTGAACGGCCAGCAATGTAGTAATTAATCTCAAAATTATGGAGAATAGTTTTTAAATTACGACGTTTACAGTACTTGTATTAAAAGTTTCATTATAAATTAATTAGTTATTTGAGACCATTTTATTTTTTCATTTTATTTGAACTAAATACCGGGTGATCCAAAAGTCACAGAGCACACACACACACACAGAGATACATATATATAATTCAAAAATTATTGGCCGCAGCACTATTCAGTTTTCAATGAAATACAAAGGATTGAATGGAATTTTAGTTTTAATTAACAAAAGATTAATTGTCAAACTAGTATAATTTTTATCCACCAGGAGGCACTTTAATTGTAAAATTACTTTATTACCGTGGAGCAATAAATTCAACAACTCAACTAGTACTATAAATGTTTAATGGGATAGCCGTCCGACATGATAATGTCTGTCAAACGTTGCGCATTCGAAATTCTCATATATAACTTAACTAACAATGCTTTACCTCTTAACAATATGATTTTTTTTAAACAATAATTAGCAGTGATATACCAAAAATTTTTAAATTAAACATTCACTAAAATCTGAAAACAACATGCTAATGTCAGATTGATCATTTATTAATTATTTGCAGTATGGTGTCATTAGAGAAGGCGTTTAAAATGTGAGAAGATACTGAGAACACTGCACTATATGTTGGTGAAATGTGTAACTAATATTTTTTCTTATACATAAAAAAACCCGCGCATACTTTTATGCGCATTTCAATTAAAACCACGTAGTGCTTTAGTCAATACTTTTTTAATTATATATTTTAATTTTTCTGTGACTTGGATCACCCGATATTTATTCATACAAAATAAATTTTACGATTTTTATAAAAATTTCATAGAATATTTATATAGAAGTATTTCGAGCTTTTATAACTTTTAATAACCATATTTAATTTACTTAGAAAACAATAGGAACCCTTAAGTTAAATACTATAGACAGAATGAATAAAACAATCTTTTTATTCTATTGACAATGATAAAAATAAAAACAAATATTGTAATTACGTAGTGATAGACTTTTCGCATTGGGAATTGAACAAATAATTAAAATTAGCACGCTTGAGTAATACTGAAGGAACTTTATACAAGACTTTACTTTTCGAAAGTTATCAGTAGTTATAAGAAATACTTCCGTGTTGAATATAAATTAAGCTTTTTAACTAATATCTATATACGGAAATATTGTTTTTATTGAAACATTTATTGTAATATGTATTCAACAATGCAACTGCTAAAAATATATTCGACTAATGAATTATGAATTCTTTTCGATTTTTACAAAGCACATATAGTTAGACTCGTTGTTTACACTAAATTTATTCTTTTGTAAAATAGATTGTTTTTAAACATAAATAAGCAAAATACACAAAACATTTCATTTTTACTGAAAATATGCTGTAAAATGCGAAAATAATTTCCTGTCGAATATAATTATTTGTAAGATAAAAAGCGATTGTGTAAATGTTCCATTAAAAGTTTCAACTAATTAAATAATTTTCGTGTCAAAGCAAAACTTGTTTTAAAATCAAAATCAAAATCAAAATAATATTTGAATTAGATTCATTAAACGAACAACTGAAACAACTAAAATATAATAGGAATAAATATTACCAAGACTTGGTTCTCACAAAAAAAAAAAAAAAAAAAAAAAAAAAAAAAAACATCGAACACATTTATATTTTTTATATATGTGATCTTTTCTTTCAGTCAATTTACTTTCAGTTTTCAAACATAGGATTACAATTTCATTTCTCGTTCTTAAAGGTTTAATTCAATTGTTAAACTCTTAAGAATTCTTTTTATGCTTAACTCATGAATAATTTTAATTGAAATAGTTTTGTTTTGGTTTCCCTAATTATCACTATTATAATACTGTTTTATCATTGGATAACTTTTTTTTTTCAATTCAATTATCTATCTTTTATAAACTTATACATCGGAAATAAATGAATTCTATTTTATTATTAAGGATCAAATTTAAGGTTTTATGATATTCTTTCATGCACTGCGTAAAGAAAGTGAAAGGACATTTATGTTCTCTAAATAAAGTTCAATATATTTACTTTGGATTCCCAATTCTAATGCCAAATTCATTGGTTTGACAATTTTACTTGTTATTATTTCAAATCTTATGCTACACACAAGCATTTGTTATATTGAAGAATCAGTTAAGTATCTAAAATGTTATTTATCTCTTAAAGAATCCATATTACGATATATTCATAAAAAATACAATTTGAGTTAAAATTATCAATAAGTCCATATTTTAATAGGATTTCAGGGCAATTTCATCAGTTCCATTTCGTGCCAAATTACTATGTTTAGACATAAAAAAGTAAATAATAATAATAATAATAATAATAATAATCTCGAGTGATTCCACTCGATTTTCCGAACATTAAGTAATTAATAGTTTCATAAAAAGAAATTACAGGAAGAGAAGTCATTAAATAAACAATAGAGGAAATTATAATAGGGTGTTTGAGGATTTTTCTCCATATAGAATGTTGTTTAATTTCGCACTATTGCACTTCAAGTAATCCGTGCCTATAGAACATGTTGATAAAGAACTTTTCGTTGCGTCCGTATAAAAATCTATAAGTGATAGTTCCACTAAAATCTATACAATTCATGCGACAGTGAGTAAAATGTATATCAATTATCAGTTTAACCGGATAAGACATTTAGATGTTATCGCACATTCAATAATTTCACCCAGCCGAGAATGATTAAAAAAAAAAAAAAAAAAAAAAAAAAAATGTGTCCTTGTAAAAAAAAACTGTAAGTGCCAGATTCACGCAATTTATACAGTTTGTACGACGTTGATTTATAGCACGCATACATTTTTTTCATTTCAATCGAATGAGGCATTTAGACACTATAGCATTTTAAATAATTTGGGTCTGTAGGCCATAATTATAAAGTATTATCTTTGTGTTCTTGTTCGAAAACCTATAGCTGCTACATTCACCAAAATCAATAAGATTCGTTCTAAGCGTTTAGACGTTATTGTATTCACTAACATTCACTAACAAACATATATATATATGTATGTATCACCGTAAAAATAGCAAAAATTAAGCCTGGGGCTCCTCTAAAGCTATTAAAACACCAAAATCTAATAGTCGAATTTTTGCCCTTATTACAATACTTTCTTTACATACGTATGTTCGGAAAGTTAAAAAAAAGGGGGGGGGGGGAGAAAGAGAGAAAATTAAAGACAGAAACATGACAATTATGCATATTCAATTACATGTTAAATATAAATTAACATTTAATTTTCGATTATATTATAAAGCAATATATTTGTGTTGTAAAATAAATGTTCGCGCTATAGTTTTCATGTTATAATATAAGTAATAATTTTTAATTATCTATTAAAAATTAATCTCATAAAATTCACATGTTTGTGACCTGTTATAAAATATTAACATTTTTCTATGAACACACTTATTCACATTTTTTTTTTCCCACATACATTTTCATCAAGGCTTTATGTGATATGATTTAAATTCACAAATCTAGAACTATTGAATTACGATTAATAACAGCATTAACATGTACGTATCCGATAATGGAATGCCAATTTTTTCCTCGCTACTGCTATAAATCAGATAAAAATAGATTTATTGATCACAGATCGATATGATAACTGGTGTAAGTTATATTCTTTTAATGACATAGATTTAATATCGAAATAAAGATTCATAGATCAATAAACCAATACGAATGTAACATATATTTATTTACAATATTATTTCCTGCGTAATTTAAATGAATAATTATAAAAATAAAAGATAATTTTACGATAATGACATTTTTCATACTTGTTTCATTAAATTAAATAGAAATAGTGGAACAAATTTAATTATTTAAAAACTGCATTCTAATGAAGTGGAGTTTTCAAATATTTTTTCCAAAAGGAAAAAAAGAAAGATACCTTCCATAATTACTTGCTTTTGTATAAGATTTCTATCTACCGTAAAGTCCTACATTATGCAATTATCTTAAACATTTATTGAAACATGTATGGCAACCATTCAGAGATGCTTCTAAACTTTAGAACCGTCAAAATTGAAGCACTTCCCACAGCACTAGGTTAACGCATGTATCCGTGTATACCAATATCAAAGACAGCCGTCAAAAACAGTACCAGTCTGTGTCTTCTCTGGCTATGCCATCACCAATTAGAAATCTGTGCTCGTCCAGAAACCCTTTAAAGTATTCAATTACGTGCCTTTGGAGTAGAATAGGGAGAATAAGTAGGATAGTCCCCTCAGAGCAAAAAGTCGATCACAGAACACCGTGCAAGTAAATTTATCACCGACCTTTTAATCCGAACTTTTTTTTCGATCAATTAAATCCTCGGCGTAATGACAACAAAAATATAAGAGGCTCCTGTATTAAAAATATACCAAAGTAATTTTAAGAAATGAATACAGTAACCAATGCTAGGCGGTGAAATAGAGATACCTTTAAGTGTACGAATATATTAAGTAATATAAATACCTAAGTAATATAAATAAGCCCTTTTGTACTAAATTAAATTATGTTTACAAAAAATGTAAGTAGTTTTTTTTTTTATTATTATTATTATTTTTTTTTTTTTTGTTATCCCACAATTCAGAAGAAAATTTATTTTCCAATAATCTAAATGGTGTTTCTTTATCCTTAATGACATAGAAATACATTGTTAATCTTTCGGTGAAAGTCTTTTTAATAATATTGCCAAGTTATTATGTTCCATTTTTCTTAGAACGCCGTACTTCCAGGAAAATAAATTACTTTATTTTCAAATGGAATTGGTTAAATATATAACCTTAAAGAGAAAGTAAAAAGAAAAAAATATATATATTTAAAATTTATTTATTTATTCAGTAGAATTCCCGTAAGTGGAAACCTCTAAAGAAGATTATAATATAAAGATAAAATAAATGGCAACGTGCTATAGGAAATGATAATTGCATTGTATCAGTTATAAATTATATCAAGCATTTCCTTTAAACTGGCTAATAAATGTTTAAAGCATTCATCTTTTTTTACGACTCGATGAAAGAAGTAAAGTTTTTTTTTTTTTTTAATTATTATTAATTTATTTTTTACCAAATTTATTATTTTTCTTGCGTGTTTTGGGGCCATGTTGCTTCATTAGCTTTAATTATATTTGGAGACGTAGACCAACCATCCTGTTGATGTGAAACGGGAAAGTGACAACTCAGCCTACAACATAATGAAGCGTTGTAGTTATTTATTCGCACATAGAAATATGTAAACATCTTTATTTTCTAAATTAAATAATTTGTTTATAAAGCATCATGATTTAACAGAAATAAAAATTCAGTGCTATCTGAGATATAGCACTGTGTTGTGGAATTACTTTATGTGTATATCAGACTTGTTCTTCAAATAAATTTTTACAGTCTGTTAGTAGTGTTTCTTTGAGCTCGTATTTCAGATGTGAGAGGAGAATTAAGACAAAGAAAATTATCGTACTTTAAGTTTTTTATCCTCTAACATTTGGACTGCTTCGTTTCAAGCTAGTAAGATAATGCATTGCTTTGCCTACCAGAGTATGAGCACTTACTGACTCAATGAAAAATTGTTAATAAGCATTCATTATTAAATAAATTTATTTTAAGGATTAATTCTAGAGTGATGGCGCTGTTTAGTTTATGACCGATTGTGTATCAGAAATAACTATGTGTGGTTCAAATGTCATCCGTGGGTGTATTTTTAAAACATTTCTAGCCCTAATTTACGTGAGTTTCGGAGATAGCAAAAGATAAAACGATTAATTTAGGTAGACTGGCTACTTTTAGTTGCACAACCATGCAACCTTTATTCACTGTAGAAGATGGTTATGTAAGACATTTGGGATTGCATGATTCAAATAAAACTGTAATAAACTGTAAACTGAATTTTAAAATATCACCTTATTTAGGCAATATTCATTAATTATGAATTCAATATTAGCCGGTTTAACTAGATCCAGTAAATCACAAAATACAGGATAAAATTAGGACAAATTATTTATAAATAATTACAAGATAAAAAGAGCTTTTTATATACCATGTTTTTAAATTTTCTGTTGAATTATATAAACGTTAACGAAGGCAGCGGGAACCCGAAAAAATTGGCTAAAAGTACTAAAATAATGCATTGTCATCGTGTTATGAACTTTTCTAGAAGTTTCAATTTTCTAGCTACTCGGAATGTTGTATGCTTGTTGAATCATATAAATGCTACCGAGGGAGCGGGGACCCGGAACAATTGGCTAAAAGTATTAAAAAGATTCATTGTTATCGTGTTTTGAGCTATTATAAAAGTTTTAAATGGCTAGTTAGCCGGGAAGTTAATTAAATTAATTTTCTGTTGAATCATATAAACGCTGCCATAGGCAACAAGGGACCAGAAACAACATAGGGACCAGAAACAATTGGCTGAAAATACTTAAAAAACGCATTATCACCGTGTTCTGAGCTTTTCTGGAAGTTTCAAATGTCTAGCTAGTCGGGAAGTTAGATAAAAATCGAGTGCAAGCTTTGTACTGGTAACGCTGCCAAAGGCAACAGGGACCAGAAACAGTTGGCTAAACGTATTTAAAAAAGTCATTTTCACCGTATTATGAACTATTCTGAAGGTTTCAAATGTCTAGCTACTTAGGAAGTTAGTTAACAAGTTTTTTGTTGAATCATATAAACGCTGCCGAAGGCAATAGGAACCTGAAACTGTTGACTAAAAGTATTAAAAAAAATGTATTGTCACCGTGTTATGAGCTATCCTGAAAATTTCAAATGTCTAGCTAGTCGGGAAGTTAGTTAAAAATCGATTGCAATATTTGTACTAGACAAACAAACAAACAATGAATCGAAGTTAAAAAAACATGGTAAAATTCTTAAAACAAACAATCGATATAATATAAAGTTATCTTATAATCACAAAGCATATAAGGAAAAGCCCGCAGCTTCAATATATCGAGCAACAGCATGGATGTTTTCATGCTCAGTCGATGTTTGTTAGCCAAATTCCAGTAGCGAGAATTTCTCATTAGTACTAGATGACACTGCTGATTTTTTCTTTCTGAAAGGTTGAGAAGTCTCGAATTTTAAAGACTAGTTGTAGAAATTGCTCTAAATTGAAGTGAAATACCAAACTACGAAATTACCGTTTAATTGCACACATAGAACAAAATGCTTAAATCCATAGCTTTGAAACTATAGCATTTCGCTGCTTTCAGTAGCAAAATGTGCTGTTTTCTGTACTGATTTTTGTGGTAGAAATAATGTATTTGACAAATTTACTCATCTTAACTTTAAAATGCAGTCAAAATCACTGCTTTCGTCATCAGTTTTACAATACAACGACACGCCCATTCTTTCTAATGTTAAATAATATTAGTTTTGTAGATTTTTTTCTTTATTTAAATATCAAAATTATTCTATTAAAGTAGTAAAAAATATATAATAATAATAATAATAATAATAATAATAAGAAGAAGAATAACAGTGATATTCAAAATGCGTACAAGTTGGCAACTATGAGTTGATATATGTATTACATGTCATAAAAGTAATAAAAACACTTTTTCTTACAAATACACAATTGCCAACATTTTTATTTATTCCAGACCCTTTTAAGACCCGCCTTTATTTCGCACAACTTTATTTATACAGTAGTTTTCTCCAATATACAGCCACCATAAAATAAGATAAAATTAGTATTTAAAAATTGGTATGAAATAATGGTGAGGCTTAAAGTTTATCTGGAATAAATTAAATTGTAAAAGACTCTGCCAATAATCAAAACAAGTCGATCTATTTTCCTTATTTATTATGTTTATATAATGGGAATTATTTTCCATGAAGAATGTAGACGATTTTCATCTCACAGAAGTATAACATTAAAACTCGAAGAAGTTTAATATTTTCTTCTTTGTTAAAAAAAAAAAAAAAAAAAAAATCGATACATTTGTTTTAAGTTATCACATATCTGTGGTTCAACCATTCATTTTTAAATTATTGACCATTTCTTTTCTTTTTTTGAATCAAATATACAAATTGTACACCTTATGTACAATATGTACATCACCTAGGAAGAAGGGATGAACAAACATATAGTATAATATTTTTTTTTTCCTGTATGAATATTATATTACATATTAGAAATATACATATTTTTTTTAAGTTTATATTTAAATTTTAAAAATAGTTCTTATTATGCACATTTATCAAAAAAAAAAAAAAAAAAAAAAAAAAATCTATACTGCCACATTGAAAAATTTTAAAATTACGATGATTGATTCACCAGTTGAACGATTGAAACCAAATGTAAACGGAACTAATTTCGATTAAGCTTCAAATTAATAACAAATAGTGTTAAATTTCGCTTATTGGTTTATGAGACAGAGCGTCCATAAAATATTTGATACACACAGACATTCAGACAAATATTTCATTTAAATGATCAAAACCTATTCAGGACATATTAAAACATGCGAATCCATCGAAAACTGGAAGGAAAAGTGTTCACGGAAAGAATATTTTATCTCATATATAGAAGGACAAATTACAATTCTTATAGAAATATATATATATATATATATAAATATATCTGGCTATCCTAATTATAACAAGAAAAAAAAATGAATTATTGGATGTAGTAAGAAGTCGTAAAGCAGATTTTTTGTGTGACACGTTCGGCGAAACCGCCTACCATATAGTACACTGTGTGTGTCACGTAATAGGAAACGGTTTAGAGTTATCAAATTAACCCAGAATCCGAGAAAAAGATGAAAATAAGTTGAAATTTTAAGAAAGAAAGTTGTCATATGAGAAATTTATTTGTGAATTCAATCGGTACGAATTTCAACGAAGGAAAAGTGGTGTAAAAGCATTTCAATCCATCTGTCCTGTTTTAGTAAAGGAAAGATATCGAACAGCACATGTGAATTTCGCTTGCGAAGTTTTAAAGATGGCGATTTTGCAGTTTTTGATTGCGAACCTAACAACGGCGCTTACTGAAGGCTAACCATTAGAATTGACAAGCACTGCTTGATCAAGATAAATCTAGAATATGAAATTAGAAAAAAAAAAATTGTCGAACAAATATTAGGTGTACCACAAAACACTATTTCCAATCGTTTACACGCAATGAGAAAAATCCAGCTGTCATTAAGATAGAGTCCACATGCATTGAGTCAGAGGAACAAAAATTACTATGTTTTGAAGGGCACAAAACGCAGAAAATCTTTTTTGCAGAAATTCTTAACGGGAGATTCAAAATGGATTTGTTATAACAATGCGAAATGCAAGAAACATTCAGTGAATCCTAGCGAAACGACAGCAACAACACTGATCAGTGTATCTGTTTAAAAACTCTTAAAGTCAATACTAAGTGAAATAGGAACAAATAAAATCATTTTTGAAATCTATGGATATTCAATGACCTTAATTCCTATAAAATAAAGAATCATATTTTTCAAAAAATTGTCACATTTTTTCTTTCTTTTTTTTTTTTTTTTTTTCAACAATTGAGTGACGAGAAAAGCTGTTTGTAACAGTTAAAGTTTTAATAATGCATCATAAAAAATTTTCTACGTATCTGGTGAGATATAAAGGGTGTGCTATATTACAAACTAATTAAAGTGCAATTGCAGACTGTTACAAGCAAGTATTGCTGCAAATGAACCAGAAAATCAATCGAAAACGTATATTTACTGTCAAAGGTTTGTGTCCCGGTAAATTGCTCCATGATAATACGATGCTGCATGTTGCAAAGTCGGTAAAATATAATGCTCGTAACACTTGGCTGTGAAATTTTTTGATCACGTGGCTCATGCCCCTGACCATGGTTGCCAACTTAGCACCTTTAGGCTACCAGAAAATTTTAATAAAAATGTTTAATTTACCTAATCAATGAAAAACGTTGCAATTCGCTGATTAAAAAAAAATATTTTTGTTAAAATTTTCCGGTAGCCAAAAGGTGCTAAGCTGGCAATTATTCCCCAGACATAGCACCTTTCGAATAACATTTGTTTTAGTCGATGGACAATTCTGTAAATTTCCTGGCAGTAGACGGAACACGAAAATGAGTTGATGACTCCATCAAATAAAAAGACGAATCCTTCTACACTGCTGGCATTGTGAACGAACTGATATAAGTTGAAAGGTGTTAATGTTGAAGAATATTTGGATGAATAAAGGTGTTAATGTAAGCTGAGAGTTACACATTCATTTTTCTGAAACACAGTTTAAAACTTATTACTAGATCCAATATGTAATTTTTTTTTTTCATTTCTCTTTCTAAAAATTTCATTATATAATGAAAAACAATTTGTAAGCAGAATTTTCTCAATAAAATAATTTCCTTTTGGTTTACACTTATTTGTAAAAAAATACATTTCCAGCATTTTATTAATATCATTTTTATTATTTTAGTGACAGAGTAAAGTAATTTCTGTTTCTAGAGAATTCACTTAACATCTAAATTCTGCATACAAAAAATATTTTTTTAATTCATAATTATTTATTTAAGACAAAATTTTTTGTTTGCAAACGTTTCTATCTAACTTAAACAAACAAAGTACATTGCAGTGCAGTAAAGGGCATGATGTACAAAAGGGAATTAAAAAAAAAAATGAAAGAGATGAAACTGGTTTTATGGATTAATTTTATCTTAATGAATTCTTATTTCACTTAACATATGTAGTCTAGCATGACTTTATTTTTTTTTATTTTTTTTATATATTTTTTTTTTTATAACAGATACATTTATATTTATGTGTGCCCCATAAGTCTATAATTATTTAAAAAATTAATAAAAGTTTATGAAAATTGTATAACTTAATGCGGTCAGCGGAAAAATATTTTCGTGAAGACTTTTATTTATTTATTTACTTATTTTAAGAAAACATTAATATTGAAATTTGTTGTCTTTAGAGGGCATTGTATAACAGCAAATCACACATTTCCATGAAAAATTATATTTATTTGCAGAGAGGAAAATGTTTACATGTATAAAAATAGGAGCTGAATAGGCTTTTTTTTTTTTTTTTTTTTTTTTTTTTAAAGTTATCCAATTAACATACTTCGTAAATTTATTATTAAACATGAGACCTTTTTTTCTTGCAAGAGTTATAATTATTACACAAATTTTTATTATTACACAAACCTTACTAGAAATTATGATGCAGATCACTATATTATAACTTTTTATTATAACAAATTATAAAATTAATTTTTTAGCTAAATTGAGCTTATTGTAATATATATATATATATATATATATATATATAAACCACATATATATATATATATATAAACCACATATATATATATATATATATATATATATATATATATATATAAACCACACACGTATGTCTCAAGACATACGGGGCATTTTTTGAGAGTTTAAATCATTTATTATATATATATATATATATTAACCACACACGTATTTCTCAAGTCATACGGGACATTTTTTGACAGTTTAAATCATTTATTTTATGATTTTGCAGTAAGTTTTACTTATGAATTGTTTCACATTTATTAATTTTCTCGTAAGTTTTTCTTTAGTTATTTTTGTTACATATTTTCAACTTTTATATGACTGAAAAAATATATTATAATTTCTTATATATATATATATATACTAGCAGGCTTTGCCCGCTTCGCTGGACCCTATTTTTAAATGAATCACTATAATTACTGAATTCTCAAAATTGCATTAATTTTTATCACGTGAAAAAAAAAAGCGAAACAAAATTTGATTAGGAAAAATGTCTCACCGGGTTCTCACTGCCTTCGGAAAAAATTCCCAAAATTCTCTAACTCTTATTTCTGTTATTTTCCCCCTTCGCCCCCCCCCTCCCGTCTATCCTAAAAATTTTACAAATTCGAAAATATCGGCAATCGATTTGAAAAAAAAAAAAACCCTCTATGCACCAGTTTTGAACGATCTATCTCTATTTTTATTTTTTTGCCCCACCACACTCCCCCCCCCCTTCCCAATAATTTAAAAAATTCGGAAATATCCGCAATCGATTTGTAAGTATGAAAACCTCTATATACCAAATTTGAACGATCTAACTCTATTTTCATTTTATTTCCTCCCCCCTCTCCCCTCTCCCTTTCTCTCCCCTCCTAATAACTTTACACTTTCAAAAATATCCCCATTCGACTTGCAGGCTATTGAAACCTATCTGTACCAATTTTGAAAGGCCTAACTGTATTTCTAATTGCATTTGACCCTGCTGCTCCACCTGGGGGCTGAATTTTTAAAATTCCAGAAATTGGTTTTTAGATATTTGTGTTAGCTATATTTTATAGAAAAAATTTCACGTATATCTGTTTTTTTTTTTTTTTTTTTTTTGTTTGAGATATATAGGATTATGCGAAATCGTGTTTTACGCATGTGAAACCCCGTTTTGCCCCCCCCCCTCGCGTCCCCTTGGGGACCGAATTTCGAAAATTTCAGAAATGGGTTCTTAGACATTTATATTAGCTATATTTTACAGCAAAAATTTTACGAATATCTGTTTTTTTCTTTGAAATATGAAGGATTTTTTGAATTCACGTTTCCCCCCCCCTTTGGGGGGGCGAATTTTTTGCATTTTTTTTTTCTAAACCATCCCTGACATATAAGGAAAGAAACAAAGAAGGAATGATCGAAATCGGTCAAGCCGTTTACGATTTTATAAAGGACATACAGACAAACATTCATTTTTATATATATAGATATATATATTTTGTTTATTTATTTATTTATTTTATGAAATAATATGCAATGAAATATATATTTTTTTAAATTATTGTTTAATATTTACTGTTATTTAAAGGTTCTATTTATCGGATTTATATTAACTTATCTTAATAAATATAAACTATTTTCTTTTTTCGTAGTTAGTTATATTTTTACATCGAGTTTTCATATAAGACAAAATGAATAAAATATGAAGCCAAATTATCACAATATCAAGCTAAACACTCATAAAATAAATAATTCAAAGACGGCTCATCATAAAGTCATCAGTTGCTTTATATATGAAAAATTTATGGGTAAAGTGACATCAAAAGTTTGATGCTGATTCGCAAAAATCTATCAAGCAGAAAATAAGCCTTTGATCGAATACTTTAATTCCGGTTAATTGAAAATAGTATATAGTTAAATTTTCTTTGAGGAAAATATGACTTAAGATTTGATTATGTTTATTTTTAATGTGTAATTGTCATATTTTTAATACACGATTTTTGTATATTAATTTGATTTATTTTACCAACAAACTGAAATGTTTAGAATGGATTTAATGTCCTATTAGAGCTTCACAGTAGTAATTGGCAACGGTCTGCGAAATAACCCTAGAAGTGGTCAAGAGATAAATCCATTTTACAATTGCGAATTTCTGGGGAAAGAATCCTGAATCACCTAACAGTACATCTCAGCCGGGTATCATTAGGATATACTGAATATCCAAAGACGTCTAAAGGACAACCTCGAGATATACTGCAGATAACTATGCTGTTAAGGTCGGTAACACCAGAGGTTACCGACCTTACCGACCATTTTACGAAATTTAGGGAATTTTCAGCCTTGACGAATTTTATGTGCTCCTGTCACGGTATATATCAGTCGATCAATAACCAGCTCTAGTATCAATCCCGCAATCATTCGATTACGAGCTTGACACTCTGCCATCTAGCCTGCAGATGAAAAGACATCTAAAGGACAGCCTCAGGATTTATTACGGATAAGTGGTCTTTTACGTTCGGTAACACTATATTAATTTTACGAAAGTCGGGAAACTTTTCAGCGGCTTTTAGGTGCATCAGCCATCATTTATGTCAGTCGATCTTAAGCCAGATCCATATACACAATCATCCGATTACGCACTCGACACTGTACAGATTGATTTACCCCGACTATATTTTAAGTGATTTATAAATATAATTTTCTATTCAGTGAAAAAAATTGTTCTAGAAAAGAGAAATTCGAGCCACGTATCTAAAAAACTACCAATAGTTCGTTTATTTACTATTCATAGATTTTAAGAATTATAAAAGGAAAATAAAGGCGTGACAACTAGTGCAAAAAATAATTTATTGGACGTATTTATATTAAATCTAAATATATTCAATTTTATTCAGCAATTACGCAACAATTGAAACTTCTTGTGTATATTGTTTTATTTATTTTTTCTTTCTCTTATCTTTTAACTAAATAATTTTTTTCTCAACATGTACTGCATTATAATCATGTATAAAATTATCGCGTATAAAATTGTTAAATGTTTATTAAATTCATTATGGCTGCACATCAACCAAATTGAGTAAATAGACAGTATAAGTAAAATTTATGAAAATTACAATAAAGAAAGCGCCTTTCTCACACTTATTGGCAAAAATATAAACTATTTTTCTACTCCAAAAAGCAAAACCACAATACTCAAGATATTATGTGTTCTAAATATATTTTTGCTCCAGACAGTAGTTTTCCATAAGAAGGTATTTATAGTGCAACCACGTTTCCTACGCCTAGCAGTGAGGGCGAGTCAAAATCTTGGAGAGTTGCCAAGCTGACCGGTAGACTGAGATTTAGTAAACATCCAGTCATTCGTTGTTCCCTTATCGCTTATTTTCTCTGAACAAAAGGGTTATCTCCCCTATCTTAATAGTGGACTCGTTAAGTCCGCACTTGCGCATAAGCTTCCATGGTCACAATAAATGTGGTTAAAGATTAGACTTTTCCTATCCACATCCATTTTAGTTTGGATAACTCAAATTACATTTACATGCGTACTGGAATTTCGCAGTTCAACACAAAATTAACGTAAAGCAAATTTAAAGCTAAAAGTATTGTAAGCAGTGGACGTGTTTTATCTCGATTCTTCTAATTGCCGTAAAAAACAAATCAAAATAATAACAATTACTTTAAATAATTTTTATGCTGATAATAAAGTTTTTTTTTATTTTGAAAAAGGGATTTTATTTCTTTTAATATGCTGAAATTTAAGCAACTAAATTTACAATTTCTAAAAATAAAAAATATTAATCTTAAGATTTCTTAAAAAGAATTTTTATACCGGAAAAATTGTATGATATTTCTAAAATTTAATTTTAAATTAGCAAAAATTTGAGCAGCTGCAGATCAGGCATGATTCCAGTAATTAAGATTTCTATTCTATTAAAAAAAAAAAAAAAAAAAAAAAACTTTGGAAGTGCAAAAATATGGCAATACAGGTTGTCTCAATTCAACGTTTCATGAGTCGAGGTACATGCCGACCTCTCAGTGAATATTTGTTTAATAAATTATTAATGTACATGAACAGAAGGAACTTGTATCAAAGATAATAGCAAATGTTTCGTCCACCGACCTCAATTCAGTCTCCACATCAAAGGGCAGATAGAATTTCGGATAATCCGGCATTAGACCAGGCTTACCTCGAATTCCTCCGGCAGCTATAACGATTGGTACAAGTTCATTGGCGTTGTCAACGATGTCTGCTTCGTAGGTGGTGGATGGAATGTAGAACACTATTTTTGACCCACGTTCCTTTTGGCCATGTACATTTACTTTTAAAACGAATATTCACTTGCTTAATTATAAATTAAAGAACTGCTGTGCAATATATATTTAAACTTCAAAACTTCTTCACACACCATAAAGTCAATAAAAGTTTGTTTCAAAAGAGCCTGAACTTTCTTCTTCAAGTGGAAAAAAAAAAAAAAAAAAAAAAGTGATTACAAAAGTAAGACTCTATTGTTTTTTTTTTTTTTTTTTTCTTTTTTTTTTAATGGTGTTCTAGAACTTCAAGCGTTTTCATAAATCTTTATTTCAAACTGAAAATGTTTTAGAGAAAATTATAGTTTGTGCGAACCGATTAGATGAAACACAAATTAAAGATATTATACGTATGAATTACTCAGCGATTTACTTGTAGCACCAAATATTCTCCGACTGCGACCTGTTACGTGTAGTTTCGATGTTCTGTAACAATAGTAGCTTTAAGTTTGGCTTGTGAAGCTATGTTTGCTTTCTGAAATTATAACCTCTGCAACCGTCAGTCATAGGATTGATAAAATAAAATTGCTACAATTTGAAATTTAGTCCGTGAGGTTTCTTCCATTTTACCTAGCAACTTTTTAAATATAGTAATAAGAATCGCTTTTGATATTCTAAAAATGTAAAGTGTACTTTCGGAATATGTCAACTAGTTTTGAGATTTTTAAAATTTGTGATTAATTGAACTGTTCTTTCTAAATGCATCCATTTACTGCATAAAATTGTCTGTAAATATATGTATTTAATTTTTGCATGTTGATATCCAGCTTATAACTTTGATGTAAATAAATCGTAGATGTTAATAGCTCTTAAAGAATAATGATCTATTTCTAGAGTATCAGATATTTAAAACTATAAATTATAATCCATTTTTTTTGTAAATTTCTGTTTTATAGTTAGGAAAATATGCTTACATATGAACGGGAATAATAACATTATTGTAATATTCAAATTTCCCATGAAATGTGTAATAAATTAAAATTTGAAATTTTATTTATTTATTTATTTATTTTTAAGTTTTAACATGTTCTTTGTAATTTTTTATTTTTTTCTTGGATTTGAAATTATTACTGTCTAACAATAACAATACATTTAAAACATATTTCGGTATTACTTTGTAAATTTATTGGTAAATGGTCTCTGAGAAATTTTACTAATGTGTTTTTAGAATTGTATATGCATGCAATTTTTATGATTCTGAGAGAGTACTTAAGAAAAGTGTATATGTCACCCATCATACTATAGAAAACGTAAACTTTTTAATATTTTTTCATTTACTCATTAACAAAAAAAAAAAAAAAAAAAAAAAAAAAAAATTACAATTTTAATTTCATTGAGAAAGTAAAAACAAAATATATTTAAATAACATTTTAATACGTTCTTTTAAAGCTCATATAACTTCATGGCAATATTGAAAAAAATATTAATTATTGGTTTACAAAAATAAATTTTATTTTAAAAATGTTAAACAAAAACATAAATATATGACAATTCCGTATAATAAAGGATAAAATATATTTCAGATGAACAAGTATATTTCCCGCGGAAAAAATATCACGTATACATTTAAAAGGTAATTAACTAAAAGTGTGGGATCTTCATTATATATATATATTGTATATTATTAATGTGCCAAAAGAGCGATAATCAGCGAGATCTTTATACACGCCAGATTTATCATGAGATCGAGGTAAAATCCATGACATAAAGTCTAGTAATTTCGTCTGTAGGTAGTGCAATCTAGGCAAAATTTAGATGTTAAAATTTTTCCATTAGCTTCTATAAGAGCGGATTTGTAAGTAATTACTACTCTATGACATGAAATTAATTTTGTTTAGTATACTTTCTCTGACCTATCCCACAATGTAAGCGTGCGTTTGAAGGTCTATTTTATTTTGTGTAGTCGTAAGCTTTTGCCACTGGTTGTTTTTCTGCCCCCAGATTGCTACAGGCAAGTAGCGCTGCTCTAAGCGTGAATTTTTTAGCATTACACTGTGCCGCTTACAGTCCTTTGTTTCTGTGTTATAGCCAAAGCTTCTACAACGTAAACGGCGCAATTAATTCTCGAAAAAATATCCGCCTATAGTAGCCCAAACTGCTTGCAGCAGTTAATAAGCAGAAACGCAACTAGTTACAAAATATTTCCAGTAAACATAATAAAGTCTACACTTATACAGTGAAACTCAACATTTACATTTCGGGATTAGTCAGGAAAACCTTAACACTTTCACGATAGCATACTTTTGTCTTTTTTACAGTAAGGCCCGCCTGGGGGCATTATTCTGCCAAGTTACAACATTTCAGGATAAAATTTTCTGTATTCACATTTATATTAATAAAAGTATAACATTATAATTATACTTACTCTAATCATAGTATTTGTATCCATAGTATATTGACTGCACAAATATGAATATTGGGTATATTATTATTAATGAATAAATAACATACAAAATGCAAAAGAATCACCCAACTAAGTTACAGATTTTCAAATACTTGAATCTACGTCAGCGGTCGCGAAAGTGTTAAAATCCGAAATTGCATGTGTGAAGGTATTCACATATATTTGGTTAAATTTTAATTGAATTTTTAAATAAAATAAAATCTAATGATAAATTAATGCATTATTGCAATTAAAAAAATAATTAAATTTTAAGTGAGATATTATATTTACATAATTTGTTCTTAAGCATTTGGAGAAAGAATTATTTTTAAATGTCGTTAAAAATTACACAATTTTAATTATACATACGACCTACACTATTTATTAACATAAAACAATAACACACATCATTCAGAAATCTAAATTGTATATGTTTTATATCTAAATCATAAATAAAATGTTTATCTTTTTAAATAGAAAAGTACTTTATTTTATGGGATAAAAAGAAAATAAAAGAAATAATATCTAACGGAAATTCTGACATTAAACGTAATTATAAAAAAAGTGTTCTCAAATAGTCATAAAACAAGAAAACTCATTGTCAGAATTTATATTATTGCAACACCGGATATAATTTATTTTAAATTACCCAATATTAATGATTTCAGTTCATAACGGTCATTTTCTCTAGTCAAAAGGTCGCTTGGCGTAATGTTGGCGATTAAAAGGTTAATACAATTATAAACCGTCATTACAAATTTAAAAAAATTAACATTAGTTATCTAAAACAAAGAACTGAAGTTGGCTTTCATTTTGGCGAAAATAAGATAAAGCGAAGCATATGACTTCCCTTCCAGGGGTTCTCCCCGTGCGAGAAAAGCAGACCCACAGTTTTTTCTTTTTCATCGTATAGTAAATACGCAAGTTTTTTCAGCCCTCTCTCTCTCTCCCTCGCTTCCCGAGAAATGCTTGGGTTTTATTGCAACTAATATTTTATATGTGAACTTCCTTATGTGACTTCTTAAGAATATATATTCAATAAAGACAGTTTAAAATTATCAAGACTTGAATGGTTTCTATTTGTTCACCCACGCAGTGTACAGAAATTATGGACAAACGATAGACTTATTTTTAAGAGAAGGATTTCTCCCTTATAGCATGTAATTGCTTTAGCAAACTACTAAGAGTGTAAACTTTTCTTCCTTTTTTTTTTTTTTTTTTTTTTTTTTTTTCCTGTATGAAATGAAGATTTGTATTTAACGCATGCCACTCCTGGTTTGTTTAAAAACCAAAAGCAGTAGTTTGTAAAGTTTGTAAAGTTTGTTTAAAAATCCAAATCTTGTGGAACAAATCCAAATTTTGGTTATAATTTTTTAGATTTGCCAATTGCAAATTACTTGTCTATTCTAGCCAACTACAACACTTGATATAAAATGAGATTCCTATATATATTACTTTATAAGCTTTAATATTATTTTGTTATTATATTTTTTATGTTTATTTTAGTATAACAAGATTTTGTGCTGTTTTTGTCTCTCCTAATAAACTTCAAAAAGTAATTCATTCGATCATATGTAACATATTTCGGTGAGGAATAGAACCAGTGGATTATTACTATGGCAATAAGGAAATATTGTGTTTAAATTTGTACGTTAAATGTTTATCATTATTATTATAATTATTTATTCTTTATTTTTATGTTTACTTTCACGTCAACCAATTCTAGTTGTCTGATACAATGCTAATTCCCCCTATCTTTTCAGATACTTTGATCAAGAAAAGATGTTTCTAGGATAAAACCTGACAGCAAATTAAGACTTTATTAAAATTGATGATGTAGTAAAATTGGTTTTGCCAATTATCACAAATAAAAAATTAGTTACAATTAAAATTATTTTTATTAAAATTATTACTCAAAACTATTCAATTAAAATATTTACGAGGTTCTGTTAAATCTCTAAATTTTGAGATCATATTATGATAATAAATTTTTAATTTTCGCGGATATCTCTAAAATGTACCAAAAGGAAGGTGCACATTTAGATGTTATAAAAGCCTTAGTTACCAATTTGCATAAATCTAGGTTCAACCATTTTTCTTGTGTTTTGATAGATACAAGCATACACTTATATATACACACACACATATATATACCTACAGATATACAGTACCCGCCGCTTTATAAAATCACTGGTTAATAAAATCAACCGCTTAATCTGGTCAAATTGCTGGGTCCAGAATCAAATCAATAGAAACCGCCGCTTGATAAAATCAGCATCGCCGGTTAATAAACTCAAAAGAAAATCTCTTTAACAGTAAAAATGATCATGTATGTAAGCTAAACAGCGAATTATATTTTCTCACCGGATTTTTGAAATGAAAAAAAGAAACAAAACATAGCAAGCCATCGCATTATTACTCTTACATAGCTGCCAAGTTTTTCAATTTATTCCGGAATGTTCTTAACCCCGCCCTTTTTTCACACCGTAATCTTTGTAGAAAGATTTTCCTCAATGTATAATTACGATTAAATATTAAGAAAATTACTCTAAAAATATTACGGTGTGAAAAAGGGGCGGGACTAACAACATTCCAGAATAAATTAAAAAACTTAGCAGCTATGCTCTTAGTCAAACATTTTAAGCCTCAAAAGAAAAAAAAAACTCAACGCCATGTGTTTTTGTTATGAATTCAAGGAATGAATTCGCCAAATGATTGGCCAATGAGTATTTTTTCTGTCTTTAAATATTCAAATAGAGTTTCTAGTTCTTATTTTGAAGCAACTTAGCTGCAAAATATGCAAGCACATTTTTTTTTTATTTTTAAGGTAAAGCGTAAAAGTTTGGTAAGGTATGATCGTTTTTTTACTTTCCGAACACTATAGTGAGGAAAGTATTGTAATCATGTCAAAAATCCGAATTTGAGATTTTAATGTTTCTATACGTTTCGAGGTCCCCTGAGTCCGTTTTCACTATTTTTGCGATGATGTATGTATGTGTGTGTGTATGTATGTATGTATGTATGTGTATATGTATGTGTGTATGTCTGTGAGTGAACACGCTAGCGTCTAAACGCTTTGTTCGAATAAGCTGAAAGTTATTACGTATATTGTAAGTCACCATAGTACGAACCCTATAGATTTTAGTGAATCTAGCACAAATAGTTTTTTTACAGGGACACAAAGAAAAATTCTTTATCATTATGGCCTATGGGACCAAAATCTTAAAAGTACAATAGCATCTAAACAATTTATTCAATTGAGCAAAAAATTTATACACATGTGATAAGTCACAGATACTCAATCTGCATAGATTTTGGAGGATCTAGCACTTATAGTTTTTTTACAGGTACACAAAGAAAAATTCTTTATCATTATGACCTATGGGGCCAAATTTTTAAAAGTGTGATAGCGTCTAAACGCCTTATTAATCTCAGCAAAAAATTTGTACACATATTATAGGTCACAGTTGTACCAATTGTATAGATTTTGGTGAATCTAAAGCTTATAGTTTTTTTACAGGGACACAAAGAAAAGTTCTTCATCATTATGCCCTATGGGATCAAATTTTTAAAAGTGCGATAGCATCTAAACTCATATTCAATTGAGCTGAAAATTTATATGAATATTATAAATCACTGTTGCATTAACTATGAGCATTTTGGTGAATTTAGCATTTATAGGTTTTTACAGGGACACAACGAAAAATTCTTTATCATTATGATCCATGGGCTCAAAGTTCAGTAGCGTTAAGTAAAACATCGTGTAATATATGGACAAAAATACTCAAACACTCTATTATGGTTTACTCTCTTTTGTTTAACAACTCCTCTTTCTCTACTTTATCAACAAAACTGTTAATTACTCAATGTTCGGAAAGTCGAGTGGAGTCACTCCGGATTTTTTTTTTCTAATGTATAGTCAAAGAAAGGCGACATCGAAGAATGAAATTTCTCAATTTGCTTCATGTAAACATAAGAATAAAGATGATATTAGTGCTTAAATTGTGCCAAACGGAAGAGTGAACCGCAAGCGAAAATGAATAGGAAAAGCAAAAGTCATCAACGCAGCACTTCTAGATAAGTACAAGAATGCCAGGTCAAAGAAAATTTCAATCTTTTACGAAATTTTACCCTTAAAAGCTGAAAATTTTACATGAATGATAAGTAACGAAAACTCCATTCTTACGGATGGCTACTTGATAGATGGAAGGGCGAAGAAGAATTTCTTTCCATATTTAGATAACGAATACTCTTTTATTGAGTTCGGGCATGTTCGCCGGATATAAAAATCAGCCGCTTAATAAAATCACTTTGATGAAAACAAACGTGATTATATAAAGCGGCGGCTACTGTATACACACATCCGTATACTAGAACCTCAAGATAACACTCCTAAAATTATGTAGTTCTCTAAAGTTAGAGGTTATATCGACGCTGAAAATTGAGAAGAACAGCAAGACGTTATAAGAATTTTCGTCATACATTTGCAACATTCAATGACCAACCGTTTTTGAGATATAAAATCTATTTCGAAAACCAATTCTACAATATTTCTTTCAATGTGTACAAGGAATTCAAAAAGAACTGTCCAAGCATTATTTTTTTGTATACATCGAATCAAAAATGTACCTAAAATACCTCTTATAAAGGAAAAAATTTTAAACAGCTAGTCTTGCATCTCATGCCAATTTTTCTGTAGTATATTTTGTTTGAATTACTATATTTTTTCTAAATTCTTTACCCATAGCAATTACCGGAGTGCTACGAAAGCTTTATCCTGTTAATCGGCATTCGTACACAGTTTTAAATGTACCAAAAAGTTTGAACACATTTTCGAAAAATAAAACGCAATTTAAAATTTATACTTAAAATATATTTATACATTTATATATATATATATATATATTCATACTGATATACATTTGTATTTTTAGAACAAAAGCTTATGCATTTTGATTTAATATCAGGATAAATAATCGTCTTATTCAGAGTATTTCTAAGTGAATCAAATAAACAAAATTCAAAGAAATTTTCATATATTAAAAATAAACAAAGTTTTTTATTATTAAACAAAATTTATTCAAATATATTAAAAACAAACAATGAAATTCTAATAATGTTTCATGACGTTTGATGTTAAGTTTCTGTTACGCATTCTATACAACAATAGACAAATTTTTTTAAAACAAATTTTACTGTATTTACTTTGATTTTCTGTTCGCCAAATATATAAAGCTAGATTGATTTTATTTAATAAAATAAATATTAATTTTAAAAAAGGATTTGAGACTGCTTTTCACGCATCATTGGACGAAACATGCATATTCTCTTTTTAAAATGTATTTTTTATTTCCATTTCAAATGGTGAAATTCATTTAAAATAAAAAGAAAATTTTTGAAACGGGAAAGAATATTAGAAAAGAGTAAACGAAGCGTACCATTGAAAATGATGATTGTTGTAATTTTTCATGTTTTACAAAAGATTTAATGGAATTAACTTTCGTAACTCTCATGTTTAAAACATCACATAGTTATTTGAATACATGTGAAGAAACAAGAAAATAAATTTCATTTATTTACTTATCTATTTTTTTTTTTTAACAGTTTTATTTTTATTTAAAGAATGTATTTTTGTGCGCAGGAAAACTACCTAAGTTAAATCTTAAATTTATAGTTAAATATCATAAGGTTTCTAAATCTATTGATGATAGAAATATAATAACATTAAAAAAAAAAAAAAAAAAAAAAAAAAAAAAATATTTGTATCAATAAAAAAAAATAAAAAAAAATCAAACATTTTGGTATTAATTCCGTCTGAAAATCAAAATCTTATGTGGCAACAATCTCGAACAAGGCTTAATCATCTTCTGCATCATTTATATCTTTGTTTAAAAATGGAGAGGAAAATAAAATAATAGATTGAAGGCTATATTTTCGAGTTTTATGAAGGAAAAAGAAACCATATAGCTACATTATATTATCAAAAATATATTAAAATGTACAAAAATGTACGTACAATGATTACAGTACATATAAGTATTGTAAGGGATATTATTAACAAACTAGTATGCTGTGGTCATCACAAAAATTTATTCTGTATCATTCTACATGAAGCGCTACATGCATGGTAACGGGCAAAAGATTTTAATCAACACAATTATTCATAATGAAACTTTTACATATGGAATTTTATATAATAATAAATTTCAAATTATAGTGATCCGAAATTCCACAGAAAGTCAGTAAAAGAAGCGGCGCCTGTCAGCCGATTTTCAACTTATTGAATATTCATAGTTTATATATATATATATGTATATATATAATGGCTTTCGCCGTTGTTACTTTAAATATACTTATATGTTATAAAAAGTTTGGATATAATCTTCAAATAAAAGGGAAAACTGTACATAGAAGCTCAACAGCTGAACAATATAGGGGAGACCCGTGTACCTAGGGCCGCTTTTTTTCAATGCCCAAAAACAGAGCTCTTGACCTATTTAAAATTATCAAATTGATATGTGCATATCTTTAGGACTAATTACTTCCAATTGCGATTAATATAAATATCTAAAATAATAAATTCATACAAATAGAAGGTTTTTAAGAAAAACTTCACTCATGGCCCTAGGTACAACGCCCTCATTGTTCCTGGGGCCAGACCTCATTGTATCTAGGGCCATTCTCTCAAATTTAGATTTCACTTTCTAATGAATAGAAAATAAGCATATAAACATATATTAAAAAAAATCAAGTAATATATTTATTTATTGTATAATATTTATCATGTTGTTGCCTTAATTTGAAACAGGAATTTTTTCATTCTTTTTTTCAATTTGGGATATTCTAGCAGAACGGTTTTTTTTTCTTCAATTTCTTTTTTTTTTTTTTCTGTAGTGTCTCTTGGATTTCTAGATCTCTCTGCTTTTCGGTCACATCTTCTCTTTGATGTGGGGCGTTTTGATTTAGGTAAAGGTTTTCCTTAGGTTTGTACCTGTTAAAGCATGACACACGAAAAGATGTTAGATGTTGAAGGTTTCGAAATTTCAACAGGACACTAAACACAGACATCCAGTTCTATCATTGTTGGTTCACTTTCTTCCTGGATTTTCTTTTCTTTTTTTTTCTTATTTTTTTTTTTTTATTATTATTATTAATTTATGGAGGGACTTCGTCTTTCAGTCATATTTGAACTTAAATATTCATCCTCAGTGAATGTGTTTTGATTCATTGGCCATATGCCGGTTACACGAAAGCCTGATAGAATGTTTACAGGCGGATAGGATTTGTCAACATTTTCAGCAACGTCATATATAGTGATTGGTTTACCAGAGTTTTCCAGCATCCAATTACTACAGGCTATACTATGTTTTTTAACACTTTTGCGACCGCTGACGTACATTCACGTTATTTGAAAATATGAAACTCCACCAATGGGCGTTTCTTTTGCAATTTGTATATTATTTGTTTCTAAAAAATATACACAATATTCATATTTATACAATCAATGTACTATGGATGCAAATACTTTGATTAGAGAGAGTATGGTTATAATGCATATCCCTTTCTAATATAAATGTGAGTACGGAAAATTTTGTTTTGAAAAATTGTAACTTAGAGAAAAACGCCCACAGGCGGACCTTACTATCAAAAAGACAAACACATGCGGTCGCGAAAGTGTTGAAAGGTCCAAACACACTGGCCCTAGGTACAAGGCAGCTATGTGGCCCTAGGTACAAGTTTTGGTAACTTCATTCAAAATGCCTTCCACTAAAAAAATCCACATGCAGAGAGGACTAATTAAATATCTCATTTATTACTCAATATAACAAGCAAAATTTTACACTAAAAATGAAAGAAAAATACTTGACTTGCCTTTGTAAAATAGCAAAAGAGATGAGCTGCAAAATTTTACTTCAAACCATGTAAATTTGTTTTCTGCATGTAACTTGTCAAAACTTTCTTCTCAAATGTTCCAAAGTAATTGTAAAAGTAGCAATTGGTGTTGTTACTCGCCCAATTGAGTATTAAAACTTAAAATTAAATATTATTCAAATAAAGTGGGGTGGTCCTAGGTACATGATGGCCCTAGGTACACTGGTCTCCCCTATAGAGTGATATATATATATATATATATATTATTGACACTATTTAGCGCAACCTGTAGCTTGTTCTAAAAACCGAAGTGGCACCAAACTTGGTACGGAGGCTAATAATAATATAGGACATTACGCATGCGCAAAAAGTGTCAAACATACTTACAAGGGAAATATGAATACGTAAAATCGCTATTGATATCAAACTAAGCTTAAATTAAAGAGCATGGTCGAAAGCATGGGGTAAGGTACAAATTTGATGCAAGAACCCGCGTGGGAACGTAATATGACCTCCTAATAGTTTTAGTTACTTCTATAAAAACCAACAAAACGCACATTGCAGTATGGACGGATGTTGCAGTGCTAGCATACTTGACTTGCGATGCGGAGGGCCTGAGATCGAGACTCCGCAAGGGCGTTTTGCATTTTATCTTTTTATTTTAACTGAAATGTTCATTTTTTTTTTTTACATTTTTAATTAAATTAAATTATTATTTTTAGAGAAAATATTAATTGTATTGATTTTTTTTTTCAGCGTGCACAATATAATGTATTTTTTAAATTCTTAATTTATTTATTGAATTAAAATAAATTAATAATTTAACGGAAAATACTTTTTGCATTTATGTAAAAATTTGTTAATGATCTGTGGTAGTGTTTTATGTAAATTTTTAACTACTATTTTTTATTGACGTCAATGATAGCAAAAGTTAATCTCTATTCTCAATTGTATTATTATCCATGCAATTTTTGCATGAAAAATCATAAATAAATAGTAGCTTTTGCTTAACTATTCGACGTCACATTTAACTTTTATTTCAAATATGTCATTAAACAGCTGTAAAATTTCGTGGTGTCAGAAGAACTGACAATAAAATTGAAAACAATGAAAAATTTTATCAATATGATTTAACCAATTTATAATTAGTTTGCATCTCAAAAAATTGAAAATCTGAGTAAATATGAATTTTACCAATCAAGTAATTTCGACAAAAAGTCAAATACTTAACAAAATGTTCGTGATGAACAATAATTCACGGACAACAAAATTGCAATTCAAGTAATTGTGATCAATCTTCTTATATTTCTTGTTCTCATTGGGAGAAATACTTTCGGTTTCATGATTTGTCTACTTTTAATCATAATTGTTATACATAAGAAACTAAATTCGTAGCTTTAACAAAGTTTTCTTCTTTATAAATAAATAAACAAAAATATATTTTTTTAAATTAAGGGTCAATATTAATTTGAATACTCAAAAAAAAAAAAAAAAAAAAAAGAAGAAGAAGAAGAAGAAGAAGAAATCTTCTCAATATAATAAATATTTTATATTAAATTAATAATTTAATTTAATTAAAAATGAAAAAAAAAAAGATAAATAAATAAAATAATTGAAATACAAAATTTAAAATACGAAATGCTCTTGTGGGGACTCGACCAGAAATTCCGTATCACAAGAGAAGCACACTATCACTGTATCACCCGTTCTCACAAGGAAGCCTGTTTTGTTGATTTCTATAGAAATAACTAAAACTATTAAGGGGGTCATATCTCGCCCCTATGGGTGTTGTTGCAACTAATTTATATTCTATTTCATGTTTATCATGCTCTTTAATTTAAGCTTAGTTTGGTTTCAATAGCAGTTTTACTGATTCATACTTCCCTTGTTAGTACGTCGCTCCTAATAATAAGGAGCAATTGTGGCTTGTTTGGTTCAAATCGGTTCAGTGGTTTAGAAAGAGACGTAAGGCATATTCGCATGCACACAATGACTTTTATTTATATTAAGATAGACAACAGCTTTTTAAGAAATCCTCAATGATAAACGCTTATCTCAAAGTTCAGTAAAATTCACTCGGGTTAAAACCAATTCTTTTATATAATGGCAATGGTTCGTGTCAGCTATTTAAAAAGCGCCATTTAAATCGGTTCTAAGTTGTTTTGGTATTCTAGATTTCAGCAAATCGAAACTACTATTGTGCACAAAATTTATTCTCCACACATGTGAACTCGCCAAGGAATTCGGGTCAAAAGGCCAACGTACCTATGTAGTCAATAGACTGAAATCATATTTCACATGGCTTTGTATTGTCAGTATAAAATCAGTTCTTATAAAATATTTTTTTTTTTTTTTGTAACAATACTACTATACGATGTTTATTACTAGGTTTTACAAATAAAAGATCATATAATAGCCAAAATATTTGCATTTCTGTGAATATTTCTAAATAGGAAAATCACATATTTACCAGAAAGCAAATTTTACAACCAGATGTTGTAAGATAACTAAATACAAATTATCGGCACTTTGCTTCTAATGGATTTTTACTCATTCTAAACGTATACATTCACGTACGTCCATACAGAAGCTATGCTATAACTCATATAATCATGGATAAGTGGGAGGCTGTATTACGTAGAAATATATTATATTTGTTTTAAATATAAATTTTGAACATATTTGACTAAAAGATTTTGAATTATACGTTAAACAACATCTATTATCTCAGTCGACTTCACAGTAGCTTTTATATTTCGCTCAATGAAATAAAAATCATGATTAGCATCAATATGGGTTTATGATTCTTTCTAAAATATAAAATAATAATAATAATAATGATATTTTTTTATTAAAAATTTTATAGTAATTTATCTCGTTAAAGGGATTTATTTATCTATTATTTATTTGTATAACATGAAATATATTTAACATTTTTCAACCTGACGAAATTAATTTTCAAAGCATATACGTGCAAAAAAAAAAAAAAAAAAAATATATATATATATATATATATTTGGTTAGTTTTCTTAACTTTTAAGACATACTCGTATATATTTTGTAGAAAAAAAAAAACATTAAAAATAAATGACTCGCAAAATTGCATAAAAATGCTAGATTATTTAGTTGAGAAATTTGCATAGTTAGTCTGAGAAATTGCATTCATTAATTCTTTTGAGTATAACAAGACGTAGCTGTCAGAAAAAAGTCATGGAGAATGAATTTATGAAATAAAAGGAATTTGGAAGGAAATGGAAATTTTTAGAATATAATAAATCTTCCCATCTTATTAGTAACATTATATTTTTTATTAATGCTGGTGTCACATAATCTTTCATTTTTTCTGTGTGAAAAATTAAAATTACGGTTAACATATTTTATCTATAATTTTAAAAGAGAAATTGATAAATATCGACTCCGTTAAAGTAAACATTGCCCTTGAGAGATTATTCTTTTTTTCTTTTGAAGTAATACGAGAAATAGGTATAATTGTGAGAAAAATATCAATATGTCAGATATATATTTGATTAGATATTACTTTATGTTAATTAATACAAAAAAATATTTTGTTAATTTAAAAAAGATATCTTGAAATTAGCTTGAGGTTAAATAGAATACGACGCATAATTGCACTGAGATCAATTAACGACGGGAAAGTTGAGATCCCTATGGTTTGTCTGGCAGTATGCAATTGTGGTATAAACCTCCAGGAAAGTCATAACTGTAACACATTGGTAGACCAATGAATTGCAAGTAAAGTTGAGAATATGACAGCGTAACTTTTATATTTAATCATTTACGGCGTACTGTCTTCGCTGTGAGAATGCAGTTATTAAGTTCCAACTGCAAAAACTCACCCCGGAATTTTTTTAGCAAAATTTCACTTTTATAACATGGCATAAAAGGTCGTCAATTTCTTTTATTTTAATTTTCTTAGTGAATTCCGGTAGCAGTGTAATTTAAATGATTCCTATTACCTTGCCCCGCAAAAGGGTTAAATAACAATAACCTTTCTTAAATATATTTTTTTTTAATTTGTCTATGTAATGTTTTGAAACTAGAAAGTTGCGATTGCTATGCATATTTTCACAGTATAGTATCTAAAATTTAATAATTTTCGAACGATGTACCATTTTTGTACAATTCGCTTCTAAAAAGTAAAAAATTCTATGAAAATATGTATTACTAATAGAAACTAAAAGCAATTACTTTTTAAACATACCTTTTACTAAAAATTATAAACAATGTTAAAAATGTGTGAAGTAATTTATTTCAAATAATACTTTAATGACCAATTTTAACGGCTTTTCTGTCAATGTTGCTTTCACACCTTTGGTTCAAAAGAGTCGAATTTTTTTCATCCAATAAAGTTTCGGTATTTCTTAATGAAAACGATATCCAGTATTCACACAGGAATAAACGTTTCATTTAAGTACATTTATATTAATACATTATCATATTAACACATTATTATACTACATTTACATTAACACATTAAGTACAATACATTTATATTGCATGTGGATGTTTATGCGAATTCAAGGTAAAGGTTCACCCATTTTTAATTACAGTAACTTCTGTCCCAAATTCTATATTATAAAGAAGATTTAAATAAATGCATAAAGTAGTACTATAGTACAAATAAATATAAATTTACGGTCTAACTAATAAGTAAGGTAAACATTTAGGAACATAATTATTGCCTAAAATAAATTATTATATTGGGGAGACGACAATCAGAAGAATGCAAAGTGCTATTGAGTAAAAACTACATAAAAATAAATGTCCTGCGTACCATTTGTTAAATGTATATGTAGATATAGCAGAAAGTATATTATCCCTTAAAACAAATTCATAAATATTGAATTATAACAGATGAACTCAGAATTCTTTATCTATTTATTTGTTTTTCATTCATTTATTTATTATTTATTTATTTATTTATTTGTTTATTTATTTATTTATTTTTTATTTAAATATAAAATTGTTACTTTTTTCTGGTTGTTAATATTTAATACATTTACTCAGGCATTTAGCGCGTTTGGGCAGACAGAGAAATTAACATTTAGAGCGCTTTACAGCGTTAGAGCAGGGAAATAATTGAAAAAAAAATTTCTAAATATTTCTTCGAGCATAATTCAGAGTCACTAAATTATTGTGTTTCATTGGTGTCATAAACTCAAAAATTCTCGAAGTATGTTATTGATATTCATACGTATAATTTTAATAAACTTACTATTACGACGTTAATATACTTATTCAAACTTAATAATACCTTATAAATTTGTCCTATTTATTTTTCACAATGCATTTCGGGTGCACTTCGCGCCCATCTGCAGGTGATTTGTGACTTCTCATCGTCGCTTGTGTTTTCCCCGGCTTCACTCCGGCTTCCTCTCTTCACTTCATTTCGTTTATTTCGGATTCTATCGATTACATGGTTCCAGTCCTTTGGGATATTCGCGTGCTCGCGTTCATTAACTGCTGTGGGGTTAGTCAGAATCTCGATGGCTTCTCTTTTTAGGGCGTAGCTATGGTTGTTATAAGGAGCGATTTTATTAGTTTTTATGGTGTTAATATTAATAGGGTTAGAGGAGTGAGTCCCTATGAAATTATGTATTCCATATAGTTACATAGTCAAGAAAAATTAAGTGTCATGTAATAATACGTCTTTGCAATTGGTTATCAATGTTGCCAGCGTTTAAATAATACCGCATTTGAATTAAAAAAAATAAATTATTTGTTGAAAATGTGTGTGTGAAGTGCACCTACGTGCATTATAATTGAAAGTGACCATATGGCAAGGCTGGGATTACCAGATTTACATGTGTGTGAGTGTTCTCACACATATGTCCTTTAAAAGCTTATTTTTTTATCCAAATTTAATATATAACAAAAAGGAGGGATTAATATAGATTATATAAAATAAATCTTTTTAAATTTATCTAACTCAATTAATTAATTATAGAAAATTTCCCGTTTTATTTTTAAATCAAAATTTTCATTTCTTTGTTCTTCCATCGTTACAAACACATTGATCTACGAATAAAATAAGCAATTTTTATATCAGGGTTTTTGAAAAATAGTATGTTTATACATTTTCCCCGGATGGATTAAATCAATTTAGCCATAATTATTTATTTTCAGAGGGTAATTTAAAAAGCCGTTATCAACATATTTCTACTATATACAACTATTAATAAAATAAAATAATCATTTGATTTCATGTTTATTACCCTTGTATGTTTATGTTAAAAAACCTATTATTATTTCAAGAGGGTCATTATAATTCTAAAAATAGATTTATAGGGTTGTTTGATAGTCTAAGCGTCGCCGTCTTTGTTCATTGAGAGTTGAAGGTCATTTGGCATGGCTTCTCAATGTCAAATCGATTTAATATTTGTAACGAACTTTTTATATTCAAAATTTAGTATGATTATCTTAGAAGAACAAAGAAACAGTTTGGCATTCTTTTGGCTGCATTTCAACGATGCCAATCTCGGGGGTTGCGATTTTAAGCTATCTGTGGCTAGCAGATTTAGTGTATCTTTTCGCTTTTGATCAAGTCCTAAGTAGACGTTAATTTTTGGTCTCCTCCTCCCTCTCTGTCTAGTTGACAGGGATAGAACATTAGTATATTCTTACTAATAGAAGAATGAAATGTGAAGTTATTTGTGACTGAAACCTTATTATTATATTGCTGCATTAATAAATCACAGTACCAAAATGATATGTATCCTGATTATTTTGAGGTAAAGACTTCTACTTTATTTTTCAACGATTCTACGATCCGGCATTTGTGTGAACCGAACCTGACTGTGCTAGGCAATAGCATATATTATTTGGTGCCCGTCCAGCTTCCCCGATCTTCAAAAATGGAGGGGGAGGAGGAACCCGACGGCAGCATAATGGATTTTCTATAAATGAAATTCTGGTTTTTCTTTGGACAGGAAGGAAAGAAAAGAATAGAACTTTTTACTGAAGGTTTCCTTCCCAGAAAGACTTGGTTCAATTGTAATAGACAACAAAAAAAAGGGAAACATTGATGCGCTTAAAATCTCTTCATTGCTCTCAGAGTGGATGGGGATTTGAATACTGTGTACCTCCTGTCCTGTATCTTGTGGAATTCAGCATCCTTCGCTGTTGCAGATTTTGGATTGTGTGGAAAAAGTAAACAGAAAAGTCATACGAGTATGCCCTTGTCTTCAAGAGATATTTTGGTTTACGAAAGCTACCAACGTGTGTGTAAAAAAATAGTGAATGGTGCGGTCCTTCCTCAGGAATATGTATATCCGGTGATACAGTTGGTGCATATACAGAGTAATTTTTCTCTCCATCATCTCTTCTGATCATTTTGTGCAATGTGCGGATTTTCTTCGCGTCAGATGATCGCAGCTAGCATTATTCGTGTATCTACAGAATAATTTTTCTCTCCATCATTTCTTCTGATCATTTTGTGCAATGTGCGGATTTTCTTCGCGTCAGATGATCCCAGCTATCGTTTAATTTTTTTTTAAAAAAAGGTAACGTTCGATTTTTTCTTTTGTGTGTTTTGTAGCACCTACAGAATATTGAGTTCGCTGGTTCCAGACCAGCACAGCAATTTTTTTTCTACAATTTTTTTTAATAGTTTTTTTTTTGACTATGCAAGTACATTTTTTTCTTGCAAAACTATTTGTGACTCCAGACAAAAGTAAATATTGAAACGTGAAATATAACTATTATGAACTATAAAGAAGAATTGAATGAAAAATGTGCATAATTGAACATCTAATAACTTTATTAAACATTCAATTAAAGAAATATAATAAAAACAAATTGATAATTTTTTTTTCTCATACAAAATATCTTTCCCCTCAACCAAGTCACTTTCAGGAATTGGTAAGTCTAAATTTATCTTGTGTTTTAGATATTTGAATGGAAGTTTTTGTTTCATTAAATAAAATATATAATATACATTTTTGTTTATGGAAAATATTAGATATAAATGTTTCCTACTTTTGACATTTTGCTTTATCTTATTTTCATTTTCATGTTATTTTTGATTTTAAGTGTTTATGAATACAATTTTCAAGTAGCGGAAATATTTAATTTTGCATAATAAAGTATTTCATTTGATATAAATATATTTTTTTTTGTTTTTCATAATAATTGGTATTTTTATATGCTTATAAAGCTTAAAGTGATTTACTTTAATTTTTTAGAACATTTTGAAATATATAAATATGTTTACATGATATTTTGGTTGGGTATTTTTCATTTGCATTTTCTGTGAGTAACAAAGGGAAAAATGCATAATATTTTGTGCTCATAGATCTTAACGCAATTTATTTTTTTGCTCGGACAATTTTGAAATATATATTTTTAATGGGTTTCACTGTATTTTGTTGGGATTTTATTTTTTCTTTCATGATGATTAATACTTTTATTTGCATATTGTGATTTATTTTTTTAAGTGATTTATTACAATTACTGTTGCAAATTTCTACAATTCCTTATGATTTATTTTATTTTTCGAATATTTTAAGATATATATATATATTTTTGACATTTTTAATGAGGTATTTTATCTGATGCAGTTGCCGTAAGCATCAAAAGGAAAGATGCGTAATTTTTGTGCTCATTTAATTTAATATATTATATTTTTTTTTACTCGAGTATTTGACCCAACATAAATAATTAAGATGGCCACTAAAAAGAACATCAATATTAATAGTCTAAATTTTGACGGTGACTCATCCTTACTTGAATTTTTTTTTGATCAGATTGAGTCATATGCTAAATTAAATAGATTAAATTCAGAAGAGGCAGTGGCAATTTTAAAAGGAAAATTAACCGGCCCTGCATTAAAGTTCATGACTCAATCTCCCTTATTATATAAATCCACAGATTTAAAATTTATCAAGGATGAATTCAAAAATTTTTTTGCTCCAATGAGCAGTACTCAGGCTCTTGTGGAATTTAACAATTTAATACTCTTACCACAAGAGTCTATTAGAAATTTTTCCCACAGGCTAAATATTTTAGCCGATGTGGTATATTCTCAGATTAATGATGCTAATGCTTTAAATTCCATTAAGTTTACTAAATTTCTTTCAACTATTCCCTCAAATATCAGAGTTAAGATTCAAGAAGAGGGAATCTCTGAGTATCAACAAGCGGTCAACCGAGCACAGAAATTACAAGATATTAATGCTAATGAAACATTATTACAATTGAGTTTAAATAACCCAGTCATAAATACACTATCTGAAAAGTTAGTCGAACTGACAGATAGAATGAATAATCTGTCATTCGCTAATAAATCTGATGAGGTTAATCATACACACGAATCCCCAGTGCAAGATAGGCAAAGAAACAATAATAGGCAAAGTGAATTAAGACATAATTATAAGAGTAGAAATCAAAATTTCAGGGGTAAACAAAATTTCAGGGGTAATCAAAATAAGAACAGATATCATTCTTCTCCTATTTGCCAGTTGTGCAGTAAAAGAGGACATGTTGCTACTAGGTGCTTTAGATGGCAAAGAAATCAGACTAGAGGTAAAAATTATGACAGAAATAATTATAGTAAAAATTCAAATAATTTAAACGAGCGCAGAGATGTAGTTTAGCTGATGCAAGTACATCTCAGGAATTGAATAGAGCATCAGCACAAAATTCTCTGGACATTGATAATAACTTTAATCTACCCAAATTATCTAGTGTTAGATTGGTCAATTCTACTGCGTCTCAGACACAACAAATCTTGAAAATTTCTGATTCTAAATGTACTCAAACAAATAACGATAAAAGGGAGAACATTTTTAATGTCCATGTAAATTCTCCAAAGTTACCTCTTATTAAAATTTTGCTAGATAAACAAAAGGTAAACACACTTCTTGACACTGGTAGTTCTGTTAGTCTGTTAGCTGAAAGTACATTTAATAAATTAAAACATAGTTTGAAATATAAGCATTTATCTTCCCATGTGACAATCAAAACCGTGAACTCGAATGTACAGTTTTCATCTTGTATACAAACCACTTTCAAAATTCAAAATCAATTTTTTTCACAAAAATTCTTCGTAGTAGACATTCCTGAAGGTTCTGCATTTAGGGTTATTTTGGGTTATGATTTTATTCAACAATATCATGTAATATTAGATATGCAGAGGTCCTTGTTAAAAATTAAAGATCTGAGTATTCCCATAACAAACACATATAGCGACCATGAAGAAAATCTTAATATATATACTCAATGTAAGAAACTTTCAGTAAAAACGGGACAAAAACTTATTTTACAACCCAAAGAAGAATCTTCTATTACGGTTTATTGTCCCAAAGTTTCTTCGGGTGATTATTTATTTCAGAGTAAAAAGAGTTCTTCCAAATTAATTTTTTTGGATTCAATAGTTAATATTGATCATTCTCAGAAACAAAATTGTAATAGTAAATATGATAGAGTGAAATTTCAGTTATATGTTAAGAATAACACTAATAGAAGTATGCATGTAAACAAACATTCAAATATTGGTACAATTAAAGAAATCGAACAAATTATAGACTATGGTTCAAGACAAAATGATAATGTTGAAATTTCAGAGGATTCACAATTTATTAATTATATTCAACCTTCTAGTGATGTATTAAAAATGAGAAAACAAGATTTAACACCCACGGACTTTGATGTTAAACATCTCAATGGGGCTCATGCAACAAAATTAAAACAAATTTTATTAAGTCATTTCGCAGGACATACTGACAAGGTAGTACCAGATTTAAAATTTTTAAGTGACTATCCAATTAAGACTTTGCCCTTTCCCATTCCTCAGGCTTTACAACAGGAAGCTAGAGATCAAATTAACCAATTGGTAGAGGCTGGGATTATTGAGCGAAACTGCTCAGAATTGGCTTGCCCAATTTTATTAGTAAAGAAAAAACAGGATGGATCTGGTAAACAGAAGTTTCGCCTCGCGTTAGATTTAAGAATGTTAAATTCTATTATTCAAGGTTCTTCTTATCCGTTACCTAAAATTCAAAATATAATAGCTGATCTATCTGCGTATAAATTTTTCACTTGTCTTGATTTCCAACAGGCGTATCATCAAATTGATTTACCGGAACATTTATAAGATAAAATTACTTTCACATCAATGTTTGGCAGTTTCAAATTTAAAAGACTATGTTTTGGTCTTAAAAACGCGGCTTCTCAGTATCAAGCACTCATGGATTCTTTAATTGATGAAATTAATATAGATGGAATTTACGCGTATCAGGATGATTTAATATTTGGTGCAAATAGTTTTGAAGACACATGTGTCAAACTTGAAAGAATTCTTAAGATTTTAATTAAATATAATTTAACCTTAGCTCCTAGTAAATGTACATTTCATAAGAGTGCTGTAAATTATTTGGGATTTCACATAGAGAATAATTCAATTTCTCCAATTGAGTCAAATATCATTAAAATAAACTCTTTCCCTACACCTACAACAAAAAGACAACTAAAACGTTTTATAGGAGTTGTAACCTTTTATAAGTCTCTTATTCATAATTTTTCTAAATTAATTCAACCACTTATTGAATTGACTAAACCGAAAACAAAATTTGTTTGGAATAAACATCATCAGGATATTTTTAAGAAATTTCAAGATATATTTTTAAATTCACCTATGGTAAGATTACCGGATTGGAACAAGACTTTCTTTCTCAACACTGATGCATCAAATATTTCTATTGCAGGAGTTTTGATGCAGAAATATGACAATCAATTATTACCTGTCGCCTTTTTCTCTAAATCACTTAAACCGTCTGAAAAAAGATATCCGGCTATCAAACTTGAATTAATGGCCATTTATAAATCTGTAATTGCTTTCAAATATTACTTATACAATAGAAAGTTTATCATTTTGTCTGACAGTGCTCCTTTAAAAACATATAGAAAAACAAATAGTCCTGCTGATTTAACTACTAAATGGCTGTTAGAGTTGTCAGAATACTCATTTGAATTTGAACATATTCCTGGCCCTACAAATGTTTTAGCGGATTATTTATCAAGATAAGACTTCTCAAATAATCAACAAAATTTAAAAACAAACCCAGAATTAATATTCAGTTCTCAACCTCTTCCTATCGTACAAGATGACACACATTCAATTAATCAAATTTCCACTTCTACTCAGTCTGTACTACAAAATCAATTCAACAATTTTCTAGTTTCTGGTAATACTCAAAATAAAGATCCCCTTTTGGAAATTTCAAATAATACATTTATATCTGAGCAAAAGAATGATCCAAAATTGTCAATTATTTACAGGCAAATTTTGAGAAAAGGTTTTTCAAAAAATAATGATAATTTTTTTATTCATCCAGATTCTAAAGTTTTAATGTACAAGAAACAAAATTTGCATAATAATACTTTTTCATATCTCATTGTTGTACCACATTCTTTAAAATCTAAAGTTTTAACCATTTCACACCTTTCTCACTTTGGGTTAACAAAAACATACGAATTTTTATCAAATAGATATTATTGGAAATGTATGTACACAGACACTTTAAATTTTGTTGCTTCGTGTACTTTATGTTTACAAAATAAACATCATACCGCACCACCAGCTCCTTTACAACCCACCTATACTCCAACACATCCAGGGCATACTATTAGTGTCGACTTGGTTGGTCCTTTTATAGATGGACATTCAGTTTTAACTGTGATTGACCATTTTTCGCGACACATTGAATTATTTCAATTAAAAGACACTTCTTCATCAAAAATAGTTAAATGTTTATTTAATTACATTACAACATTTGGTAGACCATCAGTAATATTATCAGATTTAGGCAAACAGTTTACATCAACTGTTTATAATATTTTTAATGATAAACTTGGCATAAAAATTTTACATTCATCGGTTGCTCATCCTCAAAGTAACTCTATTTCTGAGAGGTTAATAAATCTATAAATTACTCAATTAACACTTTAATTTCTGAGGGGCATTCTTTTGAAAATTCACTAGCTATACATAAATCACTTTACAATGGTTCAACACATTCATCCACATTGTTTTCACCTAACCTACTGCATTTTGGTAGGGAACTGTCTTTAATATTTGATACATTTGACCAATTTATAAATCAGCCATTTTTGGATAAAAATGTAGACATATATAAATTATTACACGACTTAGATAACATCTATAGCAAAGCATATTCTAACATTAAAGAAAATCAAGACAAAAGATATCAAAATTTTCAAAAGCGTGCAAAACTGAGGCCTGTTGCTGTTCATGATGTTGTATACTTGAAATCAATAGATAAATTTAAACCCAAGTATTCTGGGCCATTTATTGTTGTACAAAAACACTCGCCAGTTTCCTTTTCCATTAAGAGATTACATGCACCTGATAATAAAGCTTTCAGAGTCCATATTGATAGACTCCTCATTGCTCCGCCTCGACGTAATTATTTGTTTACTGAACCCAACTCCAATGTAACACATAGTATTGGCAATAAATCTACACATCCTTATAACTTAAGAAATCGCAATTAATTTTTTTCACAAAAAAAGTTTGAATATATTTTGCTTCACAAATGCATTTTCCAATGGCCAAGGGAGTGTATTTGTTTGCTGTGCAGGAACTCGTCTTTATTTATTTTATTATTTTTATTTTTAGATGGCTGGTCCACTGTTTTTTTATATTTTTCTTTTGATGTAAAGACTATTTCTTGCATTGCAGTGTTGTTGAATATATATAATATTTATAAATAAGATGCATTAAAAAAAAAAAAAAAAAAAAAAAAAAAATGATTCTAATGATAACATAAATGCTTGTAGATCATATTTTGAATTTCTAAATTAGTAATCAAGGTGTTATTTTTTTATTTAATGTTTACTATATCTATTTTTATTGGGTGAAGGTTCAACAAAAGTAAGATAATTGAAATATATTTAATAGAGATATTTCATTGGAATACAGATTAAGTTCATAGGAAATTAATTATTAATGATAATAGTGTTAACAGTATACATACAGCTAAATTTTATAAGTTTCCAATTGATTTTTGGTGTACAACATGTGTTTGGTTTGTTCAATATCCAATCTAATTTTTTATTATTTTGGCACTTCCTCTCATCACTCAAAATTTTGTCAATTTGTTTTCTTTTACTTATTTATTACCCTATCCTAGATATATGTTGTCTCGTTCAAAATTTTCTCCCGGGAGAGCAACATTGGATATGTGATGAGAATCTATATTTTTGTTGACATTATTTTTTCAACATTTATGACACTTAATTAATCGGTTTCGTGAGGTGTCCCTACAGGGGTCTGTGGACTCTGCTGAGGGACGGAGGCCTGTGCCTAACAGTGCAGGTCTTTCAACACGCCCTGTCCCGCTAGGATGTTAGCCTTAAGTTAACATCATTACACTTACTTTTTGTAAGGATTAAGGGAAGATTATTTTTTTTTTTTTTGACTGCCAATGGCGTCCTTTTTAAAATCTTTCCTGTGTGGTATACACGAAAACTTTTCTGTTTCTTTACTTTTATTTATATTTTTTGTACATAATTTTGTTTAACGTTGACCAATATGTGTAACCAAGGTGTTAGACAAATAAATATTACAATAATATGCTGGAACCTTTAGTATTACAACAATATATATGAATATATGTAATTTATATATATATTTTTTCTTTTTCTCTATTTCACCATACATATTATTGTGAAAATTTAGTATTTTGTGTGTAAAAATCTAACGTTAGTAACTGTTACTGTGGCATTATTTGCTAAGTTCATCAAAAAGAGACTCTTTCATAGAAAAACATTTCAGCTGAAATTTTTGGTGGCATATAAAAAAAAAAGACTATAAACTATATTGAACTGCAGTTGAAATTATTTATAGAAGCCACATTTTTGCGCCTGTCATGACAAGGTGTTTCTCTTAAAGTTTTTGGTTATAGTGATATTTTTGAAATATGTGTATTTTGTATTCTTGAATTAGTGTTTATATTTCATATATATTTGGTTTGTTCAATATTAAGCATTCATATAATTTTTACTTATGATGTAATATCATTTTTAAGTGTGCGTCTTTGGCAAGTGCTTTTGAATATTATTGTTTGTATATACATTTCTATACAGGAGGCGAGGAGGACTTGTTTTTTTTTACTAGTCGAAGGGGAGATATATGTAGTCTATGAAATGTGAAGTTATTTGTGACTGAAACCTTATTATTATATTGCTGCATTAATAAATCACAGTACCAAAATGATATGTATCCTGATTATTTTGAGGTAAAGACTTCTACTTTATTTTTCAACGATTCTACGATCCGGCATTTGTGTGAACCGAACCTGACTGTGCAAGGCAATAGCATAACATGCCATCACTTTCAAACAAAAAAAAATAGTGTATTAAAAATTGTGTTAATTTTTTTTCTTTTATATTTTTTGTTTAACAAACAACAGTAAATTTTCAAACTGGCACTGTATGTAACAAAACCATTTAATGAATATGTGTGTATATCTTTACGAAGTTGTGTATAAATAGGAAATTAAATGTGAAAACACAAATTTATGCATTTGTTGTAAATGTATTATAATTATATAATTTCAAGAAAAATTGTTTGGCAACAATAATGAAAAAAATGAGTTTTAAATTTATACAGATATTAAATTAATAATTCGAAAACTCTCAAAAAAAAAAAAAAAAAAACTTCCTTTAAAAATGTATGTGTATCATTTTTCTCTTTTTTTTTTTTTTTTTTTTTCTTTAAATGCATTGAGAAATTCCAAAAAAAGTAAAAAAATCAAAATTCCAAATTTTATCATCAACATTCTGCATAATTTCAATAGAAAAATGTGACAAGGTTCTCAATATTATTTATTTACCCTTGTCTTAATGTTATCCTAATTTCAATCAATTTACTGTTATTATTACATTTAAAGAAGTTTCATCAAAACGAATTTATGTAGCAAAAGGAAATTTTGAACTACATTCCAAAAGTAATTGATTGTAAACATTTGTCAAAAAAAATATAATGTTCCACAAAAATAATGCGTCGCTATCCATCATCCTTAAATAAAAAAAAATATCGGTCCTGCCGAAATATTGTTTATAAAATGAACAGCAAAACACTAAAAAAAAAAAAAAAAACTCATGCAACACTATGAGGTGCATGTAGATGCATGCTAGTCATAGGAGCTCAAAAATGCACAAGCTCTTCCTCCGGAAACATTACATAACTTGACAATAAAAAGTATATTAAATTTTTGGCCAATAATAAACGAAGTGCATGTATTAAAAATTAAGAATTTTTAAGGAGAATGAATACCTTAATCAATGATACACGAATATTTTCAGCAGATTAATTAAAAATAAAATAAAACATGTCTATGATAAATTTATAAATGTTTAACTTCTGCGAATGGAATTTAAATAACTCTTTTCTTTTTTTTTTTTTTTTTTTTTTTTTTTTTTTTATAATGCAAATACATCACCATTTCATTATAACCAAAACAAATTACCTTTATACCGAGAAGGGATTGTGTTTAAATACTGAAAAATAAAATTATGTCATTTTATTCATGTATTTATTTTGTAAGTGTAAAAACATATAAAAAATATGTTAAACATCATAGTTTCACGACCAATAGTAATTGGATTTCCATGAATAATATTTAACAAAAACTTTAGGAAAACAATAAATTGTGAAAATTAAAATAATATATTAACTTCAATTCCCTTTTATTTTAAAAATTAATCCAGAATCTCCTCTCTTTTAAAAATATATACTTCTTATTTATTAGAACAATTTCAAAATAAAAAAAACTATGCGATTATAAAAAAAAAATTTTTTTACTCAAAATTGAAAATAAAATTTCTTATATAATATATATAATATAACTGACTGTGCATACACAAAAAATATTTAATATTAATTTACCACTCATTATTCAAAATTATGAAAAAGATATTTTCGTTCCTTTTTTTTTTTTAAATATTATGTCTGAATTTATAAACTAATTTATCAATTCAGCACAAAACAAGAAAAAGAATCTGAATCTAAAATATTTGAATATGAAAACAAAGATAATACACTGAAATGTGATAAACCATTATAATATGTAAATTTGTATATGTTACCGCTAAAGTGCAGAAATCAGTTAATCTGCAGATTAGCTAGGGAATCTGCACATTAACTAGGGTGATCCGTTAAAGTGAGGAAAATTGTTTCATTTCTGAAATTACCTAGGTATTCTGCGAATTACCTAGATAATCTGCACATTACCTACTAGGCACTCGTTAAAGTGAAAATAAGATCTCTGGTGGTATAATTTTACTGCACGCTGTGTTGTATTTGTTTTTATCATTCGGGAAAAGAAAAAAAAAAGATTAGTTTGCTTTTCTTTTCTTTCTTTCTTTACTCATTTTAATCTGTATGTGTTTTAATTTTTATGTGTTTTAAAGTTATATTTGTTTTATTTATTTCATCTTTTTTATTCTGTCAATATAAGTTTGAAGATGTTATGCATTTTTAATATGAAATATAATATCTTTAATAGCTTACAATAAAGTCTATTTTATAAATGAATGTTAGAAATGTAATACAGTAACGATTTCTTTTCAAATAAAAATATTTAACAATTTAAAAAAAAAAAAAAAAAAAAAAAAAAAAAAAAAACGTTTTATTAACAACTTATAATTGCTATTACTATATTTAAAAAAAAATATGCACCAATTTTTAATTAGCTAAAGAAATATTAAATTAGACAAATCAGAAGCATTTTAAGAAGTGCTTCAAACAATTAAAACTGCTTTAATATTTTTTAGAACGCATGAAAATTAAAATGACAGTTTTCCAATGCTTTATTAAACTATATTTTGCAGCATACATATATCTGTACAAGTTTAGGAAATATATTAATTTTACAATAAAAAAAAAAAAAAAAAAAAAAACTTTATTAACACATTTTATGTGATAAACTACAACGAAATTATTTTAAAAAGCGAACAAAATTAAAAATAAAAATATAATCATGATCTATAAAATATATAAAGGAAACTTGAAATTGAAAGAAACAAAAGAGAAAAATTGTAATGAAATGCTAAAAAATGCATAAAAATTTCATTTTAAGTATTTATTGAATAATGCCATAAATATTGAATGCCATATTTTTCCAGAGTTAAAAAATAATACATGTGTTCTTTTTTTCAGTAAGTAATAGTAATTTAAATCAATTTTAAAATAAAGTAGTTTTAAAAAGTTGTGGTTTAATAGTTTTATTTCGGGAGAAAATAATTACTGTGCTGTAAATTTAAGATTCATAATTTAAAATGAAGTTTCACGAGAGAGAGCTTTTAATTAAGATTATCTTTCATTAATAAAATGCAGACCCTTATCAAACTTATATTGACGGAATTAAAAAAGAGAAGAAATAAACTCAAAACAATTATAACTTACTTGTACTTTAAAATTTGTGTTGGTCATAATAAGAAATATAATGTCATTGCTTCGATGATCCACGTTTTGCGCTTACCGTTTATCACAGCGGAAAGGAAGGGATAAAAGTTTCGGTTTGTGTTTGAAGGTCAATCGCGTCACAGACTAATCTGGGATTCGCGTATCTGTATCACATGACTGTTTGACGTCATAGTGAATGTAAAAAAACTAAGGCTCGAAACAAACATTTGAACTTTAACGACACAGAAGCCGTTAATCTGCAGATTACCTAGTTAGAATGCGGAAAACTCTTTATTCCGCACTTTAACGGGTCATTTTAGTTAATCTGCAGATTAGCTAGGTAATCTTCAGATTAACGGGTTTCGCGCTTTAACGGTAACATATATATATTTTATATAAATACAATAAAAAATCTTTTTTTTTTTTTTTTTTTTTTTTTTTTTTTTTATTAGTATTATCTTGAAAATTGAAGAATTTGTATATGTAAAAATATGTAATTATAAAATATAAACTTGTTATTTTGTATTTAAATAACATAATTTCAAATTAAAATTGAGAAAAATTTACTCTCAATCATTTAAAACTTTCAAAAAAATGACAGAATTAACCTGTATATTTATTAAAAATGTTATGAAAATGTATGAAAAATGAAATAATAGATAATCAAAAAAAATTTGGAACTCTTTCCCTCACTATATGCAGATCTTTATACAAACCAAAATTATAAATGATAATTTTAAAATTAAACGCAAAATCGAAAAAGTATATATAGTATAACATGCTAATACATATTTTATATACACCTTATTTTCAAAGGACGAATGCACAGATATATTGCTTTAAATATATATTTATATTTATTTTGAAAAAATATATCCCCCAAAAATTAAAATTATTAAAAAATACTTAATTTTTTATCAAATATATATATGCATTCCCTTAAATAGGAAAATAATATTTTACGTATATACGTATTAAATATTTAAAATATTTATATAAATATAGTAATAATAAATTTTTCTTATCTGTACATCCAAATGGGTGATACCCATCTCGATACATGACTAAAGGTATTTAAAAGAAAAGTCATCTTGTTCTCGAAAACTATATCTTTTTCTATATAGAGTTCCAACTTGTAAAGTTTTCTTTTTAATCTTTAATTAGTTCTGAGAAAAAGAACAAAAAGTATTCCGAAAAACGAGTCACGACGACATCACTCCAAACCATGCAGACTATATCCGAAATTGTCTGTGACATCTGGAAGTGTGAACAAGGGAAGAGAAAAAAAACATCTGCAGAATTAAGAACACAGCGGTGAAAAATTCAGCGATGATTAGAGCTGCGTCATACGAACCTATCTTGAAAAGCTAGTCTCAGGAAAAGGGGAAAGCAAACATTTTCCTAGTCTTTCGTCTTTCAAATGAAACCACAAAATCATTGAACGTAAAGGAAATTTCCATTCATGCACACCAGACGAGTCTTTGAATTTAGCATCTGTATTCCTGGATCCAGCATCTTAATATATTTAATCAGTACAGTTGATAACTAGGCGATTACGGAATCGAGAGAGTTCAACGAACTGCATGTTAGGAAAAAAGCATAGAACTGTTTTTTTTTTACTCTTCAATTAGATAAACAGTGTATGGAAAATAAATAACACGATTCTCCATAAGACGCACTGATAGTCGTTAATTGTATAGTTCCATAAAAGAAACTTGTCGCTCATTTCCTCTCAGTTGAAAACATACGAACTTCTCTTCTGTGGTTTTTAGGTCAAAAATATAATGAGAATACAGGTTCACTCTTGAAATAATAATAAAATGTCTCAATGCAAAGTTGTAATTTTTGCAGGAAACCAACACATCTATAGATCCTTCAGTGATATGGGCTAAGCAAGAGGAAGATTTCCGATGATAAGCAGACACTTCCAAAGTTCCAATTTTTCCAAAACTATTTGCTGATGACTTAGAAAGTTTATTTTAAACCAACGCCCCTCTCTCCCACCGAACGAGCTTCCGATCCTGGTCACGGCACCAATTTATATGAAGGTGATAAGACACCGTGAAAAAAACATCCTTTTTAGAATATTTTTGCAGAGCTTGAAGGAAAGTACATTGCGACTAAATAAATAACAGATACTAAATTATTTTAACTATAGAACGTTTATTGAAGTTAAATTTTAAAACAAATAATAATATTATTATATAATTCTGGGCAATAACATAAGTTCGAAATTTTGCTGGAAGCTGTTATAATTAGTGAGAGAGAGAGCTAACTTAATACATATTCAAGAGACGGCGATTATTATCAAACTGTCCCGGAATCAAATCCCGCAGCCAAGTTGTTAACTGCCAGAAAGAGATAATATCTTTACATTTTGAAGCCAAGGGCGCCAACACATCTTCTTTTGTGTTAATGTTATTCCAATGAGAAATTTTAAAAAATAAATGACGGTTGAAATTATGGCAACCCTTTTTGGCATAAATCACATTCGCCAACGAATACCGTTGGAAAAGACAGGTGCAAGTAATTAAGAAATATTGCGAAAATTCATGCGACATGATGTCTGCACAACGGGTCATTAATAGCTGCAGTTAAATAGATTATCTGTATATAAAATAAAATAAAATAATAAAAAGATATAACGGAAATTTTCCAACGTACATTTACAGCTATAAATATAAATTAGATTTATTGGGAAACATAGTGAAATGGAAATAAAAATATAATTACTTTAAGGGATAATAAAATTAAATTGTGTTTAGATCCCTACATATATATATTGCATTAAGTTAAAAATAGATCAATGTATTTAATACTGAATTTGTTCTTAAAATTAGAAAATGATAAGTAGTTTAATTTCCAATAAAGAATTTACTTAATTTAAAATAAGTTTGGCATATTTAAAGAGGATTATTAAAAGTTAATAAATTCTAATTGTGAATAAATAGATATTTAATTATAATTGAATAAATTTAATGAAATAAAAGGATATGTGAGGAACTCCCTCACAGAGGCAAGTGCTGTAGATTGGCGGTTGTGTTTTAAATCGGCTTTGTGTTCTTTTTCTCTTTCGTAAATTTTTCTTTTAGTTACTCCGATGTAACAGGCGCGAGAATTATCTGTATAATTAAAGTCAATTTTATAGATTCCGGCGGTTGATTGGTTATCTATTAAGTCTTTTTCATTTCTAATGTGTTGAAAAATGTTGCGGTTTGGTTTGATCGGAATATTGATGTTGTGTTTTTTGGCTTCGTTTTGAATTTTGATACTGGCGCCGTTACAGAAGGGGATGGAAGTTGTGAATTTTTCTTTTTCTTTCTGGGCGTTATCAATTTTACTTAGGGATTTGATGCGTTTTTTATATAGTTTGTTTACAAGATTTTTTGGATAGTTTGCCTTATTTGCTATGTTTTTGATGTATTTGAGTTCTTGGTTTAGGAGTTTTTTAGTGGAACAGATTAGGATTGCCCGATTATCTCAGGAACTCTAGCCGAACTTAAAATGAGATTAATTGAAAATTCAGCCACCAAAATAATTAAAAAGAGTAAAATCTGGACACGGTATGTCGATGATGTGTTTGCCATCTTTCCAAAAAATACTGACATTAATAAAATACTAAATAATCTTAATGACCTGGATAAAAATATAAAATTCACCATGGAGAAAGAAGAAAATAACATAATAAACTATCTTGATATAAAAATTATTAAAAACCCAAACAATACTATTGACACAACCATTTATAGAAAGCCAACTGCCAATACCGAAATTATTAATAAACACTGCAATACCCCACTCCCATATAAATACGCCGCCATCCGCTCCTACATTAATCGGGCAATCCTAATCTGTTCCACTAAAAAACTCCTAAACCAAGAATTCAAATACATCAAAAACATAGCAAATAAGGCAAACTATCCAAAAAATCTTGTAAACAAACTATATAAAAAACGCATCAAATCCCTAAGTAAAATTGATAACGCCCAGAAAGAAAAAGAAAAATTCACAATTTCCATCCCCTTCTGTAACGGCGCCAGTATCAAAATTCAAAACGAAGTCAAAAAACACAACATCAATATTCCGATCAAACCAAACCGCAACATTTTTCAACACATTAGAAATGAAAAAGACTTAATAGATAACCAATCAACCGCCGGAATCTATAAAATTGACTTTAATTATACAGATAATTCTCGCGCCTGTTACATCGGAGTAACTAAAAGAAAAATTTACGAAAGAGAAAAAGAACACAAAGCCGATTTAAAACACAACCGCCAATCTACAGCACTTGCCTCTACCCACTCCTCTAACCCTATTAATATTAACACCATAAAAACTAATAAAATCGCTCCTTATAACAACCATAGCTACGCCCTAAAAAGAGAAGCCATCGAGATTCTGACTAACTCCACAGCAGTTAATGAACGCGAGCACGCGAATATCCCAAAGGACTGGAACCATGTAATCGATAGAATCCGAAATAAACGAAATGAAGTGAAGAGAGGAAGCCGGAGTGAAGCCGGGGAAAACACAAGCGACGATGAGAAGTCACAAATCACCTGAAGATGGGCGCGAAATGCACCCGAAATGCATTGTGAAAAATAAATAGGACAAATTTATAAGGTATTAACAAGTTTGAATAAGTATATTCATACGTATTTTAAAATCACAAGAAAAAATAAATTGTTATCATAGGTGGAAAAAAATAATTGATTAAAATAATTTAAAAATAGATAAATAAATAAAAGAAAAGTAGGTGTGGTATCCTATAAGGGGATAAGTAAGACTTTAGAATATATGAAAAAGGAATGATTCCAGAGTTTACTGTGCAGGGACTTTACAAGTAAATAAATAAATAAAAATTGTCCTGTAAATTGCGATCATGTATCCACAGTTCAGTTCCAAAAATACAACATTGTATTTAACATAAGAAGTGGTGTAATACATAAACCATTTGACAGATACGTTACAATATATACACAGTAAATAATGTTTTCTACCAACTATTTTTGAAAATCTCGCATTGTTACTTCATGTAGACAAAATAGAAACAGCTCGTCATTTTCATTAGTTTTATTGGTGGTTTTTCGTAATGTATTTTAAATTTTTGATGAAAACTTGAAAATCCATAAACTAATATAATAAAAATGGGGGTTGTCTCTCGTTATTTATTTATTTATTTATTTATTTATTTTTATCACCTTGAATAAAGAATGTTGTCCGACAACATGGAGTTAAGGATAAAACAATCTCTCTGTTTAAAATTAAATTTAGTTTAGAACAAATGATTAAGTATTTTATTTTGATACTAAATTTAAGTAATTAATTTTGTTACAAACATTACAAAATTTATTTTTTTTATTTATGCATTTGTGTGTTTAAATAGTAATAATAATAATAATAATAATAATAAGTAAAATTCTCCTTACATTCTTTGAAAACAGAATTTATTTTAGTGCGACAGGCCCTGTTGTAATCTATTCTTCCATATAAAGGCGTGCAGCAACTGTATTTTATTACCTATCGTTGTTAATATTTTATAATTATTTCATAATAACTTTAGTATAGAAGCCTCTTCGCGGTTTTTATATTTTTGTTGTAATTTTGCCGATGAATTAAAATGGGTATCGCAGTTGCGTAAGTAAACATCTTGACTTGAAAGAACCATGATATTTCGGTGGCAAATTTCTAATTTCGAATATTTGTTGGTTATATCCAGAAGATATAGCCAACAAATGTTCAGAAGCTATCATCAATACATATACAGAAAAAAATATTCAACAATTATTTAGAAGTCATCATCAATACATATTCAGAAGATGTATCGCCAACAAATATTAAGAAGTCATCATTAATACTTATACTCCCCTTCAAATATACAGAAGCCATCATCAATACTTATTAAAGTGATATTGCCAACAAATATTCGGAAGCTATTGAATTTATGAATAGTGATGATCTCGAATAACGAAATCAACAATCTGTTTTTACATACAATCATAGATGAATTTTTCCCTTATCAGTAAGTTTAGAAAAGTGTAAAAGTTTAAATTTTATTTTGACATAATATTTTAACACAGTTTAAGAAATTAAATGGTAAAATTCGATATTAGCGGGGATCTCTTCAAATTCAATGTGTAAAATAATGAATGGCTACAGCGTAAAATACTGACTGAAAGAAATAGTCCTGTCGCACTAATAAACCATATTACAACTTTAATTACATTTTCCGATTGTCCAATTTATATTTCAACTACTTTGGCTAAGAAAAGTATCTCACACTCACAATACTATCTTGACTAACAATTTACCTCCCGGACGTGACAAGTGGCCATACCGCAAAACGGTAACTGATACATCAACCTGTTCATTCTGATAAATTTTAATCCAATTGGTTAACAACTAATTATGGAACATGTAAAAGTTTTTTACAAATTGAACATATTATTAAAAAAACTGTTTATTATTATTAAAAATTTATTTATTTATTATTTATTTTGTATAGCATTAGCTTAGGAGTTGCTTGATGGCTTTTAAAATTTTTATTGTCATTTTCGTGATGAATTAAAATGGCTATCGCAATTGCGTAAGTAAAGTTCATGGCGAGAAACATCCGAGCCAGTTAATTCGGTGCAAAATTTCAAATTTTGCAAAGGGGTTTTAAATAAAAGCCGTTCAACTTTTTTAGCACATTTTCTTTTTTTTTTTTTTTTTTTTTTTTTTTTTTTTACATAAAAAGAAATGTATTCGTATATTTATCTAGTTATTTTTGTCATCAACTTGTTTTTCTTTTTTAAAAATAATTTTAAATTTAAAATGAGATTTCAATGGTTTTTATTTATTTATTTATGTATTTATTTTATCCGATAATACAACGTAAGTTAGATTTTATTCTTATTAATAAGTGTACAAATTTTTGATAAAATCTAGTAATGCAGGCAGGTACAATGACAAACTTTCAGATTTATATATTTTAAATAAAAATAAAAATGTTTGCACGCTCATTCAAAGTGGAAAGTTAAGAAGGCGACCATGAAAAATCGCTGTCTGAAAAAAATAGTACGCTCTGTCGTATTAATAGATTTTTTTTTTTTTTTTTTTTTTTTTTTCGTTTAAGGGGATTTGGCATTATTGAAGGTTTTATATGAAAGCTTATATTTTCATTTAAGTATATATATCCAGGCAACAATTTAAATGATTTTTAATGTATTTTTGCAGATGCTTATTCAAATTGCTTAAACTTCTACAGAAATTTAAGAAAAGACTTAATGTGGATTAATATTTTTTTTGGATGTTATAAAACATAACGTTAAAGACTTTAAAGAATTAGGGATGGATTTTGCAATATCTTTAAAAGAAAAAGCTATTAAAAGTAAAAATATAGCTAAAATTATTATTTATTATTATTATCTTTCTTTTTTTCTGCAAATTTTTACATAGATATGAAATTTCCAATTTGTTTCAAAAGAAATAATTAATATATTTCAAAACTTCTTAATTCTTTTAAGTATGTTCTATTAAATATTAATATATATTAATATATACCAGGTGTATGCATAAGTTCTCCCCCCCTTTTTTTTTTTTTTTTTTTTGGTAAAAAAAAAAAAAAGAAAAAGAAAAAAACGTAATTTTCGAAGGATATTATTATTATTTTAATTCAAAATAGTGGCCATCGGCTTCTACACATTTCTCTCATCTTTCAGGAAATTGATTAATACCATGCCAGAAAAACTGTTTGTTTTTTGCGGTAAACCATTCGTCAAGCCATTTTCCAACTTCCTCGAAATTTCTGCTGCTCTGCGAGCGCGTGCCCCATTGACATGAAGAGGTGATAGTCAGATGGCGCGAGGTCTGGGGAGTACGGAGTTGGCGAAAGGATGTCCCATCCATGCGATTTCAAGGTGTTTTTCCTGTGTGAGACGATGCATTGTCGTAAAACAAAATCCCTTTGCCATGTTTTCTGGCCGATTCCGGACGTCTTTCGATTAATACGGGGTTTAAATTAATCATTTGTTTATAACGTTGTGTATTAACGGTTTCGCTGGGCTTCTCGAATTCATAATACACAATACTGCTCTGGTCCCACCAGACACAGAGCATGGTCTTCTTGCCGAAGCAATTTGTCCATGGTGTTGAAGGACCGGCATCACGATTTTTTCCACTTCCTGTTTTCAAAAAAAATCCATTTTTTGTCACTCGTCAGAATTCGATGCAAAAGTGATTTCTTTTCGTGGCGTTGAAGCAGCATTTCACAAGTGACTTTGCAGTTTTCTTGTTGACGCTCATTCAAATCATGTGGCACCCATTTACCGAATTTATTCACCTTCCCCATTGCTCGTAAACATCTGCTGATTGTTTCTTGTAACACATGCAATGCTTCTGCTAATTGCCGTTGAGTTTGAGTTGGGTCATCATCCAATAACGCTTGAAATTGCTAGTATTCGCATTTTTGTGGTATACCAGACCGCTCACTGTCTTTTACATAGAAATCACCACTTTTAAACTGTCGAAACCATGTCTCAAATGTTCTAATCGATTAGGGGGATCACCATATATTTCTACCATCAAACGATTACTTTCAACAGCCTTTTTCTTTAGATTAAATAAGAAAAGCAATGCGTTCCGCAAATGTTCATTTTCAGGCACAAAACTCGACATAATCACAGAAAGATTAAACAAAGGTGCTAGTTTTTGGCGGAATCAACTTGTGTGTATTTGTAGTTTAAATGTCAGACGAAAACAATGACGCATGTGTCAAATTAATACGCTGCGTACTTTTCGCTGGCGCCATCTCCTAGTTAAACTGAAAAAAAAAAATTATGCATACACCTGGTATATGTATTGAGTCTTTTCTTAAATTTCTGTAGACGTTTAAGCATTTTGAAGATCATGAATTCATAAAAAGAATCTGAGTGAGAAAACGCAATTTCACAATTTCAGATCTGTAAAAAATATATGAAAAATCATCAGAAATGTTGCTTGGATGTATATTTTATTGAACAAATCATAATATTGTTCAATTTATAAATATTAAATGGAAATAAAAGCTTTTATATTAATCCTTTAACAGTGCCAAGTCCCCATAAGTGCTGTAGTACATAAATTTAAAAACTCAGTTTTTAAATTTTACTACATTTATAAAATTAAAAATATGTATATATATTCTACTTTGTATACTTTGTAAGTAGATTTAATTGCTTTTAAAACATTAAAATCAAAGAAGAAGAAAAAAAAGAAGAAGAATCTTTTATCTGCCAATAATTTTTTAAAGTACAATTAGTTCAGAAAGCATATTAAATCAAATTTATGGAAGAAATGGAAAAGATATTTATACGCATAGAACGTGTATACACCATTTTAATATCACTATAAAGTACTAGATACTACATCTAGCCATTTTTGTTCTAGAAAAGATTTTGTAGAGTGCTATTGCAGTTTTTGCTTGGCATCCCTAACATCATAAAATGTTCCAGAAATACAACAATCATACAGCATCGAAACACTGCAAATATTTTTGAAATGTTTCGAAACGTTCAGTTTGCTTTCGATATGTTTTAAAAACGTAGAAATGTCCACGATCGTAACAGAAACGTTTCAATTACTTAACAAGTGGAACACAGAAAACTGAGAATGTTTCAGAAAGGTATCAGATAGCATACTTAAATGTCTTGCGTTTTTGAAAGATTGCAAGCTTTTTGCAACATAACTGAAATATTCTGTGCTGTATGGGAATTTTTCACCATCTTCACGTGTGTAACATAAAAAGCTAATATGGTTTTTATTTTTATTTTTATACATTTTTAATCTCCAAATATGCTTCTCGATCACGTGTACCACTGGTACATTAAAGAACCTCCTCACAAAATCCTCATGAATTACTATGGTGAGGTGATATGCATAATTTTTATTTCATGTATCTTTAAAAGAAAAACTGAAGTAACAAAAAAAAAAAAAAAAAAAAATTCGTTTTAATGCGGTAATTCAAAGATTAAAAGAAATCACTAAAGAAAATATTAAAAAATTACCTGTGAGAAATAAACTGTATATATAAACTAAAACTCCAACTTAAACTTTTGCTTCTGGTTATATTTGACACTTCAGAAAAAAAGAAAAAAAAAAGAGAGCTTAGAAAGTCAAATGCTGAGTTAAAATCGGAGCTATATATTATTTCCATCTGTTTTTCTGAGAAGAAATTGCTTAGAGTGTTATCTAAAATGACTGTTATTCTCTTGTGTTTTAAACACTTGATGAAAACTTGACATACTTCTTCGTCTTTTGTAAGAAATTTTAAAATTTTGCGTGGTATATTAAATCAAAAGATTACTTTTTGGAGTACACTATAATTTTGAAAAGCCTTTTAAAGTGAATAATATAAAATACCAATATAATGTGACTGGATAAAATGTAATTTACAAACGATACTTCTATTTTAATATTCTTCACTAAAAATATACAAAAAAAAAAAAAAAAAAAAAAAAAAAAAAAAAACGCATCGAAATGTAAATATATTTCCAATTATTGATCAAGGACAAATAACAGGTTTCATTTTACATTTAATTTTTAGTTAATGCTAATTGTACTCGCATTAAATAGGAATATCATAGCTTAACAAGCATAAAATTAGTTTTGTAAAAAAAAAAGAAATTTTTCTGTAAATTTCTCAAAATCAAAAAAATTTGCGACATCTTCACGTTTCACGTGTCAAAAAAGCCATAAATGACTTCAAATAATTTTCTGTGGGGGGGGGAGGGGGAGGGCATTGTGTCTATATGTCAGTAAAGGTGTATTTGTGCGTGTATTACGTGAGAACGGCTAGACGGACACTTGGCAGAAATTTAGGTCGGAACCCAATTTAAATTTACATTTCTTTCGAAATCCCTTCCCCTTCCTTCCCTGTTGTTGCAAGAGGCAAAAGCACGTTTGTAAGCATAACTTGGCTTCAAATCACCTCTCACGAGGAAGAAATTGCATATGGAGAAATAAGACTTGAATGCAAATAAATAATAAAATATAAATATAAATATATACTGCAATTTCGGAAATTTCGGAAATTTTGACTTAACGAAGGGGAGGAAGAAATTGACTTTTGAAGGGGAAATTTCGCAAATTATGGATTTTTGAGTAGAACTTTGCCAAAAATTCTACAAACATGTTTAAAACAGCCATGCGTCTTATTTGGGATATTTCCAAAGCACATTTTTGATTTTTTGTGATTGTCGATTTTGGGGATGGTTATGAGGAGGCAAATTCAAGAACCCCCTTTTAGTACTGAATTTGTCCTTGGAAATCTATGGGCGTGACGGTCAAGCATTTTGATGAATGATTGGTTTATATGTTCCCGACACCTATAGTAACGGGATTTTACGAAATTACCACTCTTTTCCCCTAAGAGACAGGAGGCAAAACACATTTGTGAACATAACTTGTTTCCAAATTACTTCACGGTGAAGAAATTGCACACATAGGGAGACTAGAACCGTTTTCTGCAATTTTGGAATTTTCTATTTTTAAAGATGGGTGTGGGGGGGGGAGAGTAGTTGATTTGTCAGTTTTTAGAAAGTGTCTAACTTAATATTTGTGGTGAAAGTTCTAGTCAAGAAGTATTGCTACAATTTTATACGTAGTTGCACTTTAACGAAAAATATTGTTTGTCAAATATTGGTCTAAATTGCTCATCAAATAATGCTGTGGCCTTTTTCAACGTATTATGCCTATGGATGTATAGTGCGAATTTTCCTATAAATGTACACAATAAATTTATTTTTAACACTTAATTGTACAAAAATATATTAATAATAGCTGTAAAAGTCAATTAAACCAAATCTTTGTATATACAAGAGTGTTGCTTCCCCCGGTGGGCTATGTAAATTATGAATACTCTACCTACCAATAAGTACTTGGACATTTTAGTAATTTAGACATTTTTGTCAAATATGTAGAAAAATTATTTTGGAATTATCTTTAAACTTCGGTAGTGTGTAAAGAACACGTTATATCTCATATATTTCAGCAAAAGTTGTGCCCTGAAAAGGAAAAGGAAAACAGTAAAAAATTAAGGAAGAATTAAAATTTTTTGGATCACCCTATAAAAAATAATGCTTGAAACTTAGTTCTGCTGTAGCATGTGATGAAGAGGAATTTTTTCATTATCTGCATACATTTTTAGGAGGCTACTATATATATTCATGGAGATATAACTTTCTTTTTCCTTTTTACTTCCATTACCCTACTACCGTAGGTAATGGAAGTATTGTATTCGGTCTGAAAATTCGATATCGGGTTTTCACCTGATTTACACGTTTTAAGGTCCCCTGAGTCCAAAAAAGTGGTTTTTGGCAATTGGTCAGTGTGTATGTATGTGTGTGTGTATGTATGTATGTATGTATGTGGAGAATCTTCTGGCTATTATAGCTCAGAAACTAATAAAGATAGAGCTACGAAACTTTAGAATTGAAATACGTCTGGTGTACAGATGAAATTTCTAAATTTTGGTGAAAATTGAAAAACCGGAAGTGGGACACCGGAAACCGGAAGTGGGACCGTAAGTCCGTATCTCAAAAACAGCTCTAACGATTTTCTTCAAACTTGCTATATAAACACTCTATTAGATGTCCTTTCGAATGATATAGTTGGTTAGTTCAGGAAAATTGATAGGCGTCCTGTATAAATAGCTCAATTTCAGGCCTCGCAAAGGCGTTCCTTTAAAAACGGTTGTACGGATTTTTTTCAAACTCGCCATTTTATCTCACTTTTAAATATGCTTTTGTACGTAATTATTGTTTTCCGGTCAATAATTGATTTTTTGTAAAAGTTGGTATCTCAAAACGGCTCTAACGATTTTGCCTTTAGGTCACTTTTATGTTTTCTGATCACATTATCTCTCAAAAATGCATATAATACATGTAATAGCGGGTAATGGAAGTCGTGTGGTTGTTTCACACCAGATTTTTTTTTAAACATTACAAAAAAAAATCTTAACTTTTTTAATTATAGCACGTAGGGTATTAGACCCGGAGCAAAAACATTTTTAGAAAATTTGGCATACTTTATACAATATACTTTATACATGCTGCAGTTATAATGCAAAAAATTTTAAATATCATTCGAAATATGAGTATTTTTACTAAATATTTTTTTTCGCATGCTCAAGCATTTAAAAACTTCATAGCCAAATGTATTCGGCAACATATATGAAAACCCCAAACAAATATCATGTAAATTTAAAGAGTTATGAGAGATGGAATGAATAGATTTTGAGTTATTCTCAAGAAAAAATAAAAAAGGAAGATGATAGGGAGTTTTATCAATATTTATTTAAAATCAGTGAACACTGTATTGTCATAGGGCATTGATTGAATCAAAATAGAACTGTGAGTAAAATCATTTATAGTTTTGTTTTTATTTTGAGAAAACTGAAATTATGTTCATTCTGTATCTCATACCTCTTTAAATTTTGACGATAATTGTTTGGGGATTTCATATAGGTTGCTCAAAACATTTGGCTATTAAATTATGCAAATGAAATTTTTTAAATCTAGCGAATGCGTAGGAATAAAAATATTTAGTAAAAATGCTCATATTTCATAAGATATCTAACATTTTTGCATTTTGGTTGTAGTATGCTGTGTCTAGTGAATTAGGCCAGATTTCTGAAAATGTTTTTCCTCTGTGTATTCTATGCGTTACAATTTAAAAAAAAAGTAAATGTGTCTAATATTCTATGTGTTATAATTAAAAAAGTTTTTTTCTTTTTTTTTTAATACGTTATATCTCCATGCATATATATGTGGTAGCCTCTTAAAAATTTCTTTATACAGATAATTAAAAAAATCCTGTTAATCATATGCTACAGTCAAAATGTATTTGAATCTTTACGTGATCCAAAATATTTTTCTATTTCTTTAATGTTTTACTGGTCCCCTTTCCCTTCTTAGGACTCAAAGTTTGCTGAAATATATGAGGTATAAGGTTTTCTTTACGATACCAAAGTTTCAAGTTGATTTCTAAAGAACTTTTCTAGATATTTGACAAAATTTCTAAATTCGAAAGTGTCCAAATACTTATTGGTAGGTAGAGTATGATTACTTTTGATAAAAACTCGTCAGTATAAAACGAATGTAATAAAACATTATGTTTATGATAATATGAAAGTTTGAAATTTTTTCATTTTTAACAAAAGAATTCTGTAAAATTCATTAAAATGAATTCATTTCCTCAGACATATATGTAGGATCTTGGCTGGGCGTCTAGGGGTGGGGCAATGATGAGATGCGACTTAGATAACGAAAACATTTATTCGATGACATACACAACACAGTTTACACAAAGATAAAATGATAATAGCAGAATTTGCATCATTAACCAACTGCTGGTTTCGAGGCTCAACACACAGAACAAGCTCTCTTCATCAGAGTAACCGTAACAAAGCAACATTTAAGCACTTGCTCAAACTTATAATTCACAAAAGTACCTTCGCGCACTTTATCAAATATGTGAGGTTGATGTATTGAGCCCTCCATGGCTCTACCCAACTATTAAGAGCACTTCAAGCTCTAATTAGAAGAAAATGACCATATCAGCCTTCGCGCTGACGGTCTCAACCGCTTTCCATGGCAGACAGATCTCAACTGACTTCCGTTCGTCCTCTCGTCGAAAGATGAGCATCAGAGGCAGCGCCATCTGTTAACTGTACAAGGAATGCGTCCCACAAAGCTCTGCTATCCTGTCGCACGGTGCCCTCACCGTCGAATCAGCCTAGGATACAAAAGGATATCTGCTAAATACAATTAAAAGAAAAAAAACGAAAAAGAGAAACAGAAATTAAAAAAAAAATATGTACATTAATATTCACAGTTAACTTTTTCTTTTATGTTCATAAGTCTCTAACATTGGATTTTAGGTTAGAAGACACATATTCATGGTCCACAATTTCATATTGTCTGCTGATGTACTAGTATGAATGGGACCTTCGTGATCACCTATCTTCTCGACTTCATATCTGTCTTTGGTCTTTACTCGCACAACTTTATAGGGACCTAAGAATTTTGGTCTAAGTTTCATGCCAGTTCCAAACTGAGTTCGCTGGATGGCAACTAGATCATTAATTTTATACACATGGGCTTTCTTTCTCTTCTTGTTGTAACATCAGCGATTTTCTTCTTGAATCTTAAGAATGTTTGTTCTTGCTTCTTCACGAATGGTGTTAAGGTTATCGAGCAAGGAATTTATCCTTTCCTCTTCGAGGAGTTCTAGTATTCTCTTATCTTCTTTCCTTCTCATTGTTACCCCAGTGAGTAATTCAAAAGGAGTTCTTTTGGTACTTCTTGATACGGTGAAATTAATTGTTCTCTGGACAGCCTCAACAATCTTATACCACTTGTTCGGGTCATCTATAGATAATTTGGATAATACAGGTATGATTGTTCGGTGCAGTCTCTCTATTTGACCGTTTCCTCTTGGGATTCCCGCTGTGATGCCATGTTCGATTCCCTGCGATTCACAGTAATCTGTAAAATCCTTCGATGTGAACGCAGGTCCACGATCAGATATTATTCTTGCGGGGTTACCCAAAAATAGCAGCTTGTTGTTTTAATTTTTGCAAGGCGTCTGCTTAAGAAGTTGATTTCACGGGATATAGCCACGAAAATTTACTAAATCCATCTATGATGGTAAAAATGTGATTATAGTTTTTATTAATGGTCGGTAATGGACCCACAAAATCGATGTGATAAGTAGACAATGGTATATCTTCTTTCGGGATAGGCTTCAAAAAACCTTCTCCTTTTCCCTGTTTCTTATTTATGAGTACACATTCTACACAACTTTTTACAACATTATCTGTGCATTTTTTCATATTCGAAAAATAATAGTCTCTTTTCACTAACTCTTCAGTTTTATTAACCGAAAAATGTCCTAGGGCATGACATTTCTTTACGACCTCAATTTGCATGGTCTCTGGGACAATTAGTACATCCCTATCATTAAAATCCCTATCATTACATTAAATCCCCTATCATTACATCCCTAATGTTAAAATATTATTTTTTAACACATATTCGTCATTTTGGTTCTGTTGTAAAAGAGATTTCATGGTTTTGATAAACTCGTCATTTTCTTGAGCAGTAGCAATACGATGAGTGAGAGTATCAGTAGTTGCAGTCATTACAAGCTGTCGGCTAAGTGCATCGACGTGCTGCATTCGTTTACGAGGGTGATGTTCTACTTCATAATCGAATTCCTGTAGTAAGAAAGACCACCTGGCTACCTTAGGTGTCAATTCACGTTTATCTAAAGTTTTAGTGAACGCTTGACAGTCAGTATAAATTTTAAATTTACTGCCTAATAAATAGTTCCTAAATTTTTTAAGGGCTTCTACTATCGCTAACACTTCTAATTCATAACTGCAGTATTTGTCTTCTTGTACCGAGGTCTTTTTACTCATATAATGAATAGGATAGTATTGTCCATCGTCATCTTGTTGTAATAAGATAGCACCGAATCCTAATTTAGATGCATCTGTATGAACTTCTAATTTATAGCCTTGTTTAAAAAGGTGCAACACCGGTGTATTAGATAAAATGTCTTTCAGCTTTTGAAAAGCCAATTTCTGCTCTTGCTCGAATTTAAATGGAGTGGAACCACGTAATAAGTCACTGAGGGGTCTCGCTATGTTGGCATATGAACGAATAAATTTTCTAAAGTAACCCGTTAAGCCTAAGAAACTCTGCACATCCCTAGCATTACGGGGTTCTGGGAAATTCTGGACTGCAAGAGTTTTTGCTACCGAGGGTTTAATCGTGCCATTCTCAATTATGTGTGACCTAAGAAATCGATCTTTCGTTTCAAAAACTGACATTTCTTTAAATTTAACTCTAGACCAAATTTTGATGCCGTTTCCAACATACGTTTTAATTTATCTAACACTTCATTCTCATCTTTAGATTGAATAATTATATCATCTAAATAAATAATTACAGTAATCTTTTAATAGGTCTTTAAACACATAATTTACATATCTTTGAAATACTAAGGGACTATTACATAACCCATAGGGAACTTTTAGAAACTCGTACTGGGCATTATCGGTCACAAAAGCTGCATATTTCCTGCTTTTTTCCTCTACATCAACTTGTAAAAACGCATTCTTTAAATCTAGTGTCGAAAAGACTTTACCCTTCCCTAATCTATCAAATAAATCCTCAATATTTGGCAACGGGTATTTATCTTTAATAATTTTCTTATTTAAAATACGGTAATCACAGCATAACCTTATTCCTCCATCTTTTGTCCTACACACCACTATTGGCGAAGCGTAATTTGACGTACTTTCTCTAATTATACCATCTTTTAACAACTTATCAATTTGCTTATCGACTTCTGATTTCTCTACAAATGACAATCTGCGAGAACGTAAACATACTGGCGTATCATCAGATAAAATAATAGACATTTTTAAATCAGTACTTTTTGTTTTAACTGGCTTATAATTTTTTACTAACTGGCTTAATCTCTCTTTTAACGACTTATCTAAAATGTGACTGACATCGAATTTTGTTTCTTCTGAAAGGTTGCATATATTTGAAAATAAAGAATCTATCTCATTTTCACTTCGATCGAATAAAGAAAAAGAACACTCACTTGTTCATCGAGATCGCTTTCCCTCGAACTCAGAAAATTCCCCCCCCCCCTATGTCGGTGACATTAGAAACATCTGTCTCCTCTTTATTTTGTGGTTTCAGAATATGAATGATATTACCAGGCAGAATTACGTCACATGACAAATTGTTGCATAAAGCTCCGATTATGCTTACTGAATCATGATTAGGTAAAGATATTTTAAATTCAGTAAGATTTGCATCTTTTTTTTCATTAAAACAGCTAACTAGTGTGGTTGAAGAAATAACATTTTAGCCTGTGGAATGCTGTTTTTATTTACAACTAAAATTGGAGAACCTGTATCTTTTAACCCTTTAACCTTTTGCTTACGCGTGGGAAAAACGTAATCCCTCGAAAAAAGGTGCTGAAGAATCCGGAGTCGGTCTGACCGTTATCCCAGGCATTTTCACCCCTTAAGTATGGGGTGCAGTAATTGATTTTCTCCGTGGGTGGCCTATTAATTGCTGGAGAAGGGAACTGTGTAGGGATGATAATATTTAATGTGAGGAAAATAGGGGAAAAAATTATCTCTTGGGAGGACATTTAATATCATCCTTCGTCTTTATCTCGTTAGCAATACATTTTGTTTAGATGTTAGAAAAATAATTTCATTTCATTTTTTCTAGTCTTGTATGTATTATTCTATACCTTAGAAGGATTGGGAAAAGGGCCAAGATCGCATTCAGTATGTTTTAATAATGAAATGTTTGTTTCATATTTCTTTTTCTTTTTTTTCTTTTCATGTAATATTAAATAACATTAATAAAATTACTATAAAATTTTTGTTTCGGTACTCTAAAAAGCTTACTATACGAAAAGAGTAAATCACACACCATTATTAGCCTAGAAAAACTATTGCTTTCAAAAAAAAAAAAAAAAATGTTTTAATCATTTCAATAAACCATTTGCTATAAAAGTGGAGAAAAATATAATATTGTTATAGTTGCAACCCGTGGAAAATACGGGATACGAAATAAATTGAAATAAGTACACATATTTCAATAATATTTCCCGCTTAATATTAAAAATATGGATACTTAAATAAGTTCATATAATAATAATGATAATAAACAAGAAATTAATTCATGATCATAAATTATGAAACATATTCCGAGGCATTTTATTGGGAAAATAGAAAATGTACAGAAGGATATCCATGAAATGTATCGGGTAATCAATACATTTTACTGGGAAAAGAATAAAGAAATAAAATAAAGAAAGAATAAAACTACTAAAATCTGTTGCAGGCAGGTTTCTATTTTAATAACATATCCACGCATATATGAAAGCAAGCCAAAGTAATAAATATGCGTAAAATATGAAGAAAGAAAAGAAAAGGATAAAGAAAACGGACTTTAAATTCATTTTTAGTAAATCGTGCATTTCATTTTGCTAATTTCAAGACCTCTTTTACATAGCCTGTATATGTCTATCTCTATATACATATATATACAGAGGGTTTTCCAAAATGATTGAAATTCACTTTAATTTTTTATTAGAGATAAATTGACAAAAGATATTCAAAATATGTTAAAAATAAAGTAGATAAAAAAGATAGTGTTAGGAAAGCGCTCTCCTCATTAGTTTTACAAATCTTACATTTTTTATATACAGGCTTTTCGCACATTTTTTAGACGATTTTATTTCTCAGTAAGAAAAAATCGTTTGCATGGAGAATTTTATTTTTACAACAGTTATATTTTTGGAAGTTTTATTTATCTTCTGATATTTATAATTTTTGTTTAGATGCAAAAATGCGCTTTTAAAATGGCAGTGGATGGAAGGATAGGTTTCCACTCTTTCCAAAGATAGTTTTTAGTGAAACCTTTATGAAAAGCATTTATCAGGAGAAAAATGGAAAAATGTTGCAACAACAGATGAATCTTGGGTCTATTTAAGTGGTTACAATAAAAAAAGATCAATTTATTATCACAAAAGTGGAGAAAAAAAATTGCTACATGGCTCAAAGCATCAAAGAGAGTTTTTCTAAAGGATTAATGATTGCCACTGGTTTTTTCATACAAGCGCAAGATAAAAGCAAAAAAATGTGACAAAAATGTCAAAATCAACTCTAAATACTCTCAAGAACATATTTTAATTCCAATTTTAAAAAATGAAAATCCAGATCTTTATCCACAATGCTATCAATCCGTTGAACTGCATCAAGACAAAACAAGCAGCCACACATCGCAATCCGCAATTGCTTTTCTAGAAAAAAATAGAACAAAAAACGGGAATTAAAACCATACCCTTCACTGACATTCCTGCTAAATCTTCTGATGTATCACTGTTGGATTTTTGTGTTTTTCGACTCTTAAAATCAACATTATCCAAACACCGACCTACAACGCTTTGTGGACTCTGGAAAGCCGTTCAAGAGGAGTAGAAATATATGCCTCTTCCGATATTATAAAAGCATTATTATCATAGAAATTATGATGTATAATGTTAGTTAAGAACAAGGGCTATCAAACTGAACAAATAAAACACAAAATATGAGGGAAATTGCTTCAGTACACTCCATCAAAATCGTCTAAAAAATGTGCGAATAGCCTCTGTATTTAATTAGATTCCTCTAGACAAATTTGGTCAGTTAGAAAATTTTTATTTTCTACTCAACAAGACCACTAGAAAAATAATAAGTAGTGGATCTGTAGATCAGGAGATTCAACATCTTATTTCCATCCACATTATTCATTAGATCATTTTTATTTATTTCGTATTATAATGTATATATATATATTGATTCGATTGACTTGCTACAAAAACAGATACATTTTTGAGGGGGGCTGCTACCCCCTCAGTCTTCGCTGTATCTCTCTTTCTATAACTATCTCTCTCTCTCTCTCTCTATATATATATATATATATATATATATATATATATATATGTGTGTGTGTGTGTGTGTGTGTGTATTCCTAATAACTGGTAGTCTTAATTCTATCTAATTCATAAATACTTTTACCAAATTTTATGCAAAAAAGATTACAAAGCATATCGGAATTATTTTGTGTAACCCTGTAAATTTTTACCAATTCTGTTCTCACAGTTTTCAAAAGAAAAACATGATTTTAAAATTTTAGTACGTTTTCATTATATTTAATGGAGTGTAACCATGTTAAAATACATTTTTAGGAAATACCGACTGTAGACCGTAATAGTCCGAAATTCTTTTATGTATACTGGAAAAGAAGCCAGAGTGATTATATACGTCAATAATAAGAATACACCTTATAATTATAACTCATTAATTTTTAAAACTAATTTGACATCATTTGGATATTGCAGTACGCCATCGTAATTCTTTTGTGTCGTCCCGTAAATAAAAATTTTAGTATATACATACCCTTTTTTTTAGAGTAAACCTACTTTTAAGCATCTTTATATAGTACTCTAATTCCATTATGTTCAATACAGCATACACGCATTAAAGTACGCTTAAAAAAGAAAAAAAATGTCCATAGGCTCTAATGTCATGTATTTCTTTTATGTGTCTCTGTAAATGAAGCATAAACATTTTATACATCAGGAAAAACTATTCAAGTTATTGTACGTTTTTCATGAATAATTGTTCGAAATTTGACATAATTTGGATGATTACGTGACATTGTCGGGATGTCTTTGTAAGGTCCTGTATATTAATTAGGAAGCCTAAGCTCACATATTTTCTGCAGAAAACATAAGTAACATAAGTTTAAGCATCTCAGTAATTTACGCTAATTTCATTTTGATGATTGCAAAATAATGATGTTAAAATACTATGAATAGAATATACACCAAAACCATACAGCTTCCACGGGGCTCATGAATATGTGTACCAGATTGCAAGTCTATAGCGCGAATTTTGCAGCCGTTATCGCACGACAAACAGATAGACAAACAGACATACGGAATCCAAAATCTTTATTAGTCTCAACAGGGAGGACTCCACTAACATTTCAGCAGTAATAATAATAAAAAACGGATAACTCTATCTGTAAAAGCAGCTGAATTATATAGTAAAAGAAATTGACTTAAGTAATTTTTTGGTATCATTTACAAGGCTTCGTTTAAATCCTGATCATATACAAATTGATAATCGAAATTTTTGCATCGAAAACCTCATATATGTTATGTATGTCTATAGAGAAAGGCAAACAGTAAGTCTGTCTAATTACGGTGCTGAGTACATATGACCCTCAGTTTTACTTTATGTGACTTTCTAATTTGGATACATAATTATAAGTCATGTAAACAGAGAGTATTGTAATGATGTTTTTATTTTTTTATAATTATGTTGTTACTATAAAAATAGAAGGCCGAATTCATCTAGAGTGTCATATAAAACTTTTAAATGTGTGAATTTTTGTAGATTAACCGGAAGAATTTTTTCTTAATTTGAATACTTTTGACAAATTATATTGCGGAATCATCTTTATTCGGTAACTATTAAACCACGTTTCAGTCTTTTTGTGACGCCTTTCATATAAGATTTAAAGAATCTTACTATGTCAAATAGGGACACAAGCTCCATTTGTGACCGAGAGTTTCCGATCTCAAAGCTGGTAGACGGGAGGTGGCAGGTTCAATCCTAGCTCCAACTCTTCCATCTAGCTGTTTAGAATTTTCCGTACTTTTCTCCGAAATTGACGTAATACAGATGGACACCTCAAACAGACCTCTCAGAGAAGACATATAAAGATTTCGAAAAGGCTAATTTTAAGAGACATTATAATATCTGAAAAATAAGTTTATGTTTTCTGCTCGCATTTTTTCCTCTTCAAATTTAAAGCACTACATATATGATTAAACATATTTATGAGTAAAAATAAATTAACTTTTAAAATGATAGATTTTTTATAATAATAATAATAATAATCATTAAAACATGACAAACGTTACGGTTGTAAATCAGTCCTTGTCAAAGTTACATCCTCTCCCATGAATAAAGCTAAAATGATACTTTTGAAATACTCTGCTCTTTTTTGGTAAGTTTATTAGAATAACGTAATTATTGTGCTTGGGAAGTTTAGGTACTGATGAGGTGTAATTTACAGTTGAAACGCTTGTCACATTATCAATGTTTTTTTAAGTTGGGCTTTTATCTTTTATCGTCAGTAAATATATCATTTTAATGCTGACTTAATTTATCAGCACTGAGACATATTAATGCTTAATTATATTAAATTTATTAATACGCAAAACAAATTATTTTCTTTTATAAAATAAATTAAATCTTATCGTAGTTATAATCTTAATATACGTCAAAATCTGGTGTTGGTATGTCTCTAAAGGACAATTTTCAACTCTAGGGACCTTGGCCATAAAAGTCTTGCAAAAGGTTTCTAGACCATATTCAAGCGAGTTTTGGGGAAAACCACGAAAATTTCCGGAACGTTAGTCCGACAAGCGCGACCAGGCTTCAAACCTGGGAATCACTGGTGTGTTAGCCTCTCGACCATTAAGAGGGAAAATTCCTTCCTGTTACATGGCTGTTAAAATTCATTAAATGCTAGCTTTTGATTCTTAAAAACAGCTAAACGTTAAATTTCTTTTAATTCCCTTCAGCTATGAAAATTAAAATAATGGAAATAATTATTTCAAATGCGTTCAGCGATGTTAAAACGAAAACAATAAGAGTAATAAAAACACATTTTCGTGTATTATTAAAGATACACTATTTTTGTTAAATTTTCTATATAACAAACAAAAAGTATTAAAAAAATCCATTCTAGCGTATTTCATTACTTGGACAAAATCGCAAAAAAATAATAATTTTCAGCATATCTACAAAGGACAATTAGAACAGAAAAAAGCATTGCGTCTAAAAATATTATTGTGGACATAAATAAATTTAATTTATTATTATTGTAATTTAGGAAGTAATGGAAAATATCAGCAAAATTTAAATAAAAATCTCCACTGAAATAATGCTAATTTTCAACATTTAATCATATATGTACCTAATTCATATTTAATAATTTAAGAAATACATAAAATATTTCATAAGAAGAAGCTTTTTTTAATTCAGTTCATTTTAATTTAAATATGCGTGTTTTTACTTATTTTGTATAAAATCTGAATCCTGCTTATTAAAAGAAAACATGAGTTTTTAATAGTTTTTAAATTCTTTAATTTCCATATTTTTTTTTAATTTTCCTGTCACATCGCTTTTTAAAAAGTGAGCCTTTAATTGCTTTGCTAATGACAAAAAATTTCCAATTATTTTCGAAAAAGATAATTTGATTCCTGAAAAACGTTATCACTTATTTTAATGCCATTAAATCTGTCCAAGTATATATTTATCTCCATAAAGTATAAGAGAAACATTATTTATAAACAAGAAATGTTTCCCCTGACATGTGAACTCTTCTTATCTTTGTGTACAGGGAAAATAAAATCCCTCTTCTGGCTACCGCGACTTAAAAATGAGTTGTGTGTGTGCTAATGATCAACACCTGCCGAGAGTGACCATTAGTAAAGGGGGTAAAAGTTGCTTGAGTTTTCCCGTATGCAGAGCAATTTGTTAGGCTATCCTTCCCCGTTTTCTATAGGTTAAGAGGAATATCATCCACTAAAATATCAACATATTCAAGCTCATTAACAATTAGGTTAATCGGACTTGTTTCGGATTGAACTACTGAATTCGTTGGAAGATTTTCATGAAATTCTTTTTTTTCTGCAACACGTTTAGGACAGACTCTAGCGAAATGAAATGTTTTCCCTTTTGCACCACAAATGTAACACATTCTTTCATGCTTTTCGTGAGTTTGATCAGGCACCGAATTTCTTATTATGGGATCTTTATTATTATACTGTGCCTTTGTAAAAAGAGTTTTGTTTACAAACCGCTTATTCTCTGAATTTTCGTTTCGCGTATTATCAGTTTCAATTAACGATTTCCCTCTAGAAGAGTAGAATAAATCACACTCTCGACCTAATTCGTTGGGTTTAAACCAATTTTGACCTTCTCGAACACTGATATGTTCCTTAGTTCTAGAATCCATCGTTTCATATAACTTATCAGAAACTATAAGATCACACAATTGCTTAACATCGTTAACTCCTCTCAATCTACAATAGTAATCAAAAGAAGCGCTTAGACGGGAAGCAAACTGGACATGGGATTCTGACGGATTCCGCAGCGCATTTTTAAAATTACTTAAACATTCACGCGGCGTTGGTTGAAATAGTCTTAAAATTAATTCCTTAACTTTTTCATAATCGTTAATTTCTTCGATGGTTACGTACGCAAGAACCTGATTACATTTATCTCCCAATAAGTTAATCAATATTTCCGATTTAAATTTAGACGGTACATTTTTAGAAACGAATGCTTTTTCAAGGGATTGAAAAAATAAATGCAAAGCTTCCGGTTTCTCAGGTACTGAAATGGTTAATGTTCTTATGCATCTAATTAAATTCTCTAAGCACTGTGAGGTAGTTTCCGAATTTGGTTGCTCTGCATTATTACTAGAATTATTTGCTGTAGCCTGTAACTTTAAATTTTGAAGCTCGATTTCTTTTTCTAACTGGGATAATTTAATTCTTTCTATCTCAATTTTGGTTTGTTCTTCTAAAGATTTCAACTTTTGCTCTTCTACTAACATTTTAATAACGCCTCTAACAAATTCTAAATCATTTTTGTAAATATCAGAACTCTCGATCAAAGTTTTGATTTCAAATACCTTAGCTTCTGCCGGAACAGTTAGGCCTAATTCTTCAGCAATTGTTTTTAAATCGGCCTTTCTGATACCTTGTAACACGTTTTGGGCCATTATAACTCCAAATAATTACTTATACAAAAAAAATACTTCAATATTTCTACCAAATTAATATCATACTTATATAGAAACAAAACAATATGAGAACATTTTTCTTAAAAGTGATTCTATGTTTTTTTTTTTTTTTTTTCTCAAATCAAAATTATGATTTTTAAATAAGCACATTCAGAACAATTTATATAATTCAACAGAATATTTAGAACAACTTATATATTTCTCAATTATTATTATACACACATAATATCACCATTATTGTTCTCTATTTAATAATTGCTAACACTTTCGTTTTAAAATAATATTGTTATAATATTGTTAAAATAATATTGCAAACAATAATAAGCAAAATTATAAAAGATTATTCAGAATTATATTTTTAATCATAACTATTACTTCTATTCATTCTTCTCAAGTGATATTTTTATTTTATCTTAAACATACAAAATTAAACCAAAACTGTTGTTCTTAAAACATTTTTCATCAATTTCTAATTCAAAGTTGTACTACTAAATTCTTCATGCTTCATTTTATGCAATAATAAATATATAAAAGTTACCTTTTATAACTTGTTGATGTTAATAACATCGCGGAAGAGTCCCCAGTTGTAGGATCTTGGCTGGGCGTCTAGGGGTGGGGCAATGATGAGATGCGACTTAGATAACGAAAACATTTATTCTATGACATACACAACACAGTTTACACAAAGATAAAATGATAATAGCAGAATTTGCATCATTAACCAACTGCTGGTTTCGAGGCTTAGCACACAGAACAAGCTCTCTTCATCAGAGTAACCGTAACAAAGCAATATTTAAGCACTTGCTCACACTTATAATTCACAAAAATACCTTCGCGCACTTTATCAAATATGTGAGGTTGATGTATTGAGCCCTCCATGGCTCTACCCAACTATTAAGAGCACTACAAGCTCTAATTAGAAGAAAATGACCATATCAGCCTTCGCGATGACGGTCTCAACCGCTTTCCATGGCAAACAGAACTCAACTGACTTCCGTTCGTCCTCTTGTCGAAAGATGAGCATCAGAGGCAGCGCCATCTGTTGACTGTACAAGGAATGCGTCCCATGTATATATATATATATATATATGCGTTTGTTTTTTCATATATTTAGTGTTACACTTTTCTGAGATATACTTCTGAAAACCATTCGCATTCAACATGGAAAAAAATTAATAAAGAATAAAAAAAAATTATATTATAAAACAGAAATCTGAGAAATAGTGAAAAAAATTATCGCTGAGAAAATGCAATTATTTTCAAAGTACTATCAAACTTCGAACATTTTTCAATTGAAAATAAAATATAGCTCGCAGCAATAATTGCATTTCTACTTAAATTAGTATAAAACAATTGATTCGTAAGAATAATTATCATTCATATGCCTTTGAAAAGTAACATTTACATTAGAATCTATCAATACGATGAACAAAATTCCCCACCAAACGATTAAATGAGGATATTTTTATCCAAGGGAAAAATCCAAATGCAATAAACGGTACCATTTTGAAAATTTTAGGGGGAATTATTAAAATACGGAACTTCATAATTAAATAGGTCCGTTGTAAAACTGATTTTACTAACTTTTCGTTAAAAGGGGCGAATCAAAAAAATAACACATGGAATCCGGAATTGAGACCATAAGTCCACATATCATAAAGTGCTCTACCCGTGTTCTTCGAATTTGACGCATAAATCAATTTTAAGTGCATTTTTGAATGTATTACTTGGTTATGTCTGGTAAATTGATACACTTTATAACTAGGTAGATCAGTTTTAGATCTCAGAAAATAGTAATAAGAAAGATCTGCAGAACTGGCGTTTTGAAGTAATAATTACAAAACTTTGAATAAACACCATAGTTGCCGCTTTGACTGCAGCACGCGTGTGTACTTGTTTCGCCTGACGAAATGTCGTGTGTTCTTTTGACCCGAAAATATTGCTGCGTGTTTATTGAATTTTAAGGTGTTTATTCAAAGTTTTGTTATTATTACTCAGAAAATGTTTCCTCATAAATAGCCCTACTGAGTTTCTTTAAACTCGCTCTCTACGCATTCTTTCATATATGACTCTCCATCAATAGGATGTTACTGCAAGAAAATTCGTAGACGCCTAATTAATTCGGTGAATTTTATAACTTCTGAGCAGTTATACTAGCAGTAGTAGTGAACAATGAAAATCTTGTGGTTCTTACGTATATGCTAGGTTTTTATTATTATTATTTTGTATTATTATTTACTTAATTAGCGATTAATTTTATTTTCTTAAAATTAAAAATTCACATGTTGTCTACTTGTGACGAGCATTTAATTATAATAATAATAACAATAAATGAAAAAAAACCTCCTAGCCTATTTTTGATTCCAAAGTAATAAATATAAAAATTTCCACAATAATGTTAATAATAATAGTAATAATAATATTGTACAACAACAACATTTTTAATCTATTCTTCCATATAAAGGATGGAAGCAACTGTGTTTGGCTGCAAAGCGTATGTTTATGTAAGCAAAATTGGCAGAAAAGAATTAGATAATAAAGCGAAACCAGGAATTTTTATGAGGCATGATTTAAAAAGCAAAGGCTATAGAATTTATGTAAATAACAACATAAAAATTTGTAGAACAGTAAAATTTCTCGAAGAGCAAGAAACTCATAAAACCTCTCAAAACACTAACCACAATGCGATAAATAACGAACAAAATTTGAAAGGAAAAATCAATGAGGAATCTAAAATTCGAATAAATCCCAATGACGAAAATGAAGTAACAGAAGAATGTAGTGAAATAAAGAACTCACAAACACTGAGAAGGTCAGATAGCATTAACAAAGGAGTACGAGCGGAAAGTTTTGTTTTTCTATCAACCGATACTAATTTTATTGAACCTAAAACATTTGAGGATATAGTAAACACGAAAAATCCAGTCGAAAAAGAAAAATGGTTTGAAGCCGCGGAAGAAGAAATAAAATCCTTAAGCAAAAATGACACATGAGACATGATTACTTGTGGATCCTACACCTAATACACACACTGTTGGTTCTAAATGGGCTTTTAAGGCGAAATATAATGATTCAGGGCAAACTGAAAAATATAAAGCAAGACTTTACGAGGCTTCAGTCAAAAATTTGGAAATGGTTATGACGAGACCTTTGCCCCAGTGGCATCTCATACAGCAATAAGAACATTCTTAATAAATGTATTGTAGAAAAATTTGCAGTTAACTCACGTTGATGTCCAGACTGCCTTCCACCACAGTAAATTAGAAGAAGACATTTTTATGAGTCAGCCAAAAGATTTTATAAAACCAGGACAAGAGAAAAAGGTCTGCAAATTAAAAAAGGCGATCTACAGCTTGTAACAGGCAGTAAGGTCTTGGAACATCAAAATAAATGTAACACTAATCAAATTAAATTTCAGTGAATGCGAATCTGACATTTTTTTTTAAGTAAATAAAAACAACAATTTACTTACTTATATACGTCGACGATATACTGTTCTCAGGAAATGAAATAATAAATGAACTTAGAAAGGAATTTGAAATTACTAATCTGGGTCAGGTGAACAAATATGTAGGAATCTCAATTGAGAGAAGTCAAAATGGGACATTAGGAATCCATTTAAAAAACAAAATAAATGAATTAGTAAACAAATTTAATTTGCAAGATTCCAAACCAGTAAACACACCACTTGATCCAGGATACCTGAAAGGTAATGAAAACAAAAACTTTACACCGCATAACACCAAATATCGACAAGCAGTAAGAGCTCTATTATACCTAGCAACTGTGAGCAGACCAGATACCTCGGCAGCAGTGAATATACTTAGCCGTAGAAATGAACAACCTAGCGAAAGGGATTGGAAGGCTGCAAAAAGAGTAATAAAGTACTTAAAGACAACTATAGATCATAAAATAAAACATAACGTTGATCAATATCCTATTTTAAAGACTTATGCAGACGCAGACATGGCTAATGAACCACTTGATAGAAAGAGCACCAGCAGGAACGTGTATTCTATTGGGGAAAACCGATTAACTGGACATCGAAGAAACAAAATTGTCTATCACTTTCCACAGATGAAGCCGAGTATATCTCGGCTGGAAATGCCGCAAAGGAAATAATGTGGATTTTAAAATTACTCAAAGATCTCGATATTGAACAGAGTTATCCAATTACAATTTTCGAGGATAATCAAGAGTGCATACAACTTCCTGAAACTGAAAAATAACAAAGTTGAACAAAATATGTTGATGTTAAGTTTCATTTGATTAAACAACTATATGAACAAGGAATGATCGAACTAAAATACATTCCAAGTACGGAGATGACCGCCGACGTGCTTACTAAGGCTCTACCTAAAGCAGTATTCACAAAACTTAGGGATACATTGCAATTGATGGAAAATTAATATATATTGTGCAAGGAGGAGTGTTGAATAATTCGTAATATAAACTTATGCGTCCAATATATTTTAATAGATTTTCAAAAACTTTATTTTCTTTTTCTATGAACTGTAGATCAAATAAATCAGGCATCTACAAATGCTTTTAAAATTCATCTATTGCGCAACAAATACAGCTACTTTTGTTCACCTGTTTATATGTACATGTTTTTTATCGTCAGTCATCATGTAACTTCAGTTGTAATCGGAGCTATTATTATCTGCTCCGTAATTTAATTTTAATTTAATTTTCTTCTTATAATTAAACTATAAAATCAAAGTATACATCAAATATCTTTATTAAATGAAGCATTGTTTTTCTTTAATTTATAACCATTTTTATTACAGAATTATAATACTAAATAATAAGAAAAGTCTAACGGAACAAGCGTAATTCTTCAAAAAACAAAAGTATTAGGTGGATGCTTGCATATGCAAACAGGTAAGAAGAATTTTCTTCTATTTTAGCCTCTAAAAATTATCAATTGATTTTAATGAAATATTTTATTTGTATGAAAAATATGTGATACCTGTCAAAAAATAAATAATTCTTTCGTGCGTTACCGAGTTATAGAACAGTTTTATTATTTCTTATTTACAAATATATATATATGAAAACTTTCGACTAAATCTTGACGTATAACGACGACTAAATTTTGACGACTAAACGTTTAACTAAATGAAAACCAAAAATTGTGTAAAACCCTTAAAGTTGACCTTTTTTATTGAATGAAACTGTATACCCGTCAATTACATTGATGGTAAATTTTCATATTGCATGGTATTTGATTTGTATTTTAATATAATTAGCTCAATACTTTTGGCTAAAAAAATGTGTAAATAATTGTTTTCAACGCTTTTGAATTTGTAATTTAAAACTTATTTGTACATTGTCTACCAATAAGTTATTGGACACTTTCCAATTTAGACGTTTTGTCAAATATCTAGAAAAAATCTGCAGTGATCATTTTGAAACTTTGCGAGTATAAAGAACATATTACATCTCTTCCATTTTCTGAAAAGGAAAAGGTACCAGTAAAAAATTAAAGTGAAATCAAAATTTTTCACTTTACCCTATGAAAAATAATGCTTGAAATAAGTTTTGGCTGTTGCATGTGATTATGGGGATTGATTTAATTACCTGCAAATAATTATGAGGCTACCACATGTATTCATGTAGATAAAACGGTTTCTTAAAAAAAAAAAAAAAAAAAAAAAACTATATTAATTATAACACGTAGGGCACTACACCCAGTACAAAGCTATTTTTAGGGGGGGGGGAAAGAAATGGAGATGATAAGGAATTGTATCAATATTTATTTATGATCAGCGAATACTGTATTATCATTAAACATTGATTCAATCAGAATTAAAATTTTAGTAAAACCGCTTATAGTCTGGCTTTTTTTTTTTTTCAGAGAAATTGAAATTCTGTCCAATCTATAAATCATATCTGTTTTATTTTACAATATATTTATTTTGGCTTTTCATATAAGTACCTTAATACTTTTGGCTATTAAATTAGGCAAATGAAAATTTCATAATGCTTACTTATGCGTAGTTAAAATATATTTAGTAAAAATGCTCATATTTGTGAGATATTTCACGTTTTTGCATTCTGATTGCAGTAGTCTATGTCTAATGTAGTATACCAAGTACCCTAAAAATGATTTTGTACTGGGGCCCTACGTGTTATAATTCAGGAGCAAACATTTAAACCGTGTTTTCTCCTTCGGATAAAAATTTTCAGACAGCACAAAAAAATAATAAATTAAAAAATAACTAAACTTAAAAAGTATTTATCGGTTTTTTCAGATTTTTACTAGTCTCTAGGAAAATATGTAGATATGTATAGGAAGACATGTAGCCATACTATTTTTATGATAAGTTTAAAGAAAAATTACTAACTTACGTTTTTTATCTCCGAAGAAAACACGGTTTGAATATTTGCTCTTCAATAAAAAAAAAAAAAAAAAATCGCATTTGTTTTGCAATTTTTTAAAGAAACCGTCATATCTCCACGAATGTATGTGATAACCACATAAAAAAATATACAGATAATTACAAGGATCTTTATAATCACATGCTACAGCCAAAACGCATTTACTGCATAATGTTTTACAGAGTAATGCATAACATTTGGTTTTTATTTAATTTTTTACTGATCACTTTCCCTCTTCAGGAAAAAAACTTTTGCTGAAATATATGAGATGTAACATGTTCTTTATACTCCCAACATTTTAAGACGATTCCTAAAGAATTTTTCTAGATATTTGACAAAACGTCTGAATTCCAAAATATCCAAATACTTATTGTCAGGTAGTGTGTAAATGTTCAGATTACTTTCGATATTTATTATTTAAAATTTCGGTTGCAATGTGCTTTCTATTATACACTGATAAAAAAAAAATCCCAATACCAGGAAGGAGCTGTGCTAGAAAAACGAAATTTGGTAGGCGTGTTTATACATCTGAAAGATGACGTCGATTCAAATTTCGAGCTACGCGCATAAGTGTGGCGCCTGTAGCGACACTATGAACATGCAAATGAGGTTTGCTTTAAATAAGTGCTGTAAGGTTCGTGATCGTTATTTACAGTTGAGATTTGACGTAGTGGGTTAATGTTAGTCAAGTATGACTCTAAGAAGACGAAGAAGCCATTATCAACAGCTCACTGAGTTTGAACGAGGTCGTGTAGTAGGGCTACGAGAAGGTGGGTTTTCTTTCCGCGATATTGCAGAAAGACTTGGCAGGAATGTATCCACTGTGCATGAGTGTTGGCAGCAGTGGTCATAGGAAGATACTGACTCAAGACGACCGGGCTCCGGGCGGCCACGTGGCACTACTGAGAGGGAAGACCGCCGTGTTCGACGTATGGCTGTGGCTAATCGTACTGCATCTGCAGCTGAAATTCGAGCTGCAGTTGCAACCACAGTGAGGACACAACGAACTGTTACAAATCGGTTACTTCAAGGACAGCTCCGAGCCAGTAGCCCTGTAGCGTGCATTCCACTGACTCCAAACCACTGCCGTTTGCGACGTGAGTGGTGTCAAGCTAGAGCTCATTGGAGGACAGAGTGGAGATCTGTTGTGTTTTCTGATGAAATCCGGTTCTGCCTTGGTCGCAGTGATAGCCGTGTGTTGGTTAGAAGGAGGCCAGGTGAACGCCTACTAGCGACCTGTCTGCGGCCTAAACACACAGGGCCTACTCCTGGAGTTATGGTTTGGGGAGCAATTTCGTATGACAGCAGGAGAACTCTCGTGGTTATCCCACGCACCCTGACTGCAAATTTATACGTCAGTCTAGTGATACAACCTGTTGTGCTGCCATTCATGAACAGCATTCAAGGGGGTGTTTTCCAACAGGATAACGCTCGCCCTCATACCGCTGTTGTAATCCAACATGCTCTACAGAGTGTCGACATGTTGCCTTGGCCTGCTAGATCACCAGATCTTTCTCCAATCGAGCACGTATGGGACATCATTGGACGACAACTCCAGCGTCATCCACAACCAGCATTAACCGTCCCTGCATTGACCGCTCAAGTGCAACAGACATGGAACACCATCCCACAAACTGATATCCGACACCTGTACGACACAATGCATGCACGTTTCCATGCTTGCATTCAAAATTCTGGCGGTTACACCGGTTACTAATGTACCAACATTTCACATCTGAAATGGCTCTTCTCGCCAATGGCTCTACCTGTGATCCCTATACTTTAATCAATTAAATATGTTACCTAGACAAATGTATTGCTGAAATTTCATTACTGTACAATAATTTTTTCTTGGTGTTGGGATTTTTTTTTCCATCAGTGGCACCTATGTACATAGGTGCCAAGTCTCCCCTTTTTCAAGGGAGACTTCACACCGGAAAAATTTTATAGCTGTTTTCGGTAATATTAATCGTCGGAAATATATATAGCATATTCCATTTAAAAATACTGGTGTCGATTCTGATTTAAAAGTTTAAAATGTTCGCAGCTGTGAATGTTGTATGTCAAGTTTCTCGTAAATAGCTTTGCATTGGATTGCTTGCTTTAATTTAAAAGTAGCATTTTTTTTTTTCCTTTTTTGTATTTTTTTAAAATAAATCTTTATATCTCAATCAATATAAAGGGCTATTCTCATCTCGTACATTCATTCTACAACCAGAACTGATTCCAAGAATTATTTTTTACAATTTGATCCCAAATATTTGGATTTTTGTTTAATTTTTTATTGAAGAATTTATTTTCTTCTGGACAAAATCTTTATTTAATATACGAGATATAGTATGTTCCTTATACGCCCAGCGATTCAGAAAAATTTGTCGTTATATGTATATATATATATATATATATAAAACGAGTCTATAAAATTGCCATTATGTTTTTTTTAATATTAAGGTTTCGAAATTTACTTTATCTTTCAAAATAAAGCTTAAGTCACTCCAAATTCTATACACAATATTGACGTTTAATATATTTTCTGTTACTGGTTAAGCTAAAACAGAATTATTTAAATATCCAAAACTTTTGTTCTCCACGTCAAATTTTAGCTAACAATGAATGCTGCATCAAGTAACTTTTTCCAATATCCAATATTATAAACATCTTATCAAAATATTTGCACATTTTTGTTGAAAACAGGGAGGAATAATGGAAGAAGAGAAAAATCAATACGAAAAGAAATGAATTTTTTGATATATAAAATTTTATATAAGCTGAACTGAAGCATATTTATGATACTAAAAATCGATCGTTTTGATACATTTAGGATTTTTTTTTTTTTTTTTTTTTTTTGCGATTGTGTTTAACGAAAAAAGTATTTAATATACAATTGTTTTGAAAACGCATGATACATAAGTTTTAAAATAATGTTATACCACATATGTTAAGGAGATTATATTGTGCTCTTAAAAATATCAAAAACAGTAGGCATTGAAAAAAAATACAAACAATTATATTCCTTTCATGACAGTGAGATTTTATTGAGAAATGAAAATTAACAGAGGACATCTCAGGTCCGTACCCATTCTCTAAATTCGCTATGCCAAAAAGTGGTGAAGGTAAGAGAGAGAAGATTTTTAAAAAAATAATTAAGTCTTTTGTTAACCGTGATTTAAGTCCGAGTGAGAAAGCGAGCTGTTTATCTCAAAATATGGCAACGCTGCGAATATAAATGCCAAGTGCGCCAAATAATTTTCTTTGTTTTAATGATAATCTTACGGGCGAATATGAAAATGAAAAGACGGTTAAAAATGTAACCCTACAAGTTGACATTCCTTGAGTATGCCAAACAGCAGCCATTATCAGAAGCTACAACCAGTGCTGGGAAAAAACTTAACTTCCGGAAATAAAGAATAATGCAAAATTATGACATTTTATGAAGCTGATGATCTAAAACAGAATATCACTGACGCCCAATTCTCTCTCTCATTTTTCAAAGAGGGAGATGTATAAAAATTACATTTCTGATAAACCCCTTTTTATATTAATAAAATTTAGATTATTCTAAATGAATACTTTAACATTATTAACGATATGTTAGGTATTTTAGATGAAATAAAATATCTTAAGTGAGAATTACATTAACCCGGGGGAACGCGCGCATGTTTTCTTACGCGGGGACGCGCGGTGGGTCTCTCAGACCCGGCTAGCTTTTTCCGTTAAATACTACTACTTGGGTTTAATACCTTGCATGCTATAGCAAAAAACGTGAAAATTGTTTTTGCAATTTTTTTGCAAGAATAGCTTTTATCTCATCAAATGCATTTTCTAAGAAAGAACAGACTCTAAGCATACAGAAAAAAATGAATAATTAAAAATATACTTGCAATTTATTCACATTCTTTACATATGTAAGTAGTGTTTTCACGGCAGATATTTTTATCACACTTAGCACAACAAATTGCAGATTTTCTGTCTTTTTTACTCGGACAAATGTGGCATCTTTTCTTGTAGCCGAATGTCCTATATCGCTTCATTTTACTCTAAAAATATCGCCACCTCACTAAAAAATTGGGCTGAGATCGAAAAAAACGAACACGCGCGTCGGGCCTGAAAGACTCGAAAATCCAATATGTCTAGAAAACGGAAATTCAGGAATGTGGAAATTCCAACCCTCAGAAAGTGGATGACCTTGAATACAGCTAGCGGGGATCTGGACCAGTTCCGAGAAAAAGGGGTATTTCTACGAGGGTTTTTTGGAACGAACGGGCCTGTAAGACCCAGCGCGCCTGATCCCGGGTTAACATTAAACTTTATTATTTAAAAGATTATATATTTTATTTATAATTAGACATTTAATACTTTTGAAATAATTATATATAACAAAACAATACCTGTGCAACTCGCTGACAATAGTATTCAAATATTCATTTTATTATGGAATATTAAAAATGTTATATTAATTATTTTAAACACGAAATATTCACGAATTGCAATTAGGGGTTAAATTTCTTTGAAAACGCTCTTTAACTGGAATATATGAAAGCTTTCATTAAATGTATCAACTAGCCTACAAATATAAAACGTAAAAATAAATAAATAAATAATACTCTTCATTTTCTGATAAAATTAATGCAAATGTTTTCTCTTAAATTCGGTAGGTAAAAAATAATAGTATTTATGTTTTCAAATAAAGTTAATAAATATGTTGCATAATAGTGCTATTTAATTTACACTCTCTTTCCATAAATGATCGGACACTTTCGATTTCAGGCGTTTTTTAAAATATCTCAAAAATACTAAACAAATCATCTTGAAATTGCAAGAATGTAAAGAACATGTTATACCTCATATATTTCATTTAAAGTTCTGGGAAAGTGAAAGGGGGACCAATGAAAAATTAAAGAAATATGAAAGTGTTTAGCAACACTTTTTAAAAAGAAATACTTGAAATCCAATCTGACTGAAGCATGTGATTATAGGTCTCATCATTATTATCTGTATAATTTTTTATGTCTCTTCCGCAAGTAATCAGGAACATATAAAGGTTTCTTTAAAAAAATTGCAAAAACAATTTTCACGTTTTTTGCTATAGCATGCAAGGTATTAAACCCAGAGCAAAGCAATTTTCCGGAAGCTCGACATGAAATATTAACCAGACACAGTAAAATGAAAAAATATTAAATATCAAATCAAAAATATCAAATCAAAATATCGGAATATTAAATCAAAATGAAAAAAAATATTAAATATCTGATAAAATATAAGCATTTTTTACAAAATATTTTTATATGCGCATGCGTAAGATTTAGCAAAATTTCATTTGCAAAATTTAATAGCCAAATAGATTGAGTTACTTATATTAGGTCGATTCATAAATAATTCCCGATGCAGTTTACTGAAAAATTACACCAGATACATTATACAATGAATATAAGGCATCAAAGATAGGCTCCTCCCCCTGCATTCCTAATGTAGTGTGTTTGGGCGTTACTTGCATTGGACCAATAGTCAAAGCATGCATACTGAAAATATTAATAAAATTCTTCGAAGGTGTGGAATTTTGCATGTTATGTTCGTTTTTAACCAATCAGAATAACGATCACCTTTTATTTTAATGGAATTATGAAAACATTTGGAAACATTAGCTTTCAGCCGTCACTGGCATTACTGTACTCATTGGCCTGATTTCATTGGGCGTGTGCCATCTGCCTTAGTATGCAGTCTGTGGTTCAATTATTCTTCTAACAATCGTTTTGTCTGGTGTATGTTTGATTAAACTGTTACTCCAAACTCCTAAAAAGGAGAATGAAAAAGTGCATATTCGTCATTTGATTCTTTGGGAATTCAGACAAGGCAATAGTGTTAAAGCGGTAGCTGAAAAAATATGCAGTGTATACGGTGAAGGACTAATAACTGATCGGACAATTAGATATTGGTTTACAAAATTTGACCCTGGAAATACTACTTTAAAGGACGAACTGAGGACAGGACGTCCTTCTGACTTTAATGACAACTTTGTAAATGCTATATTAGAACAAAATTCACGCCAATCAACTAGAGACATAGCAGAAAGGTTGAATGCACCCAAATCAACTATTTTCCGCCACCTGAAGAAATTAGGGAAAGTCAGCAAATCAGGAGTACGGGTACCACACAGTCTCAGTGAACAGAATAAAGAAGGTCGCCTGTCTATCACTGCAAGTCTGCTCTCACGAGAAACAAACGTGCCTTTTTTTAGATAGGATAATAACTGGCGATGAAAAATGGATTACGTATGAGAATACCATCCGTAAGAGGCAGTGGCTTAATAAGGAACAAATCCCTTACCAGATTGGAAAGCTGACATTTTATTGTGTGTATGGTGGGATTGTCGAGGACTAATCCATCACGATTTATTAAAGTCAAATTTAACAATTACTGCACACATATATGTTCAGCAACTGAAAAGAGTGAAAGAGAAACTTCATGAAAAACGTTCCGCACTCGCCAATAGCAAAACGTCATTCTTTTACATGATAATGTAAGACCACATACAGCAAGGGTGACTCAAGAAAAAATTCGAGATCTCGGATGGTCTGTCTTACCGCACCCACCTTACCCCGTGATTTTGCCTCGACAGATTTTCCCCTTTTCAATTCCTTGCAAAACTTTTTGAAAAGAAAAACATTCAAATCTGAAGAACGAGTCAGACAGGCTGTTGAAAATTTCTTCCAATCGAAACCAATCGCATTTTAGAAGGAAGGAATATATATAAGCTACCAAGAATATAAGAGAACGTCATATATAATAATGGTGAATACAAAATGAATTGATATAATTTTATAACTAAATGAAAGCAAAATAAATGCGTGTTAAAAAAAGGAAGTTATTTAAGTCTCTACCTACAAAGACGTAACATAATAAATGCGGGAGGGGCTTATTCTTCGGCAGGAAATAATTCCTAATATACATTATTATATTCGTTGTATAATGTTTTTGATGTGTACTCTATTTTAACTGCATCGGAAATTATTTATAAATCAACCTAATATAAAAACCCCAAACAAGTTTCGTGTAAACTTTAAATGTTCTATGCCATAGAATGAACTGTTATTCAGTTTCTCTCGAAAAAAAAGCTAAACTATAAGGGGTTTTACTCACATTTTTATTTTGATTCAATGGATGGAGTAAGGAATCCTTGTTCTGCGAATTCTTGCATCACGGAGAAAGCAACTAGTTAATTAAATCCAGTCATGGCACAGAATAAAAATGTCGTAAATATAGACGAACACTTTAATAAAAGAATTACAACCACATCACAAAACATAATAAATCATTTAAACACAAAATACACTCCTTCTCATATTTATAAGGACACTTTATATTTTGAAATAACTAATGTAAAAATAATTGTGAACAAGATTATACTAGTGCACTTAATATATCTAGTATTCTATAAACGAAAACTGCTATAATTTTTTTAATATGAAACAATATTAATAAAAAATAATGCAAAATCTTTTTTTGTCCACGTTTTTAGATGTTCATAATTATAGGGACAATCAAGATTTTTTTGTTTTATTTAACTTATAAGCGGATAAATTACAGTTGACATGCGAATTCGTTAACTACTGGGCTGGATTAATTCATATATAAGCCTTCAATTTTTCTTGGACAGACATTACTGATAATTCCTCGAAAAGAAGAACATTAATTTAGTGAAGTATGATAAATGTGTTTTTTAAATGGAAGGATAATTTCAATCCGCCGAATTTCTAATGAAATTCGAAGATCTAAAATTGCTAAAGGAAATGTGATCAAACGTTGAACTGCTGGTTCGATAGGAGAGAGATCTGATGCAAAATCATACTTGTTTTACAGAGATCGAAGACTCATAATTCCTGTTACTGTTCAACTCATAATGACTGCTGCTGAATTTGCTCGTAATTTTTAACGAAAGGTTGTGGTCCACATTTATGCATGTTTAAAATAATTAATAATATGTTAAAATGAATAAAAAACCTGTAATAATCAATAAGCATTTAATGGGGGAAAGAACGTCTGTGTTAAAATTGAATACAGACAATATTAAATGGTAAAATTTTGCATTTTCGGATGAAAAACATTTTATTCTTGATTAATCAAATGGTTTTAACAGTTACTGGTATGATCTGAAGATAACGAAAGATAAAGCAGATTTTTTAAAGGTAGATATGAATCGGGCATTTTAAAGGTGGATCTGTAGAGCTCTGGGGAGCTGTTTCTACTGAAGGCAGAATGAATTTAGTAATTTTTTTCTATTGTTACGAACATCAAGAGAATATCCGCAAATTTTAAACTTGGATTTCTCAGATTTTTGTTAGATTTTGGGGGGTAATAATATTTTTTTCAACAAGACTTATATTTTTGCTCTGCTTCTAGAGCAATAACAAAATAGTTTAAAGAAAAAAAAACTTCTTTATTGTTGCCTTTCCTGTGGCCTAAAAGTTGAAAAACCTTAACTTATCATATTAGAAAATTGCATGCAAGTGGAAAACAATTTTAAATATTTTAAATATATTCAGAATATCATCTATGCTGTATGAAATGGTATTGAAACTGAATATTAAAGAAAAAGTATATATATATATACAGTCATGGCCAAAAGTATTTGTACACTTTACGGATTTCTCTTTTATAATATCATTTATTTGATAAATAACAAAAGTATTCAACAACAATTGAAATAAATGTCAATAGCTGTCACTTATTAACAGTTTACAGTCATTTAATACTTTGTATGTCAACCCTTGGCTCGTAGGACGGCCTTAATCCGGGAGGGCATATATTTTGCAAGTTTTTCGCAATACTCCTGAGCTATCTCTTGTACCCAAACCTTCTTGATAATTTCAGCCAGATTCTTCTCTGAGGTCGGATTTGCCTGGCTAACCTTTTGTTTCATTACTGTCCACATGTTTTCAATCGGGTTGAGGTCAGGACTAGATCCAGGACATGGCCCTAGGACTTCGATGCCCTCGTCGGCTACACTAAGGCCCGTAATTTTATAGCAAATATGTATGCCTTAGAGAATATAAACAGTTTAGGACCAGTAGTAAAATCAGAATTTATTTTTTCCAGTTGTAAAAAAAATATTTAGGAAAAAAATAAGTGTACAAATACTTTTGGCCATGACTGTATATATACCAGAGAGAATGTCTGACTGTTTCACCCTAAAAAGAGACCCCCAAAAACATTAATTCAAAAAATAATTGGAAAAAAAATACTAAGATTCGAGCTGTCCTTATAATTGTAAACACCTGAAAAATCTTTTTTTGACCGTATTTAAAGTTTTTTAAGACAGAAAAACGATTAAACTTCTTAAATTTCGTCTATTAATGAAATTCAAATTAATAAAAAATATATTTGTTTAAATAATAGTGTTCAGTGTTAAGTTAATATAGAAAAACGGGTGTCTTTATAATTATGAGAAGGAGTGTAAGAATATTTCTTCGGACCAAACTAAAACACCAAACTGAACTCTGTTCACTCTTACTCATAGATACAGTAATATATATAGATCTATCATCCCCATGTTAACGTGCAAAGATTTTTGATGCCAAAAAAGTTTTTTAGCATCAGCCATGAGAAAGTATAAAACTCGGAAACAATAATGGAATAGAATGCGGATATATATTGAAAATGCCGAAATACTGCGCGGCTTTTAATCGTACAAATACATTTCTGAAAGGAAATGGAATAAGTTTTCATAAATAAGTTAAATTTAACTAATTTATGAAAAATATGATTTTTTATAATAAGTTGCTTTGCTGTTATTATTATGGTTTACTGTTTTGATTTTTAATGGAATACTTTTTTTTAAATTTTAGTATTTTTTAAGTTTTTATATTAGTAAGTAATATCGAATTTTCAAAATTCTTTTAAATCTAGTTAGCAGCCACAGAGGTAAAGCCCGCTTGTTTTAATATATTATAACTAGTATTACCACAAGACTTTCTTCTATATATAATCCTATACAAATTTACGCAATACAAATTATTTATTAAGTTATAATTTATTAAATATATTTTCCATGATGAATGCAGACGATTTTTTTTCTTAAAGTAGTATAATGTATAATAAATGCTAAAAAAAAAATCATTTTTGTGCAGGCATGAAAAGATATACAGTCGAACCTCTTTAACATGAATCTCAAGGGGGATCAGAAATCTGTTCATGTTATCAGTAGTTCATGCTATCAGTAACTGATTGTCATATAACTAAAGTAATCTTCATTTTGACGGGGATTGTGGTAACAGCTCATGTTAAAAGTAATTCACGTTAACAGTGTTTACGTTAACGAGGTTCGACTGTGTATATATATATGTCTATATATATCTGTATATATATAACATTAAAAATAAAAGAATTCGGTAGTTTTGTTTTAAATTAATACAGATCTATGGTTCAACCAATCGTTTTAGAAATATTGACGAGTTCTTTCTGAAATATCCACATTGAAAATTTACACAGGCCCCGTGAAGGGCACTTCCCTCCCAGAAGGAAAGCAATTCTCCTACATGCACACATTTTTTTTCAAGCTTATTATTACTATTATCAATAATTCATATAAATTTTACAATCATGCGTTAAAAATAACTCACATTATGTACATTTATATAATTTTTTTCCTTTACTGTCATGTTAAGTACTTAAAAAAATAGGATGGCAGCACCACATGTTGAGCGATTGATTCCCAAATCTAATCAGCACCAGTTTAGGTCAAGGTCCAACTGAATACAAGTTTGGTCGAATTTCGTTCATATTAGAGACTATAAGTCGAAATTGCTAGAATTGCATTTTTAGTTGTGTTAAGCGTTTCTTGCAGTTTCGAACAAGGTTTAAGAAAATATTGACATTAATTAGTTTTTCTGCCTGTCTGCTTGCCCACCTATCCGACTAAACCTAATTTCTATTATATGTTGCGACTGGCCGTTAAAGGGTTAACGTGAATTTTCCTGAAGATGGGGATATGCCCAATCGTTTTAGCTCTCTAAAGAACACTTAACTCCAAATTTTTATAAAAATCGTTATATCCATTTTCGAGTAAAACCAATTTCTATTATATGTTGCGATTGTCAGTTAAAAGGGCTAACGCAAATTTTCCTGAAGATATGTCCAAACGTTTCAGTTCTGTATATATATATATATAAAAAAAAAAAAAAAAAAAAAAAAAGACTTTTAACTCCAAACTTTAATCAAAATCGTTATATCCATTTCTGAGTAAACTCAATTTCTACTACATGTTGCGAATGGCAGTAGGTCTTAGAACACGATTCGATGAAGATTTATTAAACAAAACCGTATGAAGTGTACTTTTTTTAAATAGGAATTTTTGCTAGTGTTCGGGCACTTTTGTTACCGATTGTATTGCGACTGACATTTAAAGGGTTAACTCGAATATCTCAAAAGATGAGGATAAGTCCAATAGCTTTTTCGACCAAAAAAAACTTCTAACCAGACAGAAATAGTAGATGGAAACGACAAATTACTTAAAATGTCGTTATTCCATACAAAAAAAAAAAAAAAAAAAAAAAGAAGAAAAGAGAGAAAGAAAAATGAGTATCTGGAGTTTTTTCATTCATCTTTAGTACATAAATTATTCATAATTTTTATTTGCTAGATTATCTGTGTGTATTCCCGTGTATATTCACTCGGGGAAAGACATCCATAAGAGAGTAAAATGGCCGTCTTTCCCCGGGTAAAAAAGGCATCACTTTTTAGCCCTCGCTGATCAATCTATGTCTTATTACTATATCTATACTCTCACCTCCGCTCTCTTCTCGACTGTTGCCACTCGTCTGGAGTCTAATACCATGTCATAACGTCACGAATTGACCATGGAACTTTACACGTCACTCCTTTTTGAGATCATATGTCACAGGAGTGACTGTCTTCCTGATCCAATCATAGATATAGTAATATATATAGATCTATCATCCCCATGTTAACGTGCAAAGATTTTTGATGCCGAAAAGGTTTTTTGGCATCAGCCATTAGAGAGTTAAAACTCGAAAACAACAATAGAATAGAATGTTAATGAATTTTGAAAATGCCGAAATATTACGTGGTTTTTAAGTGTTCTAATAAATATATGAAAAGAAATGGGATAAGTTTTCATAAATAAGTTATATTCAAGTAATTTATAAAAAAAATACAAATTTTATAATCAGTTGCTTTGTTATTATTATGAAACAGTTACTGTCTTCATATTTAATGTAAAGCTTTTTTAAATTTTAATATATTTTAATATTTTATATTAGTAAGTAATATGGAATTCTCAAAATTCTTTTAAATGTAGTTAGTAGCCACGGACGTTTTAATATATAACTAGTATGTTGTGACCACCACAAGACTGTCTTCCATATATAATCTTATACAAATTTACGCAATACAAATAATTTATTAAATTATAATTTATTAAAATTATTTTTCATGATGAATGCAGACGGTTTTTATCTCAAAGAAGTATAATAATAATAAATGCCGAAAGAAAGACAGTTTTGTGCAGACATGAGTATACTAGAGTACAGTAAAAAAAAAAAAAAAAGGAAAGGAAAGGAAAACGAAAATAAGAAAGAAAAAGGGGAATCTGGAGTTGTTCATTCTCTTTTACTGTATAAATTTTGTTTGCTAAATTACCTATGTGTATTCCCGTGTATATTCACTCGGGGAAATACATCCATAAGAGAGTAAAATGGCCATCTTTTTCCGATTAAAAAAGGTATCACTTTTCCCCTCTCAATGATCAATCTATGTCTTATTACTATATCTATAGATCCAATAATATGTCTTAAAAGTTTCACTTCATTCTTTCCGAAATCGAATTTCTTTAATTTTACTGTATGACAAACTTCTTGGAATGTTTTGAGAACTGCTTTCAAGTGTGCTATATGTTTACTCCAAGTTGTGTAAAATACAGCGACATCACCGATATAGGAACAACAATAATCTTTATGACACTCATAGATTTTTGAAAGGTACTACCAGCGTTCTTCATACCACATGGCATGATATTCCACTGGTAATGCCCTGAGTGTAGTGTAAAAGCAGCATAGTGTTTGCTGTCTTCTTTCATAGGTATTTGCCAGAACCCTTTAATGAGATCTAGAACAGAAATAAACTGCGAATTAGCAATTAAATAAATCAGATTACTGGCAATCTACATGGGGTATGCATTTGGGATGGTATAAAAGTTCAATAAATGAAAATCAACACATAACAGTTCTATCATTTTTGGCAACACAAATTACAGGATGAGCATATTTCGCTGTTACTACGTTCAGTTAGTCCAAGTGCAAGTAATTCTTGAATCTGTCGATCCTCTTCCTTTTGCATAACTATGGGTATACTATATGGGTGCAGTCTTTTAGGACAGCAATCGCTAGTAACGCGGACACACTGTGTCTTTCTACTTTAGCAATTCCGGGATTAGTGCTGAAAACATTATGATATTTGCATATCACTTTTTTTTAAACCATTTTTAATTTCAAACTATTAATATGATTCTCTATTTCTTTAGGGATTAGAATTCACTTCCGAATGGTGCATAATGGATATCACCAAAACCTTTATCTTCATCAAATATTCGGCCATCATGGTAAATTCGAACAATGTATGGTCTGAGCTTATTAAAATGCAGTTCTCTTCTGGATATATTCTCTAATTCAACTAAAGCTGAATGTGGTCTAGTTATTTGAACAACAAGCGCTGGGCCAATCCAAGTTTTAAGTAATCTATGCGAAGATGTAAGAACTAGTATTGGTACTTTATCACCAACATTAAGAGGTTTTTTCTCTTGCTCTCAAATTATACCGCGAAGTTTATTTTTCTTGAGAACCATGATCATATTCTGATGCGATTTCATGTGCTTTTCTCAGTTTCTCAACTAATTCTGATATATATTTTCAACTGATGGGGAAGCTGAAGTGTGAATTTTCTTCTTACCAGTCCACACATCCTTCAATTCCTTATTTAGGATGGTTCGGAGACCTTACACCTAATCATGTATTGTTAAGTAAATATTTGTAGAGTCATGATCTTAGTCTGCATGCTGTATATTAAAAAGTAAGTTGGTGATAAGTTTAGAGATCAAACCAAAAGAAAATATGAAAAATGTGGATGTGTGCTTCAATAGTTTTACTGCCGACTGTAATTCTCTAAAAAACAATATTCTCTACATTCCCATACAAATAAAATAACCGGGGATCACTAAATTTCTCCGGATTATCCTCAAGGGTGAATTCCAGACTGTCACCAATTTCCCACAGTGTAGTACTAGTGCAACATCAAATCTACTCATCCTCAACCTTCTAAATACTGACCACAGTCGTGCTATTTCAATGTCAATGTTTCACTGGGAGTCGAACTTAATCAACTAATCCAACATGTATTTTGAGGGCGCGGTAGCCCGGTTGGTAGAGCGCCGAGCTCGTAATTGGAAGACAGCGGGTTCGATGCTCAAGCCATATAAAGACGTCGTGTACACTAATGATGGCAGGTGCACGTAAAATTCGTCGTGGTCACAATGTGCTCCCTGTTCCCATCAAAATTATACTTTTGAGGGTCACCAAAGGGGGGAGTCATCCCCTCCGTGGAGGATCAAAATTGTGATGGTAAATCTCCGGACCATCATTAGGGATGCGTCCCAATGCGTCGGCAGTTACCCACTGCGCAGTACTAGTGCGACGTTAAACCCAATCTACCAACCAGCGAACGAATATGAAACCCAGAAAAAAAAATCTTGGAAAAAAAAGGCTTAAAATATCTAGAGATTATCTCACGATTCAAGTGAATTCATCGACGAGAAAATTAAATATTATTAATTAATTATTTACTTTCTATATTTTTTTAAAACTTAGAAAAATGCCTTCAAAATGAAAACTGTCTCCAGAAATGGGGACATTTGGTCAGCTTACATTAAAAGTCAAATGAGCGAATAGTGGACAGGGATGCCCACTACTTACTGGTTATGATGTCATTTTTTGACACTAGTAGTGGACAGCCATAAAAATTCTACATGTTGATGAAATATTTAAAAATAGCACAATCAATGAATTCTGCGTACTTTGTTTAGTCAAATGAAAGTAAAAGTTAGAAGAAGAGAGGCGTACTATTGTAACAATCGCAGCTATCGTAGATCACAAGTCGGATCGCACACTCTGCGGCAAAATTATCCGAGCACTAGCAATAACCCCTGTCTAAAACTAGTTGGCATAGGTGGACTCTGCTCAGTTCCCCATCATAATTATGTTATCATAAATTTCTAGTGCGAGACATATTATAATCATGTTAAAAGAAATGAAATTGACCAAAGCTTGATACAGTGACAGAATGAAATCCCCGCCTAATAGGCTATCCACCGTTAACTTCGATATATATATCTTATTCTAATCTATTAATTTATTTTATCAGGGTCAATTCCGTTGTTTAGTTTTTATGCTACTATTTCCAATGCAATAATCCTCAAAATTCATATTTATATGAAAAATTTACAATTTCGCTATGTTGATAAAATCGTAAATTACGAATGATTTACGAAATTTTCCTATTAGAATATTTGTATTCAATCATGTTCAAACAAATATCATAAATGTAATTTTGAAGTTGTCTAATGTATTTATGATCCTCAAAATGGAAATTTATGCTCAATTTTGCCTTATTCTGACAGGTTAAGTAAATCGTAAATTCCAAATAACTTACGAATTTTTTAAATTGGAAAAATCATAGTCTATGATATTCATGCCAGTATCCTATATAATATTTCGAAAGTTGTTTGACATCTTTACGATGAAAATATCCCTCAAGATTGATGTTTATGTGAAATTTGGCTCTATGCTGCCATGTTAAGAAATTCGTAATTTTCCAATAACTTACGAAATTTTTATATTGGAAAATTCATAGTCAATAATATTCATGCCAGTGTTCTAAATATTATTTCAAAAGTAGTCTGACATCTTTACGATGAAAATATCTCTAAAAATTGACGTTTATGTGAAATTTTGCCCTATACTGCCATGTTAAGAAATTCGTAAATTTCCAATAACTTGCGAAAATTTCAAAGTAGCACATTTATAGACAGACTACTCAACAAGGATTTATTTAACAAAGCAGTATTACGTGTACTTTTTTGAGACTGGGATTATTGCTAGTGCTCGGATTCTTTTGGTGCGGAGTGTACGATCCGACTTGTGATCTACGATAGCTGTGATTGTTACAATAGTATGCCTCCCGAAATCACTTAAAAATAAGTAGAAGGAAAACAAACAAAATTTTATTTCCTTATTCAAAATGGTAAGAAAAAACGGCAAAACCACAAAAGTGCATGTTTTTTTTTTTTTTTTTTTTTTTTTGATAAATTAACGTTATACTAAAACAATTGGTCGGAATTATTTATAGTTGAGGATTAGAACTTACTTCCTGATCATTGCTCGAACATTCAGAAGGATTAGAAAGCTTATTTTCAGGATTTAAATTTAAAAGTGTCTACCACTAGTACAGGTACTTCTATTATATGTACAACAAAAAGTTCGTTAATAATATTTTTAAGGAATATTTTAAAAATCTTACTTGAAGTTTAAGCATCAGCTTTTTGGCTGGGTTCTTAGTCGTCCTCGTTGCTTACATGATGGTAAGTGTGGTGGCTATTTCTTTTCATTTTTGACTTCTGGAGTTTTATAGACAGTGCCATCTTTGGTCACTGCTTCTACTACAGCCAATCTCGTTGGCTAAATTCTCTACTGTTTCGCGATTAATGTGGACTTATTATTTTTGAATGGAAAGAAACTGGCAAACTTCGAAGATCATATATACGCTTTAAATCACAAAAGAATAGAGATTTTCGCCAACAAGGTTGCTTATTAATTATTAAGTTACACCATAGCCTCCATAACTAGATGCCTGTCGCGTGGCTCATAAACATGGCAACAGTTGAAGCGGTAGACAGCGCCACCTGGTAGAGATTGTGTGACTGTTTTATTTAACTGTCACCAATAATTTTAAGAAGTGATATATGATATATATAATCGACGTTACTTCGATTCTATTTGCCTTTTATGTATATCATATCCCACTTAAAAAAAAATTTTGGTGGTTTAAAAAAAAAAAAAAAAAAAAAAAAAAAAAAACCACGCAATATGTACCAGGTGGCGCTGTCTACTGCTTCAACTGTTGCCAACATTCCGAGCTACGCAACAGGCATCTAGTTTAGGAGGCTATGTTTACACTATAAGTTATTTAGTATAAACACGTTTGGTTGTCTATTTTTAAAACTTTCTACGCGGATGTCACAGTTTAATATGTTTATAAAAACTCAATTATGTATTTATTTACACCACACTTTAAATTTACAGCACCAAAAGATGAAGGTTTGTTCTCCTGCGTATTGTAGGAGATTCCAGGATATTTATATAATATATATAAGGATTGTGTAATTAATACAAGTTTTTTTTTTTTTTTTTTTTTTTTTTTTTTTTTTAAATAATGAGAGGGGAAAAAACTGGGAATTAATTTAAATATTATTCTGCCTAAAATAAATTTTCATTTTATTTTATTCCATGTTATTAAATTAAAGTTATTATTATATATTTCAATATCATTATTAAATTTCAAACATTTTAATATGTAACTATTAATTAAATAAATTTTTTATATGTAGGGTATGCGAGAAGACCGCAACCTATGACCTGAATCTTAGAACGAGACGGAATTTCTGAAAACTGTAAAACACGTATTCAACAAATACCAACTGGATTTCTTTTAACTAAATAAAAATTGGATCGAGGGGGGGGGGGAGCGTGGATAAGGGGTAACACTTAATTTTGAAGGGGTTCTTTTAATAGCTTAATAGAGATTTTTTTTTTTAAACGAACATTTTCGCTTTTTTTTTTTTTTTTTTTTGTCCTATTATGCTTTTTTAGGAAGTCATAAAAGAAATAACTTTTCCATTAAAATGTGGCCGCCCATTTTCACTGATTCTTCAGAAAATCTTGGAAATTCTGAAAACTGAAAAAAAAAGAAAAGAAAAGAAAGAAAGAAAAACAACGCCTTATCAATATCAAAGAGACTTATTGAGTTATTGAAAAAAAAAAAAAAAAAAAAAAAAAAGGAGCTGGAGTAAAATAGGGGAATCTGGGGGTGGTGAGGTATCTTTGAATTTTCAAACGGGAGGTTATTTTTTTAGCTCGCTAGAAATGTCTTTGAAAAACAAATATTTTAAATTTTTTAAAGAATCTTTTATGGTTTTTTTTTTTTTTTTTTTAATCTGATTAAACATTTACATAAAAAGGCTCATGTTCTGCTCTATATTATTGCAAAAGACATTCTCTTCACAATTTTTAAAAGACACATTCAGGGATGAAATTTTCGCCTTTTATGGTACCACTATTTTCAGAATGAAATATTTATTGTGTTTTTATAGCAATGTATCGCAAATAAATAGAATACATATTATTGTATAAAAATAGTAGTAGCAAAATAGGCGGATATTTTTCATGCCTGAATAGGTGGCAGAAAAGAAAGGGCGCAGATTATGACTTTCAATTTCTGGAACACAACGGCATTTTTGTTTTTAATTATATAAAATTATTTCATCAATCTAAAGGAGAGTTTCGATTTTTAAAAATTTGGGGATGTAAAGGCACAGAGAGAACCTAAGTGGGCAAACTTTGAAATCTCAAATAGGTAGGAGAATCTTAGTCTTTGAAAGATTGTAGAGATTCAAATTAAATTTGCACGATTTTTATAGTTTTTAAAAATTCCAAGGCGTTACCCACGATTGAAAAATAAAACAGTTTATCATTCATAAATTCTTTAAAAACTATCATAAAACATTTTAAATGATTGTTTTTAGAAGACTATTTAAAGAGAAAACAAAAGTTTAACGTTTGAAATTTAACAGTTAGCTTATTTAGATACACCCCATATCCCTGCATCCCATTTTTAAAAACCAGCCTACATCGCCCTTAGATTCATTGCATACTTCTCTTAGACTTCTCAGAAATTCCGACGTGATCCCAAAACATTCACAAGAATGTTGGAACTCTTTACAGTATATTTAACCAGATATAAAAAAAATATATATATATATATATATATAGTAAGACAAAGCATATTTCAAAAAATTATTTGTTTTAAAAGACTCTTCTAGCAAATTAATAAAGAACCTCTCCCGTTCGACATTTAAAAATTGACCTCTGGATCCCCGTATTTCCCTTCAGCTCTACTTTTTATTAAAAGTAAAGTCTCCCGGTCTAATTGTTTAAGCGCCTTTTTATATTTTCATAATTTCCAAGGTTTTCTCAAGTTTCAGTTGAAATGTGGGGGGAGGAGGGGGGAGCTCTAAATGAAACTTTAATCTATCGTAACTTCCTGGAAAGTGCATAGGAGGACAAAAATTTCTTTGCCAAAATGTTTGTCTTGAAAATTCCTTTTCATTGAGCTATTAAAATAACTTCCTTTCTATTTGAAATTTTAAAATTTGCTCCTATAAGTGTTCCAATGCTCCCTGATCCATTTTTTTTTTTTTTTTTTTTTTTTTTTGAGCAAAATTTTTCCTGATAATAATTGGGTACGTGTTTTACAGTTTTCAGAAAATTCCGATACTTTCACAAGATACAGAGGGAAAGGTTTGGCAGACTTTGTATTCGTCACAATACAACATTCATTAATGATAAATAATTCTTGCTAAATAAATTAATAAAATGTTTTAATCACATACATTCTCAGAACATGTTTTTTTTAAAGATAAATATCATAATAATTTATTATTAATTTATTTACATTAACTTTCATTATACATCATAATTTCAGTTAAATATGCTTAATATATTTTAAAATTTGCAATATGATTTTAAGATAAAAGAATGAAATGTCATTCAAGAACAAGATTTAAACCTACAAAAAATAAAATAATATCTATAAATAAAAAAAAAAAAAAAAAAAAAAAAAAAAAACATAAGCTGTCTTTAGAGGAAGTGGATAATTAAAAGAGATTTTACGGCTATTTTTATATGCTATTCTAAATCTTAGATATTGTAACAAAAAACAATGTTCAATACCTCAATTATATTTTATATATACAACTGTACTGCCAGAGGTGCTAATAGAAGCACTTCCACATACATAGTATGTATATGTTGGAGAGCTTAAATAACTTAAGTAGGAGGCATCTTTTGTGTTCTAATAGCGGACACTTAAAAAAAAAAAAAACCATAAGCTGTCTGTAGAGGAAGTGGATAATTAAAAGAGATTTTACGGCTATTTTTATAGGCTATTCTAAATCTCAGATATTGTAATAAAAAACAATGTTCAATAACTCAATTAAATTTTTATATATACAACTGTACTGCCAGAGGTGGTAATAGAAGCACTTCCACATACATATGTATATGTTGGGGAGCTTAAATAACTTAAGTAGGAGGCATCTTCTGTGTTCTAATAGCGGACACTTAAAAAAAAAAAAAAAGCAAAATATACAGCTAACCTGGTAGAAATATATATTTAATTAATTATATAAATTTATATATATATATATTATTTATTTATTTACTTATTTTATTTTATTATTTTATTTTATTTTATTTTATTAATTAATTTATTTATTTGTGATAAGACTGTTTACAAAGAATAAAAAAAAATAAATTTATTTAACAAAAGGAGAAAATTTCGGAAAAAAACAACAACATTTTCAACTGATATTTTTGAACTGCATTACTTTATTTTACGCTATTATATAAATTTGTTTTAATCTATAAATAGCACTTTGATTACATACTTTTCTGCGATAATTTAATAAATGTCTAGCAAATCTTTCTTTGAGATTTAGTATAGGCAGTGTATCACTAGAATTATGTCACCTCCACCAAATGTACTTGCACGTTAGACATGTTTGGTTTTAAAATGATTTTTATCCATTTGCTTTCATTTTTTCTGTACTTTCTGTTTGGCTGCCTTTCTCTTTTCGTTTTCGTTTTGTTTTCAAAATATTTGTTCTCCTTGTGCTCTTAACATAACTTAATTTTCTTTTCTTTTTTCTTTTCTTCCTGTTTTCAGGGCTATTTTCATATACATTTTTTCTTTGTGATATATTTAATTTTATTATTCCTAAACGGTACTTATTTTTCTCAAAATGAGGGCATGACTATGGACAGTCCTCTCTCTCCTTTGCTTTGTGATATTTATAATATGCACTATGTTGAAGAAAAATTCTTCGGTGTATATAAATTTCCTCATTGGTTTAGGTATGATAATGACACTTTCGTTTTTGTTCTCCCTGATGTTTGTTATTCCAGTTTACTTTCTTTGGTCAAGTCGATTGACCCATGCATTCAATTCACTTTCGAGATTCAAAAAGTTTGCTCTTTGCCTTTCCTTGACATTTTTGTGTCAAAAAACTAGCATCCGTTCTCAACCACTGTCTTTAGAAAACCATTATCTGTCTCTCTTTTGCCCATGCTCTCTCTAACCACGCCCCTCAACAGAAAATGTGTGCTTTCTATACTTATGTTTTTCGTGCCTTACACATTTGTGTTGATCCATCTAGTATTTCGAATGAAATTAATTATTTAAAATCTCTTGCTTTTACTCGAGGCTATAATACCTTTATATAAATTCAAGAATCCTAAACGTTCTATTCCGAAATTGAACGAACACAGTCTTATCCCAGTTGTTTCACCTTTTCCTTTATCACTTTCCCTTAAAATTTCTGAAATTCTTTTTCCGTTTTGTTTTAAAGTCGTTTACAAACCTGTCAACAAAATGAAATTATTTTCTCTTAAAGATCTCATTCCTACTGAAAACCGTTCTGACATTTATTTATCCCGTACTCGTCGTGCAATTTAGATTATAATTGTCAAACTAGGAGGCGTTTGATATATAGAATGAATGAGCGCTGCCGGAATGTTCGAAATAATGAGATTTCCAAATCTTCTATTGCTTCCCACTGTTGGGTTCGTGTTCATCATTTTAATTTTTATAAAACTAACATAATTTCATCTTCTGTCTCCTCTTCCCATTTCGATATCTATGAAGCTTTTTACATATTTAAAAATTCGAAAAATCTTGTTAATATTTCTTCCACTTCGCTTTTGTCTGACGCTTGGAAATTACTTACACAGCTTCGCTTTTCGTTTAATTTTGATATTTTTCATTTTTTTTAGATTTTGTTATATTTTTTAATCTTATTTATTTATTTATTTTATTATTTCATTTAATAATTCCGTTCCTACCAGTATTTATATTTACATTCGTCTTTATATAATTTTGCCCTTCACTTAAAACGGTTTTGTCAATTATTGTTTTGACTGCAGCTTTTGTGCATGCTTTGTTCGCCTGACGAAGGGTCGTGTGTTTTTCCGATCTGAAGCAATTGTTGCGGGTTAATTGAATTTTAGGGTGTTTATTCTAAGTTTCGTACTTATTATTTCAAAACGCTAGTTCTGTAGTGCTTTCTTATTATATCTAAAATGTATTACATTAATATATGTATTTATATTGTACATTATTATCTATATAATTACGTTATTTAAGTATATCTAAAAAACAAAATTAGGGATAGCTAATATGATATAAAGACGATAGAGGCTGTATTATCATTTATTTCTTAAACGTTTTTATTTATAAAACTTTTCCACTACTAAAGATAAAGTATATAAAATCTAAACTTTTCTGCACTGCCAGTCTTTCAGAATTTCAAATATGAAGCTAAGATTGGGTGTTTCTACGGAAAAAACTTAAAGTTGACACTCATTTAAATATATCTATGAACCCTTTTTAGAAGCTCATGTGCTTTTCAAAAAGTACATTTAACTTCCTGTTGTTAGATTTTTCTGTATCAATTAATAACGAAGTAATAGTGGGCGTTGCATTTCCTCCTCCCCCCCCCCCCATTTGTACTAAAGAAATTTCTTAGTAAGAACATAAGCAATTAGTAATAATTTCTAATTTCACTGCATTTGAGACTCCCAGCTAATGCTCTGGATAAAATCTATAAATAAGGAAAATAATTTCATTTACTTTATAACATCCACAATACGTGATACAGTTTTTACGTACAAAGAGGATAAATAATAAATAATACATCAGTTGAACATATGTAATGATTTCTGCTAACAAATTAGATATTCTGCTTGTTAAAAATCCAAAACTTTTGCCAGTATGTTATGTTTTTGAAGCCACAGATGTTCTATTTATGATAGAATTCTAATAATATCTTTATTTATGAAACTCCAGTTACTTACTTCAATTTGTGCCATATGTTTATGTAGTATTTTTTCCCCCTTAATGAAGTGAGAAATTGCCAAACGTTTAGGTAATAAAGAAACTTTTTTTTTATATATTATTTTTATTTTTTAATAATATTATTTTTTTTTAATATTAATAAATTATAATTTCATTATAATTTATTTTAATTATATTACAAAAATAATAAAATTCTGAATTCTAAATAAATCAGAGTAAGATTGCTTTATGCATTATAGACATAAATATATACTTTATAGACCCATTATGGAAATAAAAATATACAAACTGTTTAAAAGCATGTTATACTAAAGTTATAACATAGTTTTTATTAAACATTAAATGTCTAATAGTTAAACTCATATTAAATTACATTTTATTAGTTTAATATATATTTCCAATCGGTTTTCTTTTTATTTCATTTTTTCGCAGAAGGTATTCAAGACTGTCTACAACTGCGACAGAAATGTATTTAAATAAATGTAAAATAGTTTACATTTAGTTATTTTCCAGTACACTTAATTTAATAAAAAATTTCTTTGAGGTATCGAATATTGGTTATAAACACAGTCTATGACGGATATTAAATTACAAAATCCACACTTCTAAATTAACTTATAATTTTCATAATTAGCAACATCACACAAGATTTTTTTCCAAGTGATTAAATTGACTTATGTGTGTACTGTTAAATTAGAAATTTTATCTCCAATCCTGTGAGTGAAACTAGTATGTTGTGCCCACGACAAGATTTTCGTCTACATAATCTTAATTTTACTTATTAAATTATTATTAATCTTAATTATTATTTGTTAAATTACTGTTTATTAAAATTATTTTGAATGATGAATGCAGACGTTTTCTATCTCACAGAAGTATAATACGAAATACCGAAAAATTTCAGTTGTGTGCCAACATCAAAAGAAGTGCAATTATTATTATTATTATTTTAATGAAAGAAAAATCGATAACTTTGTTTTAAATTATCACTGATATATGGTTAAACTATTCGTTTTAAAGACACTAATGGGTTATTTCGAAAGATTGAAATTTTAAAATTCCATTGGAGGTTAGTTCCTCCCAGGCGGGGGTGTAATGCTCTTAAATGTGCACATGAGTTTTCTACTACTATGATCAATAATTCATATTAATTTTGCAACCATGCGTAAAAGATAAGTCTCATTATTAGCATTTATACGAAATTTCATCCTATACAGCCTATACTTTTCTACTACACTGTTAAAAATTTAGAAAGAAATAGAATTGCAGCAACACTTGTTGAGTCATTGATCCCCAAATGTAATCTGTTTAAGTCAGAATACAACTAAATGTCGAATTCGGTTAAATTTCGTTCATTGTTTTTTTTTTTTTTTTTTTTTGCCATACAGCGTCTACAATATTTGTGATACACACACATACAGACACACAGACTGGCAGACGTTTTCTAGAAACAGTCAAATCGTTTTCAGGACATCTCAAAACGTGTAATTTTATCGGAAACTGGAGCTTGAAAATTTTCTTGAATCCAATACTATCTTCTTATATATACAAAAGAAAGTAATAATCGATGCATAATATTAATAATAATCGATGCATGCCATCGGAGATATTCGAAAAAAGCAGAAGAGGCGAATCATTCTTCATTATCACAATGCGAGCTCTCGCACATCGGCTCGCACATCGAACTGATGAGTCATTCGTCGTACAGCCCTGATTTGACACCCAATGAATATTTTTTATTTCCGCATATCAAAAATAAATTATGTGGTCAATGATTTTTGACACCTGAAGAAGCGGTTTATGCATCCAAAACGCATGTTTTGGAATTACCTCAATCGGAGTGGAAAAAGTGCTTCTAAAATTGGTTCAAAGGCATGCGAAAGCGTATTGATTTTTTGGAGAATATTTTTAAAAACAATAAAACCAATTTCCATCATAAGTATACTTTTTTCATTATTAGGTCAGAAATATATATCATAACCCTCATATATGCTTAATACTTAAAACATGTTTTTTTTTTTTTTTTTTTTTTTTTCATAAGTTCATGAATAATGTAAATAATATGTTGATTTCTAACAATAAAATATTCATAATTTTCGTAAATCTGTTGTTTTTAATTATAGTAAGTGCTTCAATCAGATTGTGGAATTATTTACAAAAGAAATTTTCAATAATTTAATCAAGCAATAACGACGATACTTAATACAATAAGTTATTCATTATACGTTTTCTATAATGAATTTACCCTAATAAATCAAATTTATTTAAGTTTAGTAAAAGCATAGCTTTTAACTAAAAATTAGTCCCATCTAAATATATTTGTACGGAAAACGAACATTATATTTATTACCGTAAACTTTCTGTCACTTAGGTTATAATTAATTTAAGATTATATTTGTAAAAATAAATCTACGAAACGTATCAGCAATTTTTAAGTATTGCTCTTAAATAAAGCTAAAATTAAATTATGTTGGAAGTAAAATAGAGAAATTTTCGTTGATAAGAAAAGGTATGCTATATGATGAAGAAAAATTTACGCTTATTTATACGATAAATTTGTTTAATGAGTTCAAATATTGCTATAATTCAATTACAAAAGTACAAAGTGTATAATAGAATGAGAATTGTATTTCAAATATCACAAATAGATCGTGTGTAAATAAAAACTGTTTTTTGTTAATTACAAAGAATTCGAAAAACTTGATTTTCCTTCCCAAAATTTTGAATTATACCTGCGGTGTCACCAAAGAGGGAAAGTCATCCAATCCGCGAAGGATCTAAATTGTGGCGGCATGCCTCCGGACTACCCTTAGGGTGAGTTCCAGATAATCGTCATATTGCCATAGTGTAGCACTAGCGCAAAGTATTTTAAAACCCACTAAAACAACATAGCTGCCAATATTTTAATTTATTCCGGAGTACTTTTAGCCCTGCCTTTATTTCGCACCACTTTATTTATATAAAAAAAATCTCCAATATATAACTTCGATAGAATAAGAAAAAGAACACTTTTAAAAAATATGTGGTGCGAAATAAAGGCGGGGCTAAAAATACTCCGGAATAAATTAAAAAATTGGCAGCTATGAAACAATTAACCATGTAAGGACTGAACCCCCGGCATCTGCTGCTTCAGACCCCATTCTAAACTAGTACATAATTAGGTAAATGACTTAATGAGACTCTTCAGATTAAAACAAATAAATGTTTATTTCTACTTGAAATACGGGCAGGGACGGTTTTAAGAGAAACGCAACAATCAATCAGATAAATGAATTAAAGTAATACAAAAAATAAATCCCACCACTCGTGAATGGCGTAAGCTGGCTAAAAGCTTGCCTTTCTAACTCTCAAAAAGTACCTTGGACTCTGCGCGCCGTCAATGAACTCTACCTCTAAACTACTTATTATACACTCAAATTATAACGCTTCGAAGGTCATTAACCGTTTGCACTCGAAGCCTTTTTCGTATGGGTATACCAGCAACTTGAAGCTATTTTTCAGATATTTGGTGATCGACATATAAACCTTCATAATTTTCCCGGTACCCATGGTGTGTGAGTGTTCACACATATGTTCTTTAAAAGTTTATTTATTCATTCAAATTTAATATATAACAAAAGGAGAGATTAATATAGGTAATAAAAAAAAAATCTTTTTAAATTTATGCAATTCAATTAATTAATTATATAGAATTTCTCGTTTTCTTTACAAATCAAAAATGTTTCATTTAATAGCGTTTCTTTGTTTTTTAATAGTTACAAACACATTGCTCTCGGAATAAAATAAAGCAATTTTTCTATCGGGGTTTTTGAAAAGTAATTGTGTTTATACTTCTTCCCCGAAAGAATTAAATCATTTTAGCTATAATTATTTATTTTGAGAATGTAATTCAAAAGTCGTTATCAGCGTATTTCTATCATATGTAGCTATTAATAAAATAAAAAATAGTCATTTCAGTTCATATTTATTATTCTTGTGTTTACATTAAAAGCTACTATTACTTCGAGCAGATCATTATAGTTCTAAAAATAGATTTCTAATGGATATTCACCGCCTGCATGGTGTCTATGAAAACCGTCGGTTTTCGTACGTTGGAGATGATTGACACCTGGCGATGCTTTTTAATGCCAAGTCGATTCGACTTTTGTAAGGACATTTTTATATTCAAAATTTTGTATTAAAATATTGTAAAGACAAAGAAACAGCTTGGCATTCTTTTGGCTGAATTTTAGCGAAGCCAACCTTTTGGGGTTGCTCTTTGAGACTGGCAGATCTCATCAAGTATTTTCGCTTTTGACTCCGTTGGTTTAAGACGTGATTTTTATTGGTCTCCTCCTCCCTCTCTGTTGAAATAACTGGGGTAGAACATTTTATCATCTTTGCATATATAGAGTGATGAAATACAAAATTATTTGTGCCTAAGAACATAATTATTGGAATGTTACATCAATAAAAAACCAGATGATTTGTGTGCTGATTATTTAGACGTAAGGACTTCTACATTATTTTCCACGTATTTACGATCCAGCCTTTGTGAAAACAGAACCTGGCTCTACTAATCAACGGTATATATTATCTGGTGCCCGTCCAGTTTCCCCGACCTTTTAGAATGGAGGAGGAGGAGCCCGACGGGATCATAATAGATTTTCGATGACTGAAATGACTGCTTTTTCTTTGGGGAGAGCTCATCATTGAACTGCAATCTAAAACATTTTCGAAGATGAATCTTCATCGCTTCGAAGCACTGAACTTGGTTGTTGTTTCGACGCTGCTAATAAATGCTTTCTTGATGTCTATTTGTATTGATGATAGACTCTTTTTATGGAAATAAGTGGCCGAGAGTGGGGCCTGAAAACATAACCAGTCAAAAGATTTTTTTTCTTTCATATTGCCAAGGAGTCGTGAGTATGACCCGAACAGGTTTCTCAAGTGAATATTTCACTTTGGACACTCTCGCATGTTTGGAATCGGCAAGTTCGCGTGTTCGAATCCTATGTTTTTTGTGAGGATCATAATCGAGATTTTTTTATCAAGAATATTTTGTTTGCGACTTCACTGTTGAAAATCTGTGAATTGTAGGGATTTTAAGGTACTTTTTTTTGTCTATTTAAGCAACGTACCTCAATTATTCAGTTTTACAAGAACGATATTATATGTTGAAACTATTACATGAATACATAAAGAGAAAGAAAGAAAAGAAAAGAGGAAAGGAAAGAAAACACTTTTTGATAATAATTTAATAAAATAAATTGAAGAAAGTTAATAAAAATAAATTGATACATTTTTTATCATACAAAATAATATTTTTTTTCTCTCTTAACCAAGTTATGTTCAAGAAGTGGTAAGTTTTAATTACATCTTATATTTTGGATATTTCAATGGAAGTTTTTGTTTGTTTTATTAAATAAAATGTATAATATACAGATTTTATTGAAATTATATTTTTCTCCAATGGTCCTTGTTATTTAGTATAAAATTAAGATTTCTTTTTCAGTAAGAAATAATTATAATAGGTATAATAGTAAAGGAAAACAAGGATTCTTTGATATGATAGCTAAATTTATATATTTTGGATATACATTTTTGAAATTGGGTTTTGGCATTTTGTTGAAATTTTAGTTCATGGAAATAAAGATAGATAAAATTCTTGAATTAATTCTGATAAGATAAATGAGTAGAACAAATATCACTTGATATAAAAAGGGAGATTTTCTTTTATTATTTTAAAATTTTCTTTTTCTTTTCATTTTGTTTGTGATGTTATTGAGTATTGATACATAGAAGGTTCACGGGATGGTTAGTCAATTTTACATAGTATTTTAATAAGGTATTTCATTTTATATAGGTATATATATATATATATATATTTTCATGATGATTAGTATTTTTCTTTGCATATACAACTTATTCTGATTTATTTTTATGTTTTGGAATATTTTTGAAATATATATATTTTTGGTAATTTTTTGCATAGTATTTTTGTAAGGTATTTTATGATATATAGTTTTTTTGTTGCTTGCGGAAAATGGATAGTATTTTGCGCTTGTAGACGTTAATGTAATTTATATTTTTCTTACTCATAAAATTTTGAAATATATATTGGTATATAATTTGAGCCAACATACTTAATTGAGATGGCCAGTAAGAAAAATATTAATATTAATATTTTAAGCTTTAATGGTGATTCATCCTTACTTGAGTTTTTTTCGATCAGGTTGAGTCATATGCAAAATTAAATAAACTAAATTCAGAGGAGGCAGTGGCAATTTTGAAAGGTAAATTAACTGGCCCTGCATTAAAATTCATGACTCAATCTCCTTTACTATATAAATCCATAGACTTGAAATTTATTAAGGATGAATTTTAGAATTTTTTTGCTCCAATGAGCAGTACTCAGGCTCTTGTGGAATTTAACAATTTGATACTTTTACCACAGGAATCAATCAGAAACTTTTCGCATAGATTAAATATTTTAGCTGATGTTGTGTATTCTCAAATTAAGGACACAAGTTCTTTGAATTCCATAAAATATACGAAGTTTATTTCAACGATTCCCTCAAATATCAGAGTTAAAATTCAAGAGGAGGTAATCTCTGAATATCAAAATGCAGTAAATAGAGCACAAAAATTGCAGGATATAAATGCCAATGAGTCCTTATTACAGTTAAGTTTAAATAATCCGGTTGTAAACACTCTTTCTGAAAAGTTCGTTGAATTAACAGATAAAATAAATAATCTGTCCTTTGCTCATAAATCTAGTGAAATTAACCATATACACGAATCCTCAGTGTAAGATAGGTCTAAAAATAGTAGGCAAAATGAACTAAGACAAAAATATAAAGTTAGAAATCAAAATTTCAAAGGTAATCAAAATAAAAACAGATATTATTCTTCCCCTATTTGCCAATTGTGCAATAAAAAAGGACATGTTGCCACTAGGTGCTTTAGATGGCACAGAAATCAAACTAAGGGTAACTATTATGACAGGAGTAATTATAATAAAAAAAAAGATAATTTAAACGAGCGCAGAGATGTAGTCTAGCTGATGCAATTACATATCAAGAATTGACTAGAGCATCAGCACAAAGTTTTTCTTTGGATATTGCTTATGACTTTAATCTACCTAAATTATCTAGTAATAGATTGGTAAATTCTACTGCTTCTCAGACCCAACAAATCTTAAAAATTTCTGATTCCAAGTCTACTCAAACTACTAGAGATAAAAGGGAGAAAATTTTTAATGTTCATGTAAATTCTCCAAAATTACCTCTGATTAAAATTTTGTTAGATAAGCAAAAAGTAAACACACTTTTGGACACTGGTAGTTCTGTCAGTTTGCTAGCTGAAAGTACATTTAATAAATTAAAACATAGTTTGAAATATAAACATCTATCTTCCCATGTCACAATTAAAACGGTGAACTCTAATGTGCAGTTTTCATCTTGTATACAAACTACTTTCAAAATTCAGAACCAATTTTTTTCACAGAAATTTTTTATTGTAGATATTCCTGAAGGTTTTGCATTTAAGGTTATTTTAGGCTATGATTTTATCCAACAATATCACGTCATATTAGATATGCAGAGGTCCCTGTTAAAAATAAAAGACCTATGTATTCCAATAACAAACACATATAGCGACCATGAAGAAAATTTTAATATGCATACTCAAATTAAGAATCTATCTGTAAAAACTGGTCAAAAACTTATTTTACAACCCAAAGAGGAGTCTTCTATTACTGTTTATTGTCCCAAAGTTTTCTCGGGTGATTATTTATTTCAGAGTAAAAAAAAATTCTTCTAAATAAATTTTTTTGGATTCAATAGTTAATATTGATCAGTCCCAGAAGTAAAATGGCAACAGTAAATATGATAGAGTGAAATTTCAGTTATATATTAAAGATAATACTAATAGAAGTATGCATGTAAACAAACATTCAAATATTGGTACATTAAAAGAAATCGAACAAATTATTGACTATGGTTCAAAACAAAATGATAATGTTGAAATTTCAGAGGATTTGCAATTTGTTAATTATATTCAACCTTCTAGTGATGTATTAAACATGAGAAAACAAGATTTAACACCCATGGACTTTGATGTTAAACATCTCAATGGGGCTCATGCAACAAAGTTAAAACACATTTTACTAAGTAATTTCGCGGCATTTTCTATAAACATGAAATCCCTTGGTCATACTGACAAGGTTGTACCAGATTTAAAAAATTTAAGTGACTATCCAATTAAGACTTTGCCCTTTCCTATTCCCCAGGCTTTACAGCAGGAAGCTAGAGACCAAATTAACCAATTGGTAGAGGGTGGGATTACTGAGCGAAACTGCTCGGAATGGGCTTGTCCAATTTTATTGGTAAAGAAAAAACAAGATGGATCTGGTAAACAGAAATTTTGACTCGCGTTAGATTTAAGAATGTTAAATTCTATAATTCAAGGTTCTTCTTATCCATTACCTAAAATTCAAAATATAATCGCTGATTTATCTGCGTATAAATTTTTCACTTGTCTTGACTTCCAACAGGCATATCATCAAATTGATTTACCCGAACATTTACAGGATAAAATTACTTTCACTTCAATGTTTGGCAGTTTCAAATTTAAAAGACTCTGCTTTGGTCTTAAAAACGCGGCATCTCAGTACCAAGCACTTATGGATTCTTTGATTGATGAAATTAACATGGATGGAATTTACGCGTATCAAGATGATTTAATATTTGGTGCAAATAGTTTTGAAGAGACATGTGTTAAACTTGAAAGAATTCTAAAGATTTTAATTAAATATAATTTAACGTTAGCTCCTAGTTAATGTACATTTCATAAGAGTGCTGTAAATTATTTGGGATTTCACATAGAGAATAATTCAATTTCTCCAATTGAGTCAAATATTAATAAAATAAGCTCTTTCCCTGCACCTACAACAAAAAGACAATTTAAACGCTTTATAGGAGTTGTAAATTTTATAAATCTCTTATTCATAATTTTTCTAAATTAATTCAACCACTTATTGAATTAACTAAACCAAAGACAAAATTTGTTTGGAATAAACATCATCAGGATATTTTTAAGAAATTTCAGAGATTACCTGATTGGAACAAAACTTTCTTTCTGAACACTGATGCGTCAAGTGTCTCTATTGGAGGAGTTTTGATGCAGAAGTATGACAATCAATTATTACCTGTCGCCTTTTTCTCTAAATCACTTAAACCGTCTGAAAAAAGATATCCGGCTATCAAACTTGAATTAATGGCCATTTATAAATCTGTAATAGCTTTCAAATATTACTTATACAATATAAAGTTTATCATTTTGTCTGACAGTGCTCCATTAAAAACATATAGGAAAACCAATAGTCCTGCTGATTTAACTACTAAATGGCTGTTAGAATTGTCTGAATACTCATTTGAATTTGAACATATTCCTGGCCCTACAAATGTTTTAGCAGATTATTTATCAAGATCAGACTTCTCAAATAATCAACAAAATTTAAAAACAAATCCAGAATTTATATTCAGTTCTCAACCTCTTCCTATTGTACAAGATGACACACATTCAATTAATCATATTTCCACTTCTACTCAGTCTGTGCAACAAAATCAATTCAGTAATTTTCTAGTTTCTGGTAATACTGACAATAAAGATCCCCTTTTGGAAATTTCAAACAATACATTTGTATCTGAGCAAAAGAATGATCCAAAATTTTCAATTATTTACAAAAAGATTTTCAGAAAAGGTTTTTCAAAAAATAATGATAATTTTTTTATTCATCCGGATTCTAAAGTTTTAATGTATAAGAGACAAAATTTGCATAATAATACTTTTTCATATCTCATTGTTGTACCGCATTCTTTAAAATCTAAAGTTTTAACTATTTCACATCTTTCTCACTTTGGTTTGACAAAAACATACGAATTTTTATCAAATAGGTATTATTGGAAGGGTATGTACACAAACACTTTAAATTTTGTTGCTTCGTGTACCTTATGTCTGCAAAATAAACATCATAACATACCACCAGCTCCTCTACAACCCACCTATACTCCAACACATCCAGGGCATACTATTAGTGTCGATTTGGTTGGTCCTTTTATAGATGGACATTCAGTTTTGACTTTGATTGACCATTTTTAGCGACACATTGAATTATTTCAGCTAAAAGACACTTCCGCATTAAAAATAGTTAAATGTTTATTTAATTACATTACAACATTTGGTAGACCGTCAGTAATATTATCAGATCTTGGCAAACAATTTACATCAACTATTTATAATATTTTCAATGATAAGCTTGGCATAAAAATTCTACATTCATCTGTTGCTCACCCCCAAAGTAACTCGATTTCCGAGAGGGTAAATAAATCTATAAAGTACTTAATTAATACTTTACTTTCTGAGGGGTATTCTTTTGAAAATTCATTAGCTATACATAAATCACTTTATAATGGTTCAACACATTCATCCACATTGTTTTCACCTAACCTACTTCATTTTGGTAGGGAACTGTATTTAATATTCGATACATTTGACCAATATATAAATCAACCATTTTTAGATAAAAATGTAGACATATATAAATTATTACACGACTTAGATAACATCTATAACAAAGCATATTCTAACATTAAAGAAAATCAAGACAAAAGATATCAAAATTTTCAAAAACGTGCAAAACTGAGGCCTGTTGCTGTTCATGATGTTGTATACTTGAAATCAATAGATAAATTTAAACCCAAGTATTCTGGCCCATTTATTGTTGTACAAAAACACTCGCCCGTTTCCTTTTCCATTAAGAGGTTACATGCACCTGATAATAAAGCTTTCAGAGTCCATATTGATAGACTCCTTATTGCTCCTCCTCGACGTAATTATTTATTTACTGAGCTCAATTCCAATGTAACACATAATGTTAGCAATAATTCTACCCATTCTTATAATTTAAGATATCGCAATTAGTTTTTTTTTCCTCAAAAAAAAGTTTGATGAATATATATTTTGCATCACAAATGCATTTTCAAAGGGTCCCATGGAATGTATTTGTTTGCAGTGCAGGAACTCGTCTTTATTTTGTTTATGTGGCTGGTCCACTGCTTTCTTTTCGATGTAAAGACTATTTCTTGCATTGCAGTGTTGATAAATAATATATATAATATTTATAAATAAGATATGTCTATATATAATATATATATATATATGATTCTAATGATAATATAAATGCTTGTAAATCATATTTTGAATTTCTAAATTATTAATCAAGGTGTTATATTTTTTTTATTTAATGTTTACTATCTATTTTTGTTGGGTTAATGTTAAACAAATCTTAGATATTTGAAATATATTTAATGGAAATAATTCAATGGAATGGATATTAAATACATAGGGTAGTTATTGTTAATGATAATAGTAATAATAATATACATACAACTAAATTTTATAAGTTGGCAATTGATTTTTGGTGTACAACATGTGTTTGGTTTGTTCAATCTGCAGTCTAAATTTCCCCCTTATTTTGGCATTCCCTCTCATCACTCAAAATTTTTGTCAATTTGTTTTCTTTTTACTTATTTATTACACTATCCTATATATATATATATGTTGTCTCGTTCAAAAATTTTCTCCCAGGAGAGCAACATTGGATATGTGATGAGAATCTACAATTTTGGTGACATTTATTTTTCAACATTTATGACACTTGATTTTTCGGTTTGGTGAGGTGTCCCCCAGGGATCTGTGGACTCTGCTGGGGGACGGAGGCCTGTGCCTAACAGTGCAGGTCTTTCAACACGCCCTGTCCCGCTAGGATGTTATCCTTAAGTTAACATCATTACACTTACATTTTTGTAAGAATTAAGGGAAGATTATTTTTTTTGACTGCCAATGGCGTCCTTTTTAAAATCTTTCCTGTGTGATATACACGAAAACTTTTCTGTATCTTTATTTTATTATTTTTTTTTTGTACATAATTTTGTTTAACGTTGACCACCCATACAGCACAGAATGTTTCAGTTATGTTGCAAAAAGCTTACAATCTTTCAAAAACGTAACACGTTTTAGTATGCTCTCTGATACCTTTCTGAAACATTCGCCTTTTTTGATTTTCTATCTGTTAAGTGATTGTAACGTTTCTGTTACGTATCTGATTTTTTGTTACGATCGCGGACATTTCTACGTTTTTGAAACTAATCGGAAAGTAATCTGAACGGTTTTAAACGTTTCGGAAGGTTTCATAATGTTTCAATGTTATATGACTGTTACGTTTCTGGAATATTTTGTGCTGTTAGGGCAATGTGTTCTAAGAATGTGTGTAACCAATGTATTAGACAAATAAATATTACAATAATATATGCTGGAACCTTTGGTCATTACAACAATATATATATATAAATATATGTAATATATAGTATTTTCTCTATTTCGCTATGCATATTAGTGTGAAAATTTAATATTTTTGAATATATGAATCTAACGTTAGTCACTGGATCTTTGGCATTATTCTAAAAAAAACTGTATATGTTGATACAAATAGATATTGCTGATTATGACATAAAAGAGACTCTTACATAGAAAAATATGTCAGCTGAAAGTTTTTGTGACATATAAAAGGGACAATGAACGGTATGGGACTGCATTTTATATTATATTCTAGAAGCCACATTTTTGCGCATTTATGACGTCAAGTTATTTTTTTTTTGTTATGTCATGGCATTTTTTTTTTTACTTTTGGTTGTACTAGTGTTTTTGAAATATGTGTATTTTTTTTTTTTGTTGTTTTTTGAATTAGTGTTTATGTTTTATATATCTTTTGTTTGTTCACTCTTTTAAGCATTCATATAATCTTTTACTTGTAATGTAATATCATTTTTAAGTGTACGTCTTTGGTAAGTGTTTTTGAATGTTATTCTATTTTGCACATGTTATTGTTTTGTATAGGCAGTTCTATACAGGAGGCGAGGAAGAGTTATTTTTTTTTGCCAGTCGAAGGGGAGATATATGTGTGAGTGTTCACACATATGTTCTTTAAAAGTTTATTTATACATTCAAATTTAATATATAAGAAAAGGAGGGATTAATATAGGTAATAAAAAAAAATCTTTTTAAATTTATGTAATTCAATTAATTAATTATATAGAATTTCCCGTTTTCTTTACAAATTAAAAATGTTTCATTTAATAGCGTTTCTTTGTCTTTTAATAGTTACAAACACATTGCTCTCGGAATAAAATAAAGCAATTTTTCTATCGGGGTTTTTGAAAAGTAATTGTGTTTATACTTCTTCCCCGAAAGAATTAAATCATTTTAGCTATAATTATTTATTTTGAGAATGTAATTCAAAAGTCGTTATCAGCGTATTTCTATCATATGTAGCTATTAATAAAATAAAAAATAGTCATTTCAGTTCATATTTATTATGCTTGTGTTTACATTGAAAGCTATTATTACTTCGAGCAGATCATTATAGTTCTAAAAATAGATTTCTAATGGATATTCACCGCCTGCATGGCGTCTGTGAAAACCGTCGGTTTTCGTACGTTGAAGATGATTGACACCTGGCGATGCTTTTTAATGCCAAGTCGATCTGACTTTTGTAAGGACATTATTATATTCAAAATTTTGTATTAAAATATTGTAAAGACAAAGAAACAGCTTGGCATTCTTTTGGCTGAATTTTAACGATGACAACCTTTTGGGGTTGCTCTTTACGACTCTGAGACTGGCAGATCTCATCAAGTTTTTTCGCTTTTGACTCCGTTGGTTTAAGACGTGATTTTTATGGGTCTCCTCCTCCCTCTCTGTCTAAATAACTGGGGTAGAACATTTTATCATCTTTGCATATATAGAGTGATGAAATACAAAATTGTTTGTGCCTAAGAACATAATTATTGGAATGTTATATCAATAAAAAAACAGTAAAGATGATTTGTGTGCTGATTATTTAGACGTAAGGACTTCTACATTATTTTCCCCGTATTTACGATCCGGCCTTTGTGAAAACAGAACCTGGCTCTACTAATCAACGGTATACATGGAATAATTTTTCGTACTAGAAAATGCTTCTTAAAAGAGCGTGGCTTGAGAATAGAATTACAATAGACAATTTGAACGTTTTCTGATTTTATTCTTTTATAATAGAAAATGAAAAGGTAAGAAAATAAATACATACATTTTCTTTATTTGAAATCTAATTACTGATTTGTAACAATTTTAACATCACACTATTTACTATATCGAGAAAACGCAGTATAATATATCGTGACGTCATTCTTTATGACAACAAACGTAAGTAATCGTTGTTTACATTCGATTTCGTGCTTTGCTTTGCTTTTTGAATCAGTGAAATAGGTTTGTATGATATAATAATGACGGATATTAAAAAATCTTAGTATAAATATTGTATTTACCATTTGGCACTAAACAACGGCCAAAGCTCATCGAAAGCTATTTTTTAGCATTCCACAGGATCCTACTAAAGGAAAACATTGGCCAACCGCCATGAAAAGCAAACAATTGAAAATAATGATAATGGAAAATGGTGATAATGATATTAAATGATTTTAAGATGAAAAAGAAATGCTCAGAATTCACATAAACAATTGATAATTACGAAAGATTAAATGAATTGCTGCTTACTAACCAGGCTAACAAATGTAAACATTAAAGCATCATAAAGTGTGACGTCAGGCAGCGTTTTGAAGTCACATGATTTTTGGTTAATTTTAAAGTTATTTTTTAAATTAGTGAGAACTTTTTTTGCATTTTTAATATACTTTTTGAAATTTATGTGCCTAAAACTATCAGAATAACAGGATTTTGTTCAAATTCCCCATGTGTGCAAATTCCTCGTTGTGTAAGAGATCTATTCAAAAATATATAAGTAGAGCTGGGTTCGTAGTTTCTGCTTTTTAGCTAGTCTAGCTAAATCTAATCTAGCTTAATATATGGTATGACTGTCCTTATGTTATGCTGGTCGTGTAATAAAAGGCTAGCATAATGCAACTTTTACGAAGGCTGCGCATTTTCTTTTTTTTTTTTTTTTTTTTTTTTTTTTTTTGTCAGTGGTCTCTTTTATGTCGACCACTTTGTATTTTCCTAATGTGCAGGCCTGAAGTGAGACGGAAAATTAACCTTTTGCATTCGAATCTTCTTTTAGTAAGCGTAATGAGCTACCCGACAACAGTTTTAATAAAAAGTGCAAAATATGAAACATAAAAATTTTAAATATAAACATTTTATTTCTATATTTGATGTATATTTACATATTACAAGCGTTATATCTGAATATTGTGATTTATAATTTTCCATCGTGTGAAATTTTGCAAAGTATTCTTGGCCATTTACCAATGGCCAAGGCAAGCAACCCTAAAGGCACATAATAAAAAGTGTGGGTGGAGTCTCTTTCTCAACGAAGTATGCACCTGTTATAACACTTTTAGTTGTAGAACATTATTGGTGGATATAAGATATATGGGTCATTCTCTGAAAAGTGGTCATTTCATGTCCCAGTAGTCTTGAGGGTATATTTTTAAAAGCACAAAAACAAAACGCTGTTTAAACTATCAATATTAGTTGGTTTTACATATAAACTGTTATTCTTTGGTTATTGGAATTCAAATATAATTTTTAAATAATTTTTAAAATGCAAAATATCATTCCCTCACTGTGTCCCCATTCCCACATGTAAGTAAATAAAATGGTTTCTATAGTATTAAAGCATGTATATTTGGATATATTTAAATTAAAAATTTATTAAACATACTTTAATAAATATTTATCCATTATACTACATTTATATATTATGCAATGAAAGAAATTAGAAGACACTTTATTGTTGTCCCTGGTATTAGATATCATTCCCTCATCGAACTATAATCACACCCCTACTTACTCCATTAATGGCAGCCCGTGCTTTATATAAGTCAAACTTAATTTGTATAGCAGCAAAGTAAAAAGCCATGTTGTGTTCTGTTCGAAACTTTTTACAATGAGTTGCATGAGGCTCTCAAACGTTAGATTGAAATACAGTATTTTTATTATACATCATTCCCTCACTCATTATAAAGTTAACTAAAATAAATCAAATTTGCTTTTTTATGATATAATATTAATAAAAATATGTTTTAATAAATATTTAGTGTTTGAAAATATAACTAAACTTAATAATATTTTTATAAAGTAGTTTTTAGAAGAAATTTGTCATTCCCTCACAGTCATTCCCTCATTTTTCTAATTAATAAAAGTAATTGCTATATCAAAAATTATCAGATACAGTTTGGTTTATATTATTTTTTTTATTAATTGTAACATATGTGTACATGTACAAAAAAAAAAAAAAAATTTGGAGCAATTTTATTTGGACTAAGGTTTTACCTTTTTTACTTAAAAAAAAAAAAAATGCCCACTTTTCAGAGAATGACCCATATAGTAACTTAATTGGTCATGGCACCTCTCGAGCACCGTTCGAGTTGAAGTAATGAATCGGATGTCGCCTGAGAGGCGACGTTCGAGTGCAAACGGTTAAATCCGCTCTCGGATAACACTCCCGCAGACTGACTACACCACCAACACAACACTCTATTCCCATCTTCCGCTACTTAAATACCTTGAAAACAGCAAACCAGCATCACTTCAATTCACTATTTCCACTAACTAATCGTATTCATTCATCCTACTCAACCTGCAAAAATTTACTTTCCTTTTTGTTACTCCACGCCGATCTAAAATAATCTCAACTTCAATCTATTGCGTCAAAGACGGCGCTGGGCCCAGCTCGCGTTTTCCATCTCCGGTCGATATTCTACTTCCACAGCTGGCTACATCCTTTTATCCCGTCTGGACGCCACAACCTTACTTTCCATGCTGCTTATCTGCCGCGAGATCCTTTCGTCTTAACCTCCGATTTTACATCTACCTTACAACCAACCATAAATTTTGAGCTTAAGCCTATATAGCAAATTACAAATATCCATAAAATAAACGCATATTTTATTTTTCAATGCATAAAATGAATCAGTGGATTCAATTTAAAAACGTAAAAGTTTACGCTTTCGCCATACAAACCAAAAATATTCCTTAATAAAATATTTCCTATATCAAAAAATATAGATTTTCTAAATTTCAAAATTAAATCATAAAATGCACATTTAAGCAAATTAGATATCACATTAGTAAAAAAAAAAAAAAAAAAAAAAAAAAAAAATGATGTATGGATATATGTTATCTTTCTTTTCATTGGTAATTTGTGTAAGATCCCAGGAACATTAAGTTTTGCCATTTTTTTTAATTGCGCCAAGATGTTGGAATTTGTTTTAGGTAGCATCCTCATGTTTCTATTTATTTTATTTATTTTTAATTTTTAATACAACTCAGGAGTTTTGTATTAATATAAGTTTTATGCTTTAGTTTTTGATTCCTTTATTATTATTATTTCTTTGCTTCTTTCTTTGTTTTTATTTTTGTATTTATTTATTTTTTTTTTTTTTTAATGGGGCACTTTGCCGAAAGTTAAATAAAATTTCTAAAATTTTGCATTTTACCTATAATATTTTGTTATATATGATGTAGAGCTAAAATTATCATTAAAGGAATCGAATATGAAATGATAGTTTTTGTAGCACACGGCATATTTATTAATATCCTTATCAATGTCTGAACTAATTTAAGTCCATATAATTTGTTTCTCACAATACATTTATTACTAAATCGTTGAAGTTTATTACTAAGTAACTCATCTTTATAGTATGATTTGTATAGCAGTTATAAATACAAGAACTTTTTAAATTATACAGGGTGGTCAGAAAAACATGATAGAAAGTAAGCGATCATTGTGGAAAAAAGACAACATGCAAGAACATGAAACATATTTTATTGAATAAAGATATGAATGACATTTAATATACAAGATGCTTAAAATGTCTACCGTCCCCGATTATAGTGTTATAAAGCCGGTTCCAAAACTCTGTCAAAATGCGTAGTGTGTCGTAATCAAGTGCATCAATCTCACTTCTGATAGCCAATTTTCGGTCCTTTAGTGAATCAGGGCTTTTTCTATAGATTCTAACCTTGATGTAATCCCATAAGAATAAGTCGCACGGATTTGGGTCCGGACTGTATGGGGTCCACTCTATCCCGTGCCCCGTGAAATTCTCTGCATCCAATGCAATCAAACGCTCACCAAACGTCGTTTCAAACCACGTGAAGACGTCAGAAGTTTTTTGGGGACGAGCCCCATCTGGCTTGAACCAGTACTGGCGTGTCCTGTTGAGATGGCCCGCATCAGGGCCAAAGTGACGCTCTAGCATCTCTCGACACTTCACTCCTGTGACCACACCATCAATAAATATCAGACCAATTATCTGCTTCGACGATATGGCACACCACACCATGACCCTTTGTGGATGCAGTGAAGAGATGGCGCTGAGATGAGGATTTTCCGTACCTCAGTGGCGCCAGTTTTGTTTGTTCAGGAAACCATTCAACTGAAAATGGGTCTCATCACTGAACTTGTATTCACTGATGGAACCATTTTTCAGTTCCTCGATTATGTGGTTTGCGAAATCTCTCCACTTCACAGTATCCCCCCCCCCTTTAGCGGCTGTCACATTTGGATCTTGTATGGACACAATCCTACTGCTTTCATTAGCCTTTGTAATGATGTTTTGGATATGCTTCATTGTTGGGCCGCCTGTCGAGTGGAAGTGGTTGGCTGATCCTCAAAGTATGCGCGTGCAGGCTCCCTGATGTCGTCAGTAACAACTGCTGATTTTCGTCCCGACGCCTTTCTTTTTGCATCCTAAACACTCCCTGTAGATTCATATCTGTCCATCAACCTGTAAACAATGAAAATCAGTGGGAGATTAGGACCATTACATCAGTCATCTGATGGCTTAAAAATCACTGCGACTTTAGAGCGCTATAACTTACTGCGCGATTATCTCTTCACTAAGCATCCTTTTCATTTTGAACTCTGAACGACATGCCCGTCGAACGGGGACATTACATTGGTTATTCTCATAAAATTTTCCTACGATATATAACCGATCTTAAAAGGTTTGTAATTCTATATTGCTTATTCTTTATTTCCGGTAATTAAGCATTCAACTGAAATGTCACTATATGTGCTATTATAATATGGAAGAATTATATTTGCATCAATACATTTGAAATCAGAAACTTAAAATACTTTCTATCATGTTTTTCTGACCACCCTGTATTTCTTTAACATTGCTCATAGACTAGTTTGAAATTTCAATTAGATGAAAGATAGACATTGTAAGTGTCGTTTAAATTTAATGTTGAACAGAGTTGTTTTTGCTCTTCATTGAAATTTATTTCTTCTTTCTCTCTCTCTCTCTCTCTCTCTGTATATATATATATATATATATATATAAGAAAGAAAGAAAATGTTACTCCAGCTGGCATCAAAATTTTCCGTCTGCGACCGCATCTCCTTGCAGAATGTAGTATCCTCTGTGTCATGAGAGATATTAAAGTGTGTCGAATATTCCAAGGAAGACATTTCTTTTAATTAAAAAAGTCTATTACCTTAGTTAACGAAGTTATTAATTAAAAACGTTGGGTTAATGATGGTACTCTATTTGCCATCGTGCAAAAAGTTTCTCCAATCGTTGTACATTCAGACTTGCGACGTAATTTTCCACAGGAAATTTAAAATGTCATCAATAGTGTAAAAAATAAATAAATAAATAAATAAATAAATAATATAATAATAATTAAATGTGAATGTTGCTTTTGGTGATGAAAATTTTTTCGTCTGAAATTAAATAATAAAAAACGTTATCATAGATATTTTCAATAAAAAAATCAATTTAGTATTACAATTTGTCACCTGCAGACATCACTTTCTTTTATACTTTTAGAAAATTAATTTTCTTACAGGCAATTTCTCATGCTGTTTATATATATATATATACATGTTTTTATTTTCTTTCTTTCTTTTTTTTTTCAAATTAAAATTATAATAATAATGACAAATTTTTCCTTTTTAGATATTTTGGAATGCATTACATTATTATCTAGCTATGCTTTAAATATATATAGTATATATAAAGTATTATATACTGTCCTAAATTAAATAAAAAATTCAACAGTAAAACGTATAGGCGTTAGAAAAAATAAGTAGTGTTTTTATTTATTTGTTTATTTATTCTTTTAACAAGCAATTATACACAAAGATTCATCGCCAAATAGCGAAAAAAATTTTAAAGTCGTCATGGGTATCATATACTAAAGCTGTAGCGCAAAATGGTTTAGATATTACAAATTTCTTTCTTGTATTCGGAAAAAACTATTAATTTTTAGTATAATATTTCATTTAAAAAAATAAGTATTATGTATTTCAATTTAACATTGAATATGGGATTTCTGTAACATTTATTGGCTTTTGTTTATATTATGAACTATTAATATTCCTCTTCAGTGAAAAACGAAGCAGCGAATAGGTAGGCAGAATTCCACAGGGATAATAAGTGAAGCGAGAACCCCTTAGTCCAAAAACAAACTTTCACTAATAAAAAATTTGTTGTACTGCCAAATCGTATCGTACATATAAACGGGTGCTTGAATTCTAAAAAAGAAAAGAAAAAGAAACAAAGAAGAAAGAAACAAAGAAAGAAAGTGGTATGGCTAATTATTTCAAAATGTCTATTTCTAGTACCTTTTTTATGTTTAAAAGAATATCGAAATATACTTGATGGTAGATTTTTGAGATTATTTTTAAGGTATTTCTATTAGTTACGCGATTTATTTGTGGACTGTTATTAACACAACGCAAATAAAAAATAAAACGTTTCATCTTATTTAACATTCTTTTTAAATTTATTATTAAAAACGATAACTTTAAATTTATGATTAAATTTTGTAATTTCAAGTATCAAACGTAGTTTCACATAACAATAAAATTAAAGTTTTGAGAAATTAGTACCCTCTTTTTCCATTAATTAAATTAAAAAACCTAATTTCAATATTTAAAAAATATATCATTTTATTAAATTTAAAATAAACCTAAAACACATGTATACAATTTAACAAATATATAAACACGGGAATACATAAAATTCTCTAAATGTGTGAGTATTGTTTTTAAATAGTACGTCTAAAACTTTATAAATTAATTAAAATTTAAAACTTCTAAAAGTTTAAAATTCGTATTGAATTCATGTGTTAACATAGTAATAAATATATATAAAAAACCACTTTAAAACACGTATAAATTTTTTTTTAAAAATGTTCACAAAGCTTTTCGCTACACCGTTGTAGCATCTTCATGTATTTTTTTTACACAAGAGTAGACAGCTTTTTTATAACAAAGAAACTGTATACGGTTATAGTAAAAAAAAAGTTGCGTGTACACCATATGATGAGTACCTTAGTTGTATGAATTCAGGAAAGAAGGTTGAGTTTCAGTAGGTTCACAATAGGGATATATGCCAAAGTCTTATAGATGATACATAATCTTGAAAAAGAAGACTGGAGTTTTCCGATCTTGCAGCCCAGTTACGTAGTTACATGAATTTAGAAAATAAAGTTGAGTTCCGGAAGATGCTGCAACGTTGTAGCGAAAAGCTTTGCGAACAATTTTTAATAAATTTCTGTATGTGTTTTAAAGTGGTTTTTCACATATATTTATAAATTAATGTTTGATTTTATCATCTAATATAATAAATCAATTAGTATGCAAATTTCTCTAGACTAGCAGGTATTCGAATGAAAAATTTAGAAATTCAGAAAAGCACCCTCTGAAAGAAAACTTTTTCATATTTTTCATATTTACGTTTCCGATAGGTTCTTAATTTTCTTTTTCTACATTCGGCCTTTTTTATGCACACTATAGAAAGAGAAGATAAGATTTCGCTGTCAACTTAAGAAAAAAAAAAAAAAGAAACAATTTACACTAGATTTCTTAAGTAGATTTCTTTATGGAGATTTTCCCTTATATTTAAATAGTTTTTACAAATTATAATTTAAACTATTGCATTATTGTCATTCAAATATTCTCAATTTCATAACAATGAAATATTCATACTGTCTGTATATCAGTGAACTTATTTCGTTTCGAGCACACATTGCATTGAAATTTGTAAAATATGCAATTCATTGATGGACCGAAAGCATATCGCCGAGACAATACCTAGATTACTTACACCTTTAGAGAATTAAATTTTCGATTCACAAAAAAGTTCTTTTGATATTTTTACCACAGTTTGCAACCAAGTTACAACTTCGCTAACTGCAGTTTCAGTCGGCGGATCTTACCTGAGACCAAACAGTAGATATCTTTTATCACAAAACTAGAAAAAAAAAAGGTAAACATTAAATAATTAAGTCAAAATATATTAAAATTTAAGAAATTTTATGAATTACAAAAATTGTTATCTTGCGTCTTACGTTTACGCTTAAATTAGTGTAAATATACTATACATATATATATATATACCGGATGTCCCATAAGTCTGTAAATATTTTAAAGATTCATAAAAATTGAATTGAACACGATTTGCAAAAAAAGTTATTCTCGCGATTTTTTTTATTTATTTTTTTTTTTTTTTTTTGGGGGGGGGGGTAAGAAAAAAAGTTAATTTTTTCATCGATAGAGGGCGCTTTACATATGCGTAACGTGAAATATGCAAACCAAAGTCTATAAACTGCACGATTTAACGACTGGAATAGCTCATTTCTTATTTTGATTCCTACTTGTGCATACACGAAGTTTTTATTGCAATGCTGACTTGGTGGATAAAACGCTATTGATGAAGATGTTTTATCTCAGGTAAAAACCGCCGACTGAATTTTCAGTTAGCGGTGTTGTAACACAGTTTCAAACTGTAATTTGTGGTATGGCAGATATATAGAATAGGTCTTATATGCCTGTAAACATTTACATAAAAATTAATATAGTTTTTTAAGGAAATGTGTGATTTCCTCACGTACAGCGCCCTCTGTCGACGAAGGTTTTAACTATTAATTATTTAATTTTCAAGAAAAAAGAAAAAAGAAAGAAAAAAAAGAAAAAAGACAAAAGAAAAGAAATCCCCCCTTTTCGACAATAATTTCTTCGCAAAACTGCGCTCTCTTCTACCAATTCCTTCAATTTTTATGATTTTTAAAAATGTCTTCAGACTTTTTGGACACCCGTATATAGCAATCCTTATATATCGTGCTTTTTATTATGCTTTAATAAATATACGGTTATTATTATTTTTTTTATTTTAATAAGTAATATTTTGTTATTCTTACACGACTTAATTTCCATTTTCATGAAAATAAATTAGTACAGGTAAATGTATAAGAGATTCAAAAACATAATTATTTTTTGCATAGATCTTTCACATAATTTAGTTTTGATATAAAACAATGCGGATTCTTTATATAATGTGCTTTGTAATAAGTATACGATTATTTAATTTTATTTCTTTTGCAATATTTAATGATTCTTACACTGCTTTACTTTTCATTTCTATAAAAATAATTTATTATAGTTTAAGGTGTATAGTGAGCGGTACTGTATTTAAACATCTCAAAAGTAGTTTACATATAGTTGGGAATTATATAGGAAAGAACTTTATTCGGTATACATTAATATGTTATGCTGCTGGAGTAACTATGAACCTTTCTCTTAATGATCATAAAAAAGTATAATACTGTTGTTAAATTATATCAACATCATAAATATATAATAGAAATTGATCAGACAACCATTTTTTTTTTTTTTTTTAATTTATTCAACAAACGTCTTTATTGTTCAAACATGCGTTAGTATTACATGATTTTCTTAAATTTAACATGCTAAGAAACATGCCTAACACAAATTGAAATGTTTTTGAAACAAAATTCATATATTCTTAAACTATACAAAAACGTTTATATAACTATATTATATACGAATGTTAAACAGTTTTCATAGAATATTTTATATGAAGCTTTTATTTTTCGAACATCAAAAATAAATATTCACACTAAATAATATTTTGTGCAGTGTAATATATATATATATATATATATATATATATATCTATATATATATATATATATATATATATATATATATATATATATATATATATATATATATATTATGAGTGCAAATTTACTTTTGATAATATGTTACAATACCGATATATTGATGATATCATCATTTTATTCATTAAGAATAAGTCATCTGATTTAATTACTTAGACAATCCTTCAAATTAATAATTGACTAAGACTATGCATAAAGATAAAATCATAAACTTTCTTGATCTTAAAATTTATTTCTATGATAATAAAATTCATATTGATATTTATGAAGAAAGACAAGAATTTAACTTTAAAGTAAATTTGTTTACTCATTTTAAATCATGCCTGCATCTCTCTGTTTTCAGAAATATCATTTTTAATCACTAATATCGAACCAATAATTTATGTTCTGTTAAATACAAAAAGAAAAACATCAATAAACTTATTAAGGAAACATTAAATATGGAATTCCCAAAAAATTTTGTTTATTCACTGGTATATCAATAATTGTATCTGCCAAACACACACACACACACAAAAAAAAAAAAAATAAATAAATAAATAAAATAAAATAAAAAATAATAAAAGACAATAAAATATGTGGAGGATGGGTGGGCAGATGTTTGATTAAGGAGGTTGGGTGCATTGTTGGTTGGATGTTTGGGTGGGATGTTGAATTAAACTCAAAAAAAAAAAAGAAAGAAAGGATTGCTGCATTTTCTTTTATTCTAGAAATTAATTGGTTGAAAATTGGTTATTCAATAAGTTATCAAGGAATGATACAACTCAACTTCTAAAATGCCATTTTCTCCTCTTAAGTTCTCTGCTTTGCTCGTGTTTTGAATTCAGTTTTTGTGGCTCGTGTTTTGATTTTAATTTATTATTTCTGGTTGGTGTTTCAATACAACAGAATGGATTGTGTCTATATTGCTTCTCTTTCATTTCGGGGTGATTTTTTTCTTGCGGGTTTAGGTTTTGGTTTTATTACTTTTTAGGTTCATGGTGTGTTTTTGTTTTTCTGGAAAATAATTTGTCACTGTTTCATTTGATTCATTTCGGGGTTCTTTTTAATTGTGGGTTCGTTCGTAATTAATCAATAAATTTCATAGTTTCATTGTTCTTTATTTGCTATGGGGATTTGCATTTTTTTTTCATCCATGTGTCTCCTAATATGGTCTTGTTGCCGGCGTAAAACGAGTTTAAACCCATAGGCAAGTCTTGCCGCTTGCCTCCTTCCTTCCTTTCTTGGGTTTCTTTTTTTTTTTTTTTTTCTCCTGGATTTCGATTTAAATTGAGTTTTTCTGTTGGGATTTGGTTGAGTTGGTTTGTTGTATCGTTTGTTTTGCAGCTGTTAACAATGAAATTTGGTTTCTTTAAATATGTGCATTTCATCACTCATGAATTTTTTTTTCATCTTTCTGAGCTTCTCCTACATAGAGAAATTAATCATTCTTCTTATTGGTCTTTGTGGTTTCGGTGATCTTGTGTCTGTTGCTTGGCTTCTACTGCGCTTAATGGATCATTATTGTTCATTACAGAGTTCTCTTTTTTCACCTTGAAATATTGTCCTACAGTCAACCTTCTTTTCATTAGAGTCTAATTACACGGTCCTATATCAATATGTAACAGTTATTGTTGTACAGTGGATTTGCGTCAGTGCTATTATTGAACTTGATAATTGAATCAGTTTGGGAAATCTAGTTGCTTTGTTTGGCGTGTGTATGTCTCTTTGGTGAATTGATTGACTAACTATTCTTCAAAACTAAATGCAAAACTGGTGTACAAACGATAAATAGACAATAAGACTTCTTCACACACCATAAATTTTAATTCATCACAACCGGTTTCGAAAGGACGTAGCCTCCCTTCATCAGGTGCAAAAAAAGCACGTGCTACTGCCTTGGAGGCAAAAGCAAAAGCCAGTCTTGCTTTTGCCTCGAAGGCAGTAGCACGTGATTTTTTGCACCTGATGAAGGAAGGCTACGTCCTTTCAAAACCGGTTGTGCTGGATTAAAATTTATGGTGTGTGAAGAAGTCTTATTGTCTATTTAACTATTCTTCGTTCTCATTCTTTGCTTCACACTATCAAAAGGATTATGTATATATATAATTTTATCGACAAGATGTTTTGCCAATAGGCATAATGTTTTTGAATTATTTTATATATTGCTATGCATTTTTTTTTTTTTTTTTTTTTTTTGTCTAGTAGTCTCAGTAAAATTTTGAAGTAATTTCCACATAAGATACAGACGTAAATACCGAATTGTTTTTCTAATATTTGTCGCGTGTTCTCCTGATAAGAAACACAGGGACATGCCACTAAATAGTTTGCTTTTGGATTTAGAGAACACCAAATCATGTACTTATATATCTATATTAATAAAATCAGACTTTTGTCAGTAAATTTGCCAGAATTGAAAAATTTTGCGATATCTGCACGTTTCACACACCATGAAAGCCGAAAATGACTTCAGAAAATTTTGCCTGTGTGTGTGTGTGTGCGTGTGTGTGTCATCGTGTCTGTATGTCGCTTTCTTTGTCCGGGCATCACGCGAGAACGGCTGGACGGAATTCAACGGCGCTTGGCAGAAACTTAGTACTTCACCCAACTTAAAATTATATCTATCAACTTTTCAAAATTCCCCCGTTGCCCCCCTGGCGGGGTGGAAGTCAAAAATACGTTTGTCCGGGTATCACTTGAGAACGGCTGGACTGAATTCAACGATGCTTAGCAAAAACTTATATCATTAACCAACTTAAAATTATATCTATCAACTTTTCAGAAATTCCCCCCCCCCGTTTCGCGTAGGGTGGCAAAACACAAAAACACGTTTGTCCGGATATGACTTGAGAACGGCTGGACGGAATTCAACGGCGCTTAGTATAAATTTAGATCTTTATCCAACTTAAAATTATATCTATCAACTTTTCAGAAATTCCCTATGTTCCCCCTGGGGGGCAAATGACAAAAACACGTTTGTCCGGGTATCACTTGAGAACGGCTGGACGGAATTCAACGGCGCTTCGCGGAAATTTAGGTCTTTACTTAACTTAAAATTATAGATATAACTTTCCAGAAATTCCCCCACGTTTCTCCCTGGGGGGCAAAAGACAAAAACACGTTTGTCCGGGTATCACTTGAGAATGGCTGGACGGAATTCAACGGTGCTTGGCAGGAATTTAGGTCTTTACCCAACTTAAAATTATATCTATCAATTTTTCCGAAATTCTCCCACCGTTCCCCCCTGCAGGGTGAAAAGGCAAAAGCATGTTTGTAAGCATAAATCAGTTCCTAATTACTTCACAATAAAGAAATTCCACATGGAGAGACTAGACATGAGTACAAATAAAACATTATCTGCGATTTAGGAATTTTCGATTTGTAAGGGAAGGATAGGGAAAAATCGATTTTTGGCTGGAAATTTCGAAAATTCCTGATTTGAGTAGAACTCTACCAAAAACGGAACAAAGATGTTAAAAAAAGGCTATGCGACTTTCTTAGGCTATTTCCTAAAACACATTTTTTATTTTTTATGATCTGCCATTTTTTTTTCTTTGGGGGGGGGGGGGGTATGTGTTACAAAGAGCAAATTTGAGACACCTTTTTTAGCGCTAAATTTGTCCTGGGAGATTTATGAAAGATGTGGTCACGAAGTTTGGTGCTTGTATTGTTTATATGTATCCGACACCTAAAGAAATCGGATTTATCGAAATACCCCCTTCCCACCAGGGGGAAAGGAAGCAAAAAAAAAAAAAAAAAAAACGTTTGTAAGCATAGCTCGGCCCCAAATTACTTCACAGTGAAGAAGTTGAACATGATGAGACTAGACTTAAGTATAAATAAAACATTATGTACGATTTTAGAATTCTTCATTCTTAAAGAAAAGAGGGGGAAAATCGTTTTTCGAGGGGGAAATTTCAGAAATTCCGGATTTTTTAGTAGAGCTCTACTAAAGATATTTCAAAGGTACTGGAAATAGCTTGTGTCGTCTTTAGAATATTTTCAAAAACACATTTTCGTTTTTTGTGATTTTTTTTTTTTTTTTTTTTTTTTTTTTTGAGGGGTGTTGCAAATTCAAGACACCCCCTCTTTAGCGTTACATTTGTCTTTTGAAATCTATGGGATCTGCGGTCACGAAATTGTTTATATGTATCCAACACTTATTGTAACGAGATTTTACAAAAATTCGACCTCTTAACCCTTTGGGTTCGGGGAGTGTGGACCGGAAATCTCACGTTGCGGGCGGGAAAAACATCTACGGAATAAAGAGGAAACTTTAACTTATGTTATTAATAATGATATGGAATTTTGACAACTCATTAAAGAATAGTGCTCAGCGAAGCGGGCAAAGCCTGCTAGTATATATATATATATATAAACATTAAATTCAAAAATTAATTCCTAAACCATTACTTCTTCTAGCTAATAGAAATTACAATATCTATATTGCTAATTCTTTCTCCTTTCGCTTATCGGTAAAATTTTGCTTAATTGCAAGGTGAAATATACTTCAAAAGGGAAAAATTATAAGTTTCCAGTATTAAATAATACTGGAGTGAGTGTTAAATGGAGTCAGTATTAAATAATACTGCAATGAGTTTAAATAAACTCATTGCAGTTTTTAACTCATATACTTTGTGAATTATTTTATTATTTGTTTTGTCAGTTGAATGAATTCTTTGTTCTGACGAATTTATTCGGTAAATATACAGGGTGATTCTAAGGTCATGAATGGAACAAACTTGGGGGAAAATAGAGAACATTAAAATGATTAGAATTGTAAAGGAACCCACAGGCGTTAACGTCATATTAACGCTTAAGACACCGAATGTTTTTGAGTAGATATATGCGTGCCTCCCGATTACTACTTTTTTTTTCTTTAAAATTTTTACATGCTAATGTTTATAAATAAATTTTGATTTTTATGGATGTATTTTTTCGCAGTGATTGCAATAATGCGAAAATTGTGTATGATTTTTACAAATGATGAAGCATACAATAATTCAAAATTTAGACAGTACGTGGAATTAGTGCTACATAGTAGCTAAAAATATTTAGTTCTTAAAGGGTTAAAAAGTCGTTTGCGTTCATGAGTACCAATATAATTCTGAATCTTTGTGATATTGCCTACCTCCCCTCTAAGTTTGTCCCTTGACCTCAGAATCAATTTATATAATATAGTGCGGTATTTTAGCGATGTGTAATAATAACCATTTTGTTTTTCTAACATAGTTTTAATACAAACAAATATATATATATAATTTTTGTTTAGTTTCTCCCAAGTTAAAAAAAAAAAAAAAGCTATAGAACAGAATTCAGTAAATTTATTTGTTGAAACACCCAAAAATATGTTGATATCGGGAAAAGATACATATATAAAGGTATGAGTATTTTATTTTTAAAATATTATTCTAAAATAGGATTTTTACAGCTAACATGATTTTATTATTAGCTTTAGGGAAGAAGAAAATGGAGGGGGGAGAGCACGTGATACTAATTCTGAAGGAGAACTCAATAATCTGAAATAATAAAATTCAGTCCGAATAAAATATTATAGAAAATGTTTCCAACATGTGTTATATTATCATTACATACTGTGTTGGATATAAACACGAGATATGTCAAGTTTTTTTTTTTTTTTTTTTTTTTCCCCTTACATGTAAATACTAAAGTAGATTATATTCTGCAAATACGTAAACACAGAGTGAAATTTAAATAAAATTTTTTATTTTAAAATATTTTTTTTTTAATTATACGTGGGGTCTGCTATAACATTAACACTGTTTCGTCATAGGGAAAAAAATATATGGTACTTTAACACTTTTACGCATATATAATAAGAAATGCCAAAGTGGCTTTTTAAGTGTGTTAATTGTATATAAATATATAAATACAATTTTGACAGATTCATTAACAACTAAAATTTTCTTCTAATGCTAATTAAATTCTACAGCAGAAATTTGTTAGTACGCCGCCTTTTCTTCTCATCACCTTCTTTACACTGTAATTTTCTCCAAAATGTGTTTGTGGTAACGTAAGAGGAGATGTATTTTTCTGAAAAGTAATATGAGAAAAAGGTGAATACTACATTGCTATGGAATAAATTAAACAAGAAAAATCATGCAGCACGAATTGATTATTGACACATTCCAACTATACGTACTTGTTGCATCGTGTAAATTTCAATATTCTTTGCCTACGTTATCACACAGCAGACTGACAGAAGAACTGAAAAATAATACAGATTGACTAATTGAATTTAAAACCACTCTTATACAATGTTGGAAAGTGTTACAAAAGTTTAACGCAAAAGAAAATCCAACCATTAGATTATACATGCAGTTCTTAATGTATCTGAATATTTTAGTGTAGCCCTGTAAATCTGAAGAAGAATCTCATATTCTATACAAAACATTATTTTAGAATATCAACAATACATGTAAATTTCTTTATGAATTTTTCTATAGAAAGTTATTTAAATGCGATTTTAAAAATGTATGTGCAACGCAATGAATTGGAATCGTTATTTATTTATTTATATATTTATTTTTATTAATTTTATTTTATTATTTATTTTTATTTTATTTTATTTTTTTGGGGGGAGGGGGGTTCTCCTTGTACAAAAACTAGTTGTACAAGGCTCATTATTTAATGTCATTTTAAACAGAGATAGTCCCACAGTGAAATTCATTAACATATATATACGGACATTGGGGACGGAAGACAGACAGAAAAGAAATATGTACCATCGGACAGACAGATAAAAAATTAAAATTATATTCACACTTAAAAACTGTTATAACGTGTTAAAAATGCTTAATGCAAACGAAAATGCAATTCCAGGAAATTCCTATTACTAGCACTTAATGTAACTGAATATTGTTATGTGGCCCTGTAAGACTAATACTAACCATACTATATTCTATACAAAGCATTCTTTTGGGCATATGGATAACATATTTCAATTTCATTAAGCTTTGTGCAAAGTTTTTAAAATATGATTTATAGAAATACCTCTCACAGAACACAATGCGATGAAATACTTTCAGGTGTCTCTGTACACAAACCAGTACTTTATTTTCAATAGGGAACAACCGATAGAAAATTGAATAACATATAACAGTTTCAAGATACTCCATAAATATTTAAGGAAGTTAGAGCGAGAACAGACAGACAGGTGGACAGACAGACCGTAAACAAACTGAAATCATATTCATACTTAAAAATTGTTAGAAAGTGTTAAAAACGCTCAATGTAAACGAAAGTGCAATTCCAGCAAGTTTTTATTAATTGCTCTTAATGTAGATGAATATTTATGTGTGACCCTGTAAATCTAATGCTGATCATACTATATTCTATAGAAAGCATTCTTTTGTGCATAAGAATAACATATTTCAATTTTTTTAAGCTCTGTGAAAAGTAAAATTCTTAAAATTTGTCTCATAGAAATACACTGCTCGACATTGAAAATGCAACACCAAGAAAGAATGATAATAACGGAATGAAATTTGTTGGACACATACATTATAGTAGTAAGAACAATTTATTAAAATTTCAGGAAATTTGGAGTAATATGTACTGAGAAAACAGTACATAAAGCAGCGACCTCTGTGAGCAATAACAGCACATATCTGCCTAAGCATTGAAACGAACAGCGATTGGATGACATGTACGGGTAGAGCACTTCATGAAGCTTCAACACGATGCCACAATTCATCGATCGAAGTTACTGGTGAGTGGTCGGGGGCCAGTCGCTTTTCAATGATTAAACAGTCATTTTCATTGGTGTGTAATCAGGAGAACGCGCTAGCCAGAGCAACAGTCGAACACATTCTGTATCAAAGAAGGTCCGGACAAAACAAACAACTTGCGGTCGTGCATTATCTTGCTTAAATTTTGCGCTACGGAGGCCTCGAATACAGGGCAGAAGGGCGGGCCTTAACTCATCAGAAATTTATTGGCCGCTGTTCAGAGTGCCAGAAATACGAACATGAAGTAATCGAGACGTGTATCCAATGGGAACTCATAACATCATGCAAATGATGGACAGTATGATGATGTCGAATCCCAGCTGGCAATGTGCATTATTCATAATGTCATTAAATAAGAATAAGGCAATCTTGATGCTGTAAAAAGGATTGTGATTTGTCTGAAAAGTGACTTCACGCCATTCCTGCGTCCAGGTTCATCGTTGATCACACATTAATGGCGCCCATATCAGTGATGCAGTTTTGAGGGTAATCATAATTTTGGTAGCCGCATACAGAGTCACCACCTGGATTGATGGTGTGTTGTACCATTGGATACACGTCCCGGTCACCTCTTGTTTTATTCCCGCCACTCTAAATACCAGCCATTACATTTCTGACGAGTAAAGGCCCATACCTCTGCCCTATGTTCAAAGCCTCCGAAACGCAACATTTAAGCAAGACAATGCACGACAGCAAGTTTGCATATTGTCTGGACCTTCGTTGATGACGAATGTGTTCGACTGTTGCTCAGCGCGTTCTCCTGATCTCGCACCAATGAAAATGGCTGTTTAATCATTGAAAAGTCTGTCCCCCCATCAGCTCACACAGGTCGCTGATTTATGTACTGTTTTCTCAGTACATATTTCTCCAAATTTCCTGAAATTTTAATCAATTGTTCTTCCTACTATAATGTATGTGTACAACAAATTTCATTACGTTATTATCATTTCTTCTTGGTGTTGCATTTTCAATGTCGAGCAGTGTACCTCTTATAAAACGAAGTGCTTTGTATTATTTTCGAGTGTCTCTGTACACAAACCATTGGTGGTATTTACTCCCTTTTATATATAAAACATACGATTTGGAACATGAATAGCATATATCAATTTCATTAAGATTTGTGTACAGTAAAAGTATTAAAACAGAGTTTATAGAAATAGCTCTCCTAGAACACAATTATTTTGAATACTTTCGGATGTCCCTGCACACAAACCCGTGATGGTATTTACTTCATTTTCAATAGAGAACATCCGATAGTAAACTTGAATAACATATTTCAATTTTATTAAGATTTGCGTACATTAAAAGGATTAAAGTATGGTTTATAGAAATACCTCTCATAGAACACAATGCTTTGGAATATTTTCGGGTGTCCCTGTACACAAACCAGCAGAAATATTAACTCCATTTTCAATAAAGAACTTCTGATAGTGAAATTAAATAACATATATCAGTTTCAAGAAATTCCATAAATATCTACATGGGCTGAGAGCGGGGAGAGACAGACGAGCATACAGACAAACAAACCAAAGTCATTATTAACACTTTTCAACCTTGTTGGAAGGTGTTAAAAACTGGCAGCTCCGCCTTTCATATGTTTTGTCATAAGATAACTATTGTTTTGAATTTTTTTCAAGATTATTTGGTCGCTTTTTACTTTAATCTTTAAGAATTACTTTATTCCACTAAAATACGTATATGATTTCTGAACTTTATTTCCTCTATTTTTCCTTTTATTTTATGCATGTAGAATTCCTTAAAATAATGTCAAACTTTCTTAAAATTAAAATAGATATGGAAAGTCTAAATTATAACCAAAAGTATTTTGAATTTTAGCTACTAATTTTCAAAGTATTTAAAATATGTAAGATGCACAACTTTAATGACTTATTAAAATTTAATTAGCAAGACAATGAGGAAAATACTTACATGCTTCAACAAGTACTTAATAATCATTTATCTGGATCGCTTAAACGCGTTTATTGTAATTATAAATTCGGAAGTCTTTATATATTTTAATCAAAAGTATGCAGCAGTTTTCAGAAAAAAAAACGTTTTTAAATCATTAAGCATCATTTTCAAATTACGAGCTATCTTTATGAAGTACGTGGAAAATTTTCACTTCATATATACAACTATTTTGGTTTTGAACTTCTCAGAGCTTTTCCAGTCATGTTTTAATTTAGGCAAAATGCAAATTGCAAATTGCAGCTAACTTTTAGTGAAAATTTTGTGTAATCACTGAAGTGCTTTAGAAGTATTTTATGATTATGCGTTTTGTTGAATTGATAACTTATCAAAAATACTTGTCTTATCCCATTGATAAAGTAATTTGTTCGCATAATCGTTGAATAGTTAAACTGTCACAAAAATATGAATTTGAATATTAAGAATAGTGGTGGTTTCTGCATTTGAAAAAAAAAAAAAAAAAAAAAAGGAAAAACAGAAAAGAAGAAAAATGCATAATTGCAAAGCTAAGTATTTAAATTTTCAAATTTTCGCACATACTAGGTTGATATGTATACCCAGGATATGTACCATCCCTATTTTATTCTAAGCCTTTCACCAGTATCATCAATAGCAATTTTCTTAATAAAAATTACCCTATAAATTTAAGAAAAAAATTATTCTTTGAGAATTATGGTGAAAAACTCAAGTGAAATGTAGGAAAATATCCGTATTCTCAAAAGATTTTTCGAATATAAAAAAGAAAAAAATGCTTTTAAATCTACTCACCTATCTATACATTAAATTACATTCCTCCTATACAGTTCCTACCTATTTATCTTCTACCTAATACTTTTTATTTTCTACCTATTTCTTTCTATTTATCTTCTATATTCCCAATGATATTTTAATAACTTTGTTATCAAATTCTTCCTAGGAAAATTGCACATGTTTTTAAGTAATATTCTGTCAATAACTAGCGGACACACCCTGCTTCGAAGTTCACTGTATTTAAAAGATTCAACTCTAGCCCAAAAACTAAAGAAAAAAAAAAATATATATTTAGAAAAAAAAAAAAAAAAAAAAAAAAAAAAAAAAACATTTTCAAATCTCAAAAAATATAACATATGAAGAAAATATTACATTGATATATAACAAAAATTCTGCTTGGGTTTTCATTGACATCGGTTGCGTCTTTCCCATCCACACTATTTTGGGTCCGGATGAATCAGTTTCTTTAAAAATCTTTACAAAAATTCCATTGAAATCAAACAAAATGTCAATATTCGTTCTCTCTTTCAGAAAGTGTTTGATACTATCTGTGAAATGGGTGGGAAAAATCAAAACAATGTTTGTAGAAATGTAGCCAGACATAAAAATAGATTTAAATAAATATCCAACCGTCGAAAATAACCGATTCTGAAAATTGTCAGACTGTTAAATAATAAAAACTATTAATGATCAATTATCTATTTTTGTTAAAGTTGGTTTAAAATTCACTATTTGCTAAAGAGTAAATTTTATCCTAGTTAAAAAGATAATCAACTGACTTTCAAATACTAAAAAATAGTCTTTACTAATCACTCATAAGATATGAGTTCAGAACAGCTAAATACATAACAACTAAATATTTAAACTGCAAAATCTGCACATTCAATTTTGAAATTTGATCTTTATATTGTTTTGTAAAGTCATAATGTTAGCCTATCTTTTTTTTTTTTTTAAGAACATACAGCAATATTTCGCTACTTACAGTTACCTTGGTTTTTATGCCCCGATGCCTGAAAAAAAATAAATCTTCTTATCTATTGTCCTTAATGTTATCTGTACCCTTCAAAGTTCATGGTTGTGCACGGTCTCTGTAGAGCCCCTAAATAAAATAATAGGCCGGCGCATCACTGCCATTTTTTTGCCTCCGAAGAGGACAGCATTCCCGCTTGGCGTCCTTATCGCTTCCCTAATGATTTTAAGAAATCTTGATCTGAAGCTAATCCGGTTAAGATAAGAGCAATAAGCAACAATAATAATAGCAGGAGACTTGGCGTTGGAATAATAAAACAGGAATAAACTACTACGTCAGAAACGCCAAAGAAAAATTATTGAGGTGCATACAGCTGTCTGGGGTAAGATGTGTTGTTAGGGCGGTTTCTGTTTCTTTTACAAAATGTCGCCAAACTCAAATACACAGTAATAGAAGGTCTGTGAACACTTTATATTCACTTCTTGAATGATTATAGCAGTTTATCGCTACACAAACTTCCATATCATCGTTTACTTAGCTAAAATTATGAAGTATAATAAAACAAGTTACTTTAAAGTAACGTAAGACGATTAAAAAAAAAAAAAATGTTTGTCGTTTGTTTATCAGAGAAACACGCTGGGTACACGTAGCAACCCTAAGGCAACAAAATGCCTGATGCGCCAGCTCGTATATATATGAGTCTCAGTTCTCTGCAGTTCACTCCTGACAAAACAGATGTTTTTACGTATCTGTCACGGTTTTTGTTAACCGATGAACCTACTGTTCTATTATAAATAACTTAAAAAAATGATTTTTATTGGATAATTAAAAATTAAAATTTATATACTTTATCCTTAAATATATTGTTAATTTTTCAAAACTTACTTTTATTTAGAGTTAATATTTTAAGAGAAAAACTGCTTCTTTAATAAAGCTTTACACTTGATATAAATATAGCAGGTAGAGTAATTTAAAACTTTAACTTTAAAATAATTTCTTATTTAATCAGGTCTTCTGAAAACGTCTGAGTTATTCATTAATATGTTAAATCCTTTCATAGTAATATTTTTAAAATATTGAGACGTGTTGCCTCTAGTGTTTTAAAGTCATGATAATGTAAACAATATCACTGATTTTGGATTTTTAAACGGAAGCAAATTATGCCTAATTGTGCACAAATTATAAAATTTAAATAACAAACTATTTCATTTTGTGAAAAGTGTTTGAGAATCTTTGAAGAACTGGTGATTCTTTTCCGATATCTTTAGTGAAGCTTTAAAAAAGACAATGACTTAACTGCTAATTACCCCCATTTTCTCCGACAGAAATTCTACGAGTAATTTTTAACTTACCTAATTTCCGAATATTAATTGAGAAATACACAGTGAAAAATAGTTTTAATGAACCTTATTTAGAAAATAAAACCTTAAAAACTATGTTTTAAGTGAGTTAACTTTTAGTAAGACAGTGTTACGTTAACACGCTTTTTGTGTTAGTTAAAATTACTTTTACTATCTCGACTGTATGTTAATCGGTTCACTATTTCTTAAAACATATTTGGTTTAGGTTTATGTAAAAACTGTAACTTTATTTTCTACTATACTTCTTTTTTTTTTTGACTTATTTATTTATTTATTGATTTATTGATTGATTCTATGATGAAAACATTTATCTGTCTCTTATTGCGATAAAGTTTTAAACTTGCATTTATTTTATTTTATTTTATTTTTAAGTTAAAGAATTAAACATGTACGCAAATAAAAACTGTGCTATTTTTTACTCAAAATATTTTCGATTATCCCTTACATTCACAAGCGAGCACACTGTCGAAGCTTTGATAATATTTGCGAATAAATTATGACTATAGAAAAAAAGTGGTGGCATAGTGTCACCCTTCATTTCTATCCTAAAACCATATATGACTAAATTCCATTTAAACTGATGTAGAACTTATTCTTGCATTCAAAAGTGCTTTCCTTTATGATTTTCTGTAATCCATTTAAGCTAGTTAAGCAATATACAGGGCTGTATCGGTAGCATTTAGCGTACTTCAGCGCACCGTAGACTGTACACTAAATGCTACCAAAGCAGGTGTCTGCTATTACATTTTTCTTTTTCGCGTTCAAGACACTGGAGATTATTTTCCTGGATTTACTTATCTAGTTCTAAGTCTCCTTTTAATATTCTATAAGAATGAAAACCAATTAATAAAATATATACTAATAAAATAGGGCAGCAGAAAGTAGTGAAATTGCTTCTTAATATCATGTCATAAATCAAAACAAATATTTATAATTCGGTACAAACTTAAATTTACATTACAAAGGAAAAAAGCATTCATTTAAAAAAAGAAAAGAAAAGTGTGCTTTAAACATAATCTTGTTTAAAATTTTAAGTTAAGACAGAATCTTATTTTTAAATTTTTAAATATAGCTTTTTGTTAAAAAAAAAAAAAAAATAAAAAATACAATGCAAATAATTTAGAAAAATAATGCTTTTAAGAAATGTACGGTCGATTTCACATTTTTATGCTTGATTTTTCCTAAAAAAGTATTTAAGTCGTATTATTTGATTTAATCCGGAAACATAAATTTAAAAATTCCAATATCAAAAATTGCATTTTTTTTTTTTTTTTTTTTTTTTTTTTTTTAGAAATAAATTTAGCTAAAAGAAGATTATTTAAGTTAAAAATGCGTATTTAATTTGAATAAATTCTATGATTTTTTGTTTAAGTGAAAACTTCTTTGGGCGCGTTGAGCACTTTTGGGTGAAGAAAAATTCCTGACTTTCCGTCATCGTCAGCTGACGCTTTCCATCCTTGTATGATACAAATAATCTTATATATATTATTAATGTGAATGTCCGTGAATTTATTTAACTGAGTTTCACGCCAAAACAGCTCGACGGATTTCGATGAAATTTGTAATGGAGATAGCTTATACCCTAACTTACAAAGTTGGCTGCCTTTTATTCCGAAAAAATCTTTGTTTTTGTTATTTTTATGCATAAAATAGCAATTTTGTAAGCTAATAATAGCAAGAAATTAGCCATTTAAATTTTATTTGTAATTTAATTGTTGCCAAAAAAAATACGAGTTTTATTTATTTATTTTTTCTAACAGGAAAATAAATATATTTATCTAAACGTGAACAATAAAAAATAAATAAAATAAAAATAAATTATGCATCTCACGAAAATTGACGTCATTTTTAATTTAAAATTTATTTTACACATTGATAAAGTGCTAATATGCTAGTCTAATAGCTGGACGATACAATTCACAAGTTACTTAGTTTTCACTTCTATCGGCAGTCCCCAAAGACTGCTTTGATTTATTTTTTTTTTTTACTTAAAATGAATAAAATTTGATTTATAAACACAAAACATGTACCTTTGATTTCTAGTTGTGTATAAGAAAAATAATATATAATATCGGCTGTGCAGTTAATAAATCGTCTTGAAAATACAGAGTAAAATGTCTCGAATATGCAGAGTATGACATATGAATCAGCAAATTTCATGTGGAGTTTATGAAGAATTTTTCTCCGGTAATAACTCCTGAATAAGTCAGTAATTTTGTAAAACTATTCATCAGAATTGTATTGTAAAACATGTAAACATCTTTTTGTTTTTTGTCCTATGAGCAATGATACATTTAAATTTAATTTAAAAATAAGAAAACTCGGTAAGCTTACATTTAACCAAAAGTAAAAATTAAAAATAAAATGTTTACATTTATCGCACAAATTTTAAAACATTTACAATTTCATTTTGCAAAAAATCTTTTATATTTAAATATAAATTATTCAGAAATTCAAATACGGCGTACTTGATTAAAAAATACCAAAGAATTACTCTAAAATGTACGCCAAGAAAAATCCTATTTCCATTCTAATATCATTCGAGAAAACTTAAAATTACTTTTTTTCAAATATAAATTTTAATATTCATAACGGAAAATATTTTCAACGGTTTTCCCGGGAGATAAAAATGTTATATATACATTTGTAAATATACATTTCAAAAATTTCGTTTTTTTCACCTTTTGTTAAAATTAAAGATTTTTCTTATTAGGGATCCTTCCTTTCCTGATCAAATCAACTCATCTAAAATCTCAACCCTTTCAGATTTTTATGAAATTGGGCTCATTTATTTGTTCTATAGAGAAATGAATGTATACCAATTAATAAGTCCCTATCGCTTTTAGTTTTTGATATACAGGGCTGCAAAAAATGGATAAGAAATGCAAATTTTCGAAATTCTACTACTACAAATGTATCCATATTTTATTTCCTAATTAACTTAGAGATATGAAATTGGTATCTTTAGAAAGCTTATAAAACAAGCTACGATTAATCACGTACATATATTTTTTAAATGTTTCATTGTAAGGTCAAACATTTTGTCCTTTGACCTTCAATAATTAAAAAAGTACATATTTAATTTTCTTTAAAAAATTATATATTATTTTTACGTTTATTATCTACCCTTACTGTCAATTTCAAGATGAGACAGCCATGGGATGCTGAGTTATAAATATAAATTCAACACTCTGTCTGTATTTTATGCCAACATATCGTAAATTTTGTAAAAAATTATTGGAAATATAATAAATACACGATGTAAGTAAAACTCGATTGTAACTTTCAATTGCTCGCTCGTATTCAATATTTGTACCATATCTATTAGGGATTAATAGTAATTAGTACCTAGGTAATGTTTAGTTCCCTAAAAAGAAAAAGATAATATCAGCCTTATAACAATTAGAGTAATTTTTTTTTAGGTTATTATTATTATTATTATTATTATTATTATTATTAATATATTGTTTTTATTATTATTAATAATACTAAGCATCAATGAAAATTAATGCAGTGAAGCGCAGTGAACACATACAAAAAGGGTTATTATTGTATTCTTTAAAAGAGGCTTTCAAACAATTCAAGGCAATATCCAGACATTATCCAGATATTTAAATAGGATTTTTTTTTACATTTGTAGAACTAAAAGAAATAATCTGGTTTGTCACTTATACGATTTTCTCTTTCCCTGAAATTTAGTACTACATTTACAGATTGGAGATTAAAGGGTGAGATAACGAATATTGTTATGTAAACCTATGTTGATACAATTCAAATTAGACTTCGGAACAGCTTTATTTGTCAAATAATTCTGTGTGTGTGTTGGGAGGGGGAGGGCTACCGTCGTCCTCAATTTCCCGTTTCATTATTCTACTTACATTTATATAGAATTCAAATCTGTTATTATATTCAATAGTTCATTTAAAATTATTCAGAAAACTTTCACACGCAAAATTCCTTGAAACTTATCAATCTTAATCAAACTTTTCTAGTAATAAACAACTCCAGAATAGAACATTTCGATCGCCTGAAATTATTTGTTTTTAATTTACTCTAAGAGACACAGACAAAGATCAAACGTTAAAAACTTGGCTTCGTTATTCAAGAAGCCTCGAAACATTTAAATATACAAAAAACTAAGCGATGGAAATTTAGGCTAATGAAATGCATCATTTACCACATGACTCTGAAGAATTAATTTCAACTTCTGAGCAGCTTTCCTGGACATGGTAAAATATTATAGTAAGACATTTCCACTAACAGTAAAAGAGAATGATTGTTTAGTGTATGACAGTTTCGAAAAAATCAAAAAGGTCCTTTAAATTGAAACCTCAATTACATATGAACAATACTATGCATACTATACATAATATTTTCTTTCCCGTTATTTACTATATTTTATTTTATTTATCCGGTCAACCATAAAATGATAGCAATTTTATGCCAAATATGATATTACAATATACTATGAACATTTCGTCTACCGTATGAGACAACTAATTTTTTTGTGGTTATATATTTTCCATTTTAAATACTTTATGGTTAGGTAATAGGGGCTGGTTATAGAAAAAAAAATAAAAATTATGTAAATCTGATCATGTTACCGCTTTGTTATAGCTCCTCCTTGTCAACTTTTGAATTTTTATCGTCATTTTGGTATTTTTTATAACGTGATATATCCAGACAACAACAGATAATATGTAGCGATTATACTTTCTTTTTTTTTCTTTTATATTCTTTTTTTTCTTTTTTCTGAAACATCTTAAAATTTATTTATATTTTTGATGCGAAACTTGGTTGAAAATTGCTGCGGCGAAAGTGAAGTCCTTGGCAAAAAATGTCTAGTCCACTTCATCGTCAAAAAAAAAAAAAAAAAAAAAAAGATGCTTAATCAGCCTTAATGCCAAGCATACTATTCGTACCAAAAACATATTATTTAAATAAATGTAATATTCAGGTATATCAAAAGAGTTTATGAGCAGAATTCGGAAGAAACATGCTGGGTTATTATTATTATTATTATTATTTTATTATTATTTAATGACGTCATTTTTTCATAAGCACAAGAAAATCTAATTTTTGATATTTTTTTAATATTTACTTTAAAATATATTTCTTTTTATGTCAAAAATAAATGAACCGATAAACTGTTTTTTTTTTTTTTTTTTTTTTTTTTTTTGAAATTGTTAAATTTAAAACTTTTATTTAAATGGCTAATTTTATAGCTATTTATTTTCATATTTTAGTTAATTTAAAAACAGCTAATCAAAAATACTAATCAAAAATTTGAAAACTGCTTTTCGAGGTACACTAGGGCACATCGGGGGCGCCTTTATGTGGAATCACGTGACTGTTTCAACTACTGTCTTCGACTACACTGTCCACAGATACACAGATACACAGCACACAAACACAGACAGAGACATTGCCTTTTACATGTACAAAGATTGCTCAAAAACTTCACTTTGAGTTCTTGCAGCTTTCGGCAGAGACTTCCTCTACGTAAAGTCTTGGATCCGTGTCCTTGCGACAACGCCTTAACCGTGAACTGAACCAAATCGAACTAAAGTGAATCAAAACACACAAATTTTACCAGGGTAGGATTTATTTTATTTATTTCACTAGCAGGCTACGCCCACTTCGCTGGTCACTAAATTTAAATGAATTTTCAAAAGAATTGAATCACTTTTTATTTTTTATAACATATTTTGAGCATTTTAACATAACTAAAAATTCCTTTTAAGGTCAAAAAGTCAAAATAACATATTGCAAATTAAATTAAATTAAATATTTCTTCCGTTTTCCACTCTTTATGACACAATGCTCTGTTGTCTTATGTGAAAGATTCTAAAGAATGAATCAACAATTGTTTACAAATTTAATTGATTGTGTATGGGAAACAAGTACTCTGTAATTTAAAAATTGCAGCTCTTAGAACTTCAAAACTGATAATTTAAAAAAAAAAGTTATTCATTATTCTTTAATATTACATTGTTTTTTGTTTAATATTAGCCATTTATTTTAAGATAAAAGCAATCGAATGATATTGTGTTGTGGAACTTTGAAACGTAATATCTTCAAACCTAATAACTTGATGTATATAGTGTTCTCAGAATAAATGAACAGTTTTTAGATCTCTTTTAAAAAGTATAGCATCTATGCAGCATCTTTTATAAAAATTCATCAGTTTTTACTTATATGTAAAAAAAAATAATAATAATAAAAAAGGCCGACCTGCATCAAAAGCAATTGAATGGTATCACGTTGTGAAACTTTGCAACGTAATATCCTTAAATCTAATAGCCTTATGTATATAGTGGCCTCACAAAAAAATGAACAGTTTTAAGAGCTCTTTTTAAAAAAGTATAACATCTCTGCGGTATCTTTAAAAGAAAAAATTCATCAGTTTTTACTTTAAAAAAATGGCCGACTTTCACCACCAAAGTAGTTAAATCTAGACCTATCAAAAATAGGAATGGTCCGCCCTGGATGTGTTGCGCCGACAAACTTTTCACTTTATTTATACAGATAACACATAGTTAATGAAAAGATTAAGACATTTATAAAAGAAATAAACATGTAGGTGATTATTTTTAATAGTTATTTTTGAATTTAAACTCTTTTTAAAAATTATATTTATGTTTGTAATAAATATATAATGTTTATCTTTTGCTGTGATCGTAAAGACATTTTATTTTGTGTACATTTAGAAATAGAATGTCAAAGTTAATATTGGTATTTACTTTACTCTTTCGTTTATTAAAAACAAAATTACACAGGAATATGAAATATATCAATTTTGTCACAATTTATATCTGTTGCAGTGGAAAGAAATCATAAAATTTTTATATGAAGAAACAACAATAGCGTTAAATTCGATTTTCTCTTTCTAAAAATACTTATGATACAAAATTTAATTTATTGTTTTGCCACTTTAAAAGCTGAAGCGGTATTAAATAACTTTATTGCTAGATAAACAATTTCATTGAAAATATGATTAAATATTGTTTATTTAAGAAAAAAATGAAATAATGAAAAACGCATTTTGTTTTTGAAACAAAGATAATGATGTATGCTTTTATCATGTCATTCAATATTTATATTCTATGGATTTAAAAAATGTTTTTTGTACAAATTTAAAACGTAATTTTATATTTTTTCGAGGCTCTTGTTATATTTAAGGTCATATAAACATAAAAAAAAAATCTAATTATATTTAAAAACTGTACTTGTGTCTTCCTATAGAAATTCTTTTAATATATAAAAGTTAACTCCATATAAATCAGTTTTAAATCTATGAAAATTATTCTCCTTTAAACTTTCGATTTATTAAAGCATATTTACTTTGATACCTTTTAAAATATAAGCTTGCTTTGAAATACAAATATAGGATTTTACATTCAATTTTTTTTAGATGGATGCATTGCAATGCAAACCCATATTACGTAGCTGTATTTTACATAACTTTAAAATTTTCAAATACAGTGCATGATATATAAATTTTACTGATAATATAGTTCATTTTCCGATACCAATAATAATAACTGCTTAAATTTTAATTTACTAAAAAGATTTATTTACTTATTTATTTATATTTTGCGTACATACAATTAAAAATTCTGTATCTTTACATATAATTTTTAAACAAATGGAAACAATTTTTTCGACAAAACTACCTAAAAAAATAAACATTAAACAGTTAAAAAAATAAATAAATAAATAAAATTTCCAATTAAAAAATCACAGATAATTAATTTTCTATATAGAATAATAAAATTGGTTTTCATAAAAAATGTGAATATATCTTAAATATGACGTGCACATACGTACTTTCGGCAACCCCTTTTTCCAATTCAATTTCCGCTGGAAAAATATCTAATTTTACTTCAAATGTTCAAGAATTTAATCACTGATTAAATAGTTTCTTTTATTTTATGCAAAGTAATTCCCTTGAACTTGTTTCCTTTAATGAAGTTTTTCAGTAGAGAACTAAAATGATTAACACGAAATAATGTTAATTAATTTAATTTACAAAATGTAATTAATTCATTTTGGATGAAAGAGGCTTTAAACGTGTGCTGTGTAAATAGACCGTCCTAATCCACAATTTCAATGTTTAATTTTCAAAAATGATTTTCACCGAGAACACGAAAATATGACGTAAATATAGTCTATAAAAGTATATTGAAATATGATGGAAACATAATATAGCTATGATATTTATGCCTGAAACGAATAAGGAAAATGATCTAACTGTTGCCGTTTCCTGGCGATGTTTTAACTTAAGTGTAGATTTTTCAGGGAATTTTTACCAATAAAAGAGTTTTTAGGAATAGTGTTTTCACAGTAAAATACCGTTCAAAAGTTTAATTTAACATAATTACTAAAGGATCCTCAAGAAGTATGTAGGGCAAAAGAAAATGTTTAATTTATATAAGTTACTATATTACTTTTTTTTTTTAAACTAACTATATACACACACACACAGATATATATATATATATATATATATATATCATATATCATATATATTAAGCAGAGAAAAAAAGCTTGCATTTGTTTTCATTAAGCTTTGAAAATGCTAATGTTAAAATAATGCAATAACATATCGCTTTTAATTTACCAGCAACTACATTTGAAAAAGTGGCAATTTATGTCACAGGCGAAACATTAATTTTATTAATAGTTTTAGTAACACTAAATGAATTAGTAAAACGTGTTATGTATAATTCAAGTAAAAGCTTTTTCCTCTAATAAAAAGCTCTTTTTTCCTATACAGAAATTACTGTTTTTTTTTTTTTTTTTTTAATTATCAGAGGGCTATATTTCCAAAGACAAAACATTGTTTAATTGTATGGATTCACTTCTTATGCAATATCTTGTACAAAGGGTCGTATATTTAAAGAAGTTATAAATAAATATATATATATATATATATATATATATATATATGTATATATATATATATAATATCTCATTGTGGGATTATACATACAAGCAATCCAAATTCGTAAATCTAAGTCTTAACATAAAAAGTCATTTATGAAAAATTTTATATTTTTAAATATGATCTTTGACGACATAGTACGGAATGAAAAGTCACCTTTTTTTGCAAATTATCGATTTTTTTGGCATATAAGCTAAAAAGCTCTAGTTTAGTGTGTGACATAAATTGAACATTTTTTTTTTCTCTCCCTCTCTTTTGTTTTTAATTAAATTGTTAATTTTGTGAATATTTTTTCTTTTTTCTTTATTGTCTATTTACTTAATTAAGTTTATCTATTCTGCAGGACATGATTAAATACATATTTTTATTATGATTTGAGTAACATAAAGCGTCTTGTGCGTCAAGCCTGAAAAAGGACATACAGATATGAAAAATGCTTTAATTTTTAAACTTATAAAAGGTTAACTAGACAGCTAGCCTAATTACTTTCATAAAAAAAAAGAAGAAAAAACAGATATTTGTGCAGAAAATGTATAACTAAATAAAACAACTATAAAAATTCACGCGCTATTTCATAAACATTTGTAAACTTAAATAAAAGCAATTAAAAACATTAAAGGTTTTTTTTTTTTTTTTTTTTTTTTTTTTTTTTTTTTTTTCAAATAGTGATTTTTATTTAACTTTTTGTAAAACCCTTAATTTCGTCAATTTCATGTTTGGATGGTTGTTCTTCAGGTTTTTCATTATCATCTAACGGATTAGAATCCGGGATTAGACATGTATGCTTCTAGTGGTTTAGAAACATATTTAATCCGTAGACCTTGATCTATCTAACTCTAACGTGCAAAAATAATTTTAGACAAACAAAATCATAAAACAATTATGAATCTCGTCGGACATATGTTGTATTAGTGATCATTTTTGGTTCCTTTTCAAGTTCAGACAATAAAATTTAACAGTAGAACGTTAAAAAAAATTATAATATTTATACAACAAAATTATTCATTTTTTTTAAAATAGCTGTCATCAGTTCTAATGTGGAGCATACAGCACAGGTTGCTCAGAGGAATCCAACACCAACAACAAAATTAATTAATTAATTAATTAATAAAGTGCTTACAAACAGTTTGTTTATATCTAAAATAATAACCGTATGCAGCATGATTACATTTTCACATGTATTTTACTCATACAGTTTTTCAAGGTTGGTAAAAATGAATACCGTTTGGCAGGTAGAGTTTATCCATTGTTTGAATCAGACCGCTGTTAAGAAGAGATGTATTATCAAAAGGTGATGAATGAAAAAAAAATTCTTTTAATACAGGTGGCTGCTATTCAGTGCTGTTTGATAAGTAAATATATTGAATTATAAAAGCATAAATACGGTCATATTTAGTATGTGTTTATTAGTTATGCAACTATACTTTCTTTCAATAAATCTTTACTATAAAAATTTTTGGAAACATTCTCTTATACGACCCCCGATTTATTAAAATCTAAATCCGTTTATACCGTAAAAGAACTTGAATAAACCTGCCATAAAACAATTTCATTTTTACCACCCTAAACCGGAACTACAAGAAAAGCAATCAGTTAATCTGATCGGATATCGATACGCGAATCGTTTTGGGTAATACTGAGTAACACCATAAAACACCCTGTCCTATCTCTAACCGTTTCCGAGTTATGGTAGATAGAAGAAAAATCTGTTTTTTTTTCCATCCCGTCTGAAAAAACCCAAATTTGTAAGCTTTCAGAAAGACTTACATGCAAAATAAGCCCATATTTGGAAAGAGCAGAAATATCCTATCGGGTGACATTATTTACATCAGGATAACTTAATTTGACGGTGAGCTACAAGCGCTAAAACATATGCGAAGTTTAAAATCGAGTTGTCACCAAATTCTTTAACCGGTAATTCTGCAAACACCGTTCAAGCTACAATCGGTCAAATTTACCAAAAACTTCTCCATTCCACATGCTTTAGATTGAACCCACAACAAACCATACCGGTGTTCTGGTTCAGGAGAAATTTAGCCTTTTGTTTGCATTACATCACTGAAAACGGCGTTCATTAAAATTCGGCAAACGAAAGGATGGTGAGTAAATGGAACGTATGCAAATTCGTGACTATCTGCATATGGACTCTTAGTGATACACAGATGTATTCCAACCTTCCTGCGCGCGCATCCCACTCGCGGGTACAAAAGGCGAGCCAATCTGTAACAGCTCATTAGCTCGTCAGCTTCTTTTATGTTTTATGCTGCTTCTTGTTTTAGCATTTTCTAGACTTTGCCTGAGCTCGGCCGATTCTTTTCACGCTACTGTCACATATACTTGCTCTCTCTTAGTTCATACTTTTTACGTTTTCGTACATTCGTACGAATTAACCAAATTGGTTCTTATTCCGTTGCATTTTTTTCTTCGACTTTTGTAAATTAATTTTGAAATTTTATCCCTTTTTGTTTACCCTTCTGACTTTTATTTTCAATTGAAGTCATCACAGGGATCAAATTGTCATACTTTCCAACCTGTAAACAAATATGCCTAGTTTTACAAATGAAGAGTACGCGGATATGCATTTTGTGTATGGATTTTGCGATGGTAACTCTCGGAGAGCCGAAGAAGAGTACTGTCTACGTTATCCACATCGTCGTGCGCCCAACCGTTCTGTATTTGCCGAAATTCATCGAAGGATTAGGGAGAGTGGGTTTTTCGGTAGGGTGTACGAAAGGGGCCATGGTCGCCGCTCCGCCACCGCTGAGGAGTCCGTACTCGACAGAGTGGAGGAAAATCCAAATATGAGTTCACGCATACTTGCGAGAGAAGGTGGAATCTCCCAAAGTAAAGTGATAAATGTTTTGCGCAAAAACCAGTATCATCCATACCACTTCACACCGGTAGCAGAATTACGCCGCTCAGATTTCCAAAAGCGGGTATCATTCTGCCGCTGGCTTTTGGAGCGAGATATTGAGGAGCACCATTTCCTTAGAACAATACTGTGGACAGATGAGTCACTTTTCACTCGGGATGGCATGTTAAATTTACATAACTGGCATCACTACGCTCAACAAAATCCATTTGTAACACGAAACTCATCGTTTCAGACGCGATTCAGCTTAAGTGTTTGGCTTGGAGTGGTTGGCGATCGCTTGATAGGTCCACATGTGTTCCAAGGCCATCTGACAAGCAATACATATTTGGAGTTTCTGGAACATCATCTTCCAGGATTACTTGATGTCATTCCTGTACCCCAACGAGCGCAAATCATTTTCCAACACGATGGGGCCCCTGACATGCTTCCAATGCCGTTCGGGTTTCTTGACTCAGCAGTATCCGCGATGGATTGGTCGTAATGGACTAATTTCTTGGCCACCTAGATCACCAGATCTCACTCCATTGGACTTCTATGTTTGGGGTTTCCTGAAGCAAGAAGTTTACCACACAGAAGTTGCCAGTTTGCAAGATTTAAGAAGCCGGCTCGATGATACAATAATAAAACTGAGGGATGAGCTTTCGCTAAGCGCTACTGTGGTTTCCGTTCGTAAGCGAGCAAGGGCATGTATCAGGTGTGGGGATGACCAATTTCAGCACCGGCACTAAATTTTACACATCCTTTAGAATGCATATGTGCTTTAATCATAAACGTGAGATACGTCTTTTTTTTTTTTTTTTTTTTTTTTTTTTGCACATTCCTTTGTGAAAGACATGAGAAACATCATACTTCTTTTGTTTCCATTCCATTGTGTTTGTAAACTTAATACAACTGCTACTTTTCTTGTTTGCTTTTAAAACTTTCTTTTTTTCATCTAACAAAACAGCGGGCTGAAGACGTCCATGAAATCAGGAACGACCATGGCACTGCGAGAGTCTCCTTCTCGACGAATGTCGAGTTCAGTGATGAATGTTTTTAAAACAAAAGGCTAAATTTATCCTGAACTAGAACACCGATATGGTTTATTGTTAGCTAATTCTAAAGCTTGTAGAATGGAGAAGTTTTTGGTAAATTTGACTGATTGTAGCTTGAACGGTGTTTGCAGAATTGCCTGTTAAAGAATTAGGCGACAACTCGATTTTAAACTTCGCCAATGTTTTAGCGCTTGTAGCTCGCCGTCAAATTAAGGTATCCTGATGTAAATGGTGTCACCCGATAGGAATTTTTTCTGTTCTTTTGAAATATGTGCTTATTTTGCCTGTAAGTATTTCAGGAAGCTCACAAATTTGGGTTTTGTCAGACGGGACGGAAAAAAACAGATTTTTCTTCTATCTACCTAACTCGAAAACGGTTAGAGATAGGACAGGGTTTCTATGGTGTTTTATGCTCCCCACGGGCTGTTCTATCACCCCCTTTCATTTGGCAGATTATGTCAAACTCACCCTGTATATATATTATATATATATATAAACCACTGTAGTATGGGGTTTAGATAAATGAAAATTAGGTTAATTTCTTTTCAGATTAACACTTTTGCGACCGCATGTTTTTGTCTTTTTGAGAGTAAGCTCCGCCTCTGGGCGTTATTTCTAAAAATACATTTGTTTAAATGAATGTTTCTGTATTTAAATTTATAATGTAAATGAATATTTGTTACGACTATAATCTTTGTAATCAAAGTATTTGTATCCATAATGCATTTCTTGCACAAATGTAAATGTTGGGTATATTGTTAAGAAATAATGCAACCTATGTAACCTGATGAAACGCCCGCTGGCGGAGTTACAGATTTTCAAATGACATAAATTCACGTCACCGGTCGCGAAAGTGTTAAAAGGTCTTGAATATTCTTTTTCCTGTTGATATTATACATTTACAAAAATATATTGAAATAGGATAAAAGAAACTTATTCTTGTGAATAGTTATTATTATTATTATTATTATTATTTTTTTTTTTAACACAGAACTAGTATGGTGTGCACTGTGAAATTATGAATATTATTCTATTTTTAATTCTGGTATTACTTATTATTGTTATTACTGTTTTCGAATTAAAACATGGGTATTATTAATAGAGACAAAATAATTTTCTTAATAAATAATTAACCTTTCGTCAGAAAAATTCTGTATATTTCATTTCCATTAACGAGACGGAACTTTTCTTGTAGTTTTAAGAAATTCTTTTTAAATAGATTAAAATATTAATTCAAATAAAAAAATAAAATTAAAATAAAAATTAAAATTAAAAGGTTTAAGTAAAGAATTTACAAAAGGTTTATTTTTTGTAAAAATTTTTCTTTTTCTTAAAATATTACTTCGTAATAAAATTGGTCACGTTAGGAAAAAAAAAGAAAGAACTATTTCTCATGCTTAATATGAAAATGAATTTTTCAATATTTTTTTACTTCTGTTCATGACAAGTTAATGGATTCCATTATTGTCAAAATATATCCCAGTGGTATTAAATTTAATATTCTTCGATACATAGATATTCATTATTTAGATACTTTGTAACAAAAATATATTAACATTTTCACCAGAAATATCATTTTCACGAATGGTTTACAAATCATTTTGAATAATAGCTTATGTGTAATTGAAAAAGTAGAGGAGTAAAAGACTATTTTGTAAAAAGCTTTTAGCAAAATTACAATATATTTGTAGAAACCTTAGCTTCAAGAAAACAAGATTTCTTAATGAAAATGTGTAATGAATATCGTATCCCTCAGGAGAAAAATAGAAAGAATTTCTTTACTGTTGTAAAAATACAGAATAAGATATTAGCTAGCATAGTTTTTTTTTTTTTTTTTTTTTTTTTTTTTTTTTTAATAAGAATAAAAATAATTTAAAAAAATGAAACTAGAAATATTTCATTTATTTATATTTTTAAAAAGTTACTATTTGTTATTCTACATATTGGGGAATAAATATAGATTACCGGCATATTATAAAAGAAACCATTTTTAATGAACTGTGAGCTGAAATTATTTATTATGCAATATATATAGAAAGGATGTTGATGAAATAAGAGGATGAAAAAAAAAAAAAACCTTAAAATCAAGAGCCACTTTTTTTTCTTTTTTTTTTTTTATAGATATAAAGAGTGTTTCACAAAGGTTTTTACAAAATAAGATGACTAATTATATTCATCAAGATGAACAATATTTACTGTCAAAGTCAGAGTCGTACATCTCTCTGAGTATCGGAAATTTATAACTTAAGATGTTTAGTTTAAATCAAACTATAAACAGTGAAAAGACAGAGAAATAGTGAAATCTTAAGTTTTAAAACACTATTTATTGACATCATAAAAAGATTCTAATTAAGTGTTTGTATTAGCGGCCAAGTTTCGAGTTGCACAATTTACACCGGTAAGTGTATAACTAACACATCCTTTGAAATGTTCCTTCTGATTGCTGAATCAATATTTCTTGCTGCTATATCTTCTGCGTTAGCCGCAGACAACTTTAATGGCAATGAATTCATGAACCTTATCAGAAGCCATAGTCCAACCTATCGCGTAGGATATGTGACATTCAGGAAGTATCATACTTGGTGAAAAATTGAGTTGAGTCTCTATCCTCCATGAGTCAGATAACTATCTGCGTGATGAGCGGAATTGAAAGAAACAAACCAGGAATCACATACTCATAGATTACACCTTACTGAACATCTCTCAGATGATCTAACAATAGGTAAGGGCGTACTAATCAATTACCAACGCTACCTGCTTATACAGTGTAAAAATTTTATGTAATAGATTACAGCAAAGTGTGCTAGTAAAAGTATTGCCTACTCCTCATGCTGTGTTTTTACAACGTGCAGTAAAATAAATTTGCTGCGGTTTTTACTCATGGGTGCTGTAATTTTCACAGTATGCTTTAGAAATATTTCCTGCAATTATTACACATGTGTTCAGGGAGTAATCCATAACACTGAGCAACTTATTTATATACTTACACAGATAATTTACTTTATTTTTTCATGCTCAACAAACGTTATTGTATAGCTCGGGATTTTAACTCACAATCTCCTGTTCTACAGGCCAGCTCTTTGCAATTGCGCCGTTGGGCTCACAATGACGTTTCTTTACAAAAACGGATAAGGTCAACATCAGCACTGAGTGGTTGATAAATCATGTCATGCGCACCAAAAAGACTTCTGAAAAAGTTTTGATACCGATTTACAGCACAACGTGAAGTAACCATTCTTCAATTATTTTTACAGAACTAACTGTAAAAATATACAGCAACCTATGCTGTATTTTTTTCTTTTTTAAGTGCTTTATTTTTAGATATATATATACATTTTTTTTTTTTTTAAACAGCAATACGTATTAACGGAAAATCTGTCCTGGTATTTAAGTGAGGCAGTCAAGTGCAGATTATTTTCAGACCAGATGTGTCCATTTCGATCCAGATATTTAGAAGGTTTTCTGCAGTGTATGTTTTTTTTTTCAGTGAATTAGAACAAGACGATAAAATATTATTATAGTATTATTATAAATGAGTAACTTAGGTACATTACGATCCGCTAAACGGCCTACAACATGGGGAGAAAAGCTTAAACCGCTATTACGATTTTCATTTTTACTTTCCGAACACTATAGTGAGGAAAGTATTGTAATCCTGTCAAAAATCCGAATTTGAGATTTTGATGTTTCTATACGTTTCAAGGTCCTCAGGGTCCGTTTTCAATAATTTTACGATTATGTATGTATGTGTGTGTATGTATGTGTGTGTATATGTATGTGTGTATGTATGTGTGCATGTATGTGTGTATGTATATGTGTATGTGTGTGAGTGAAAGCGATAGCGTCTAAACGCTTTGCTCGAATGATCTGTAAGTTGTTACGCATGTTGCAAGTCACCGTAGCATAAACCCTATTGCTTTTGATGAATCTAGCACTTATAGTTTTTTTACAGGGGCACAAAGAAAAATTCTTTATCATTATGGCCTATGGGGCCAAAATTTTAAAAGTGTGATAGCATCTAAACGCCTTATTCAATTGAGCAAAATATTTGCACACATATTATAGGTCACAGATACTCAATCTGTATAGATTTTGGAGAATCTAGCACTTATAGTTTTTTTACAGGGACACAAAGAAAAATTCTTTATCATTATGGACTATGAGACCAAATTTTTAAAAGTGCGATAGCATCTAAACGCCTTATTCAATTGAGCTGAAACTTTATAAGAATATTATAAAGCACTGTTGGACTAACTATAAGCATTTTGGTGAATCTAGCATTTATAGGTTTTTACAGGGACACAACGAAAAATTCTTTATCATTATGATCAATGGGCTCGAAGTTCAGTAGCGTTAAATGAAACATCGTGTAATATATGCAAAAAAATACCCAAACATTCTATTATGGTTTTCTCTCTTTTGTTTGTTTAACAACTCCTCTTTTTTTACTTTATCTACAAAACTATTAATTTCTCAATGTTCGGAAAGTCGAGTGCAGTCACTCCAGATTTTTTTTTATAATGGCTTTTTTCAATTAAATTTATATAAAAAACCGTTAACTACTAAATGTTTGCAAAGTCAAGTAGACTCACTCCATTCATTTATTCTTAAAAAATGATATCGAATAACTGCAGTAGATATCAAGTAAGTTGTACTATCTGATATTTGAGTTATTTATAGAAAAATATTCCAACTTTGCGTAATAAAAGTTTCATAAAGTCAATAACATCAGTAACGTATTATCAATAATACTCACTTTTTTATAATTTTTATAGCAACATTTTGCAAACAAAATTCATGAAGCATTTTTTAAATAGGCAATAAATTGCAGTGGTAAACTGCGATTTATAGAAAGCGAAACGAGTATAATCAGTCTAGCAGTCCTTGAGAGACATTAAACCTAAATTAAAAGTCCAAATGGTTATATATGGTTATACATGGTTATAATTGTAACTATATTTAAGCGCGATGGAATGTTAACATAATAAAAACTGCACCAAAATGACCGATTAGAAATGTCCATTTTCATTTTAATAACTATTGAAATTTAATTTATGTTTTGTTTGTATAGAAATATTTCTCCCCACGGGCTAGTTAAAACGAAACCACAAATGCTTATACTGATCTACAATTCAAAATAAAACTGTATGCATTAAAAAAATTTAATTATCTTTTGAAGTTTTTGAAGATACGAATAACATAGTTGCATGTTACATTCACTAACATTTGCTATAAATATTATTGAATATTTCTTTATGTAACAACATTTTTGTTTTTCATCTTAAATAGTCTTCAATAATCATCTTCAATAATTGTTTTATAGATCGCACACACACACACACACACACACACACATATATATATATATATATATATATATATATATATATATATATATATAAATGAAACTATTTTTTTTTATTTAAACATATGCATTTTTTAAACATCATGAAAGTTTCATTTAGTTATTAGTTTTCTTATAATTACTTCTTAGAACACTAGTTTTTATTATAACGCTTCATGGTAAATACAAATTCAAATATTCATAAAATGAACTTACATATAGTTTATGTTAATTATTTTATAGATATAAACAAACTTCTCCTACTCCCTTATCCTTAAATATTTTTTCACAATGTAATGTAATTATTTCTAAAATAATTTGAATAAAAGTAATATAATATATATATATGTATATATATATATATATATATATATATATATATTATTTTGTATTAGTTTCATCTTCTAAACACATGCAAAACAAACCTATGTCTTATATAATATATTTATATATAAAAAAAAAAAAAAAAAAAAAAAAACCCTAATATTTTTATTATATAAAATGTAGTCAAAAAGCGATTTATCAATTATTTAAAATCCAAGATGAGAGAAGATTCTGATATATTTAATTTTCAAGAACGAAAATGTAAATTTATTTTTATTTTCATTTTTAATTAAAACTAAGAGAGAATGGAATTTCTTATAAATTTCCATTTCAGTGAATACGAAATTAATTTAGCATGAAGACATTTTTAATTAATTTTACAATATCATTTTAATAAAATGCGAGTAAATCAATAGAGTAAATTTTAAAAGCACAAATATAGTTAAATCATTTAGAGACGTTAACTTTTAAAAATGTATCTTAAACCATCAAAATTTGTAATTAAAATCTAACAACTCCAGCTAATAACCAATTCATTATAATTAAATCTAAAAGCTATGCATAAATTTTAATAATAGTAAAGTTTGCTAATTAGAGTTTTCCTGAGTGTGACTATGTATAAAGATTTTAGAATGAAATTAAATGTATAATTCATTGCATAAAATTCAGAAAACTGTTTAATGTGATTTTCCACCAAATCATTTCATAAAGTGGAAAGTAATTACAGCTATTTATACGATTCTAAAAATAATGCTCTAGCGATAATTATTTTTTGAATCTGTATTTTTTTGTCATAATTAAACTAATAACAATAACATGAAATGAAATAAATAGAAGCGTTACACTTGCGTATTTTTGCAAAGAAATAAGAAGCAATTATTCAGGTTTTGTAACTGGAACTTTATATGCATACTTACACATTCATATCCAAATTTATGTTTACATAAATTCGGAACACTTTTTTTTTTTTTTTTTTTTAGTTATTCATTTCTTTCTGAGCTTAAAGGGTGCAAGCATATACCCCGAATATCAACCGTTTCTCTGCATGTCAATTTTGCCCGTTCGTACATATAGCAGGGTGTAGCCAATCGCACTTTCCCTGAGGATGCTTTACTCACTGATAATGCTATCTTTTCTCGATCGTGTGGGTATATTTAACACCCATAATTTTTACTTTGGGCTTATGATGATATCCCACATGGTACAAGAACATTCGGCTACCAAGAAAGGTTTTGCTTTAATGCTTGTGCACTATAACTTAGTAGAATCATGCGTTCTACCTAGTCGTTTAACTGGTCATGCATCCAGCATCTTCCTACAAAAGACCTTACATAAATTTCTGATAGATATTTCTTTAGCTATTCTCACACAGAACGATAAAGTCCTGGCTAATTTCATAAGGAAGATCAAAATTATATTGATGCAGTCTATGGCGAGCATTGGTTAGAAGAGAACGGACTTATTTCTTCACCCTCGCGCTCTCCAGGTTTGATGTGTCCTGATTTCTTCATTTGGGGTCATATTAAGAGCATGCTGCACGGTACTCCAATAACATCTGAAGAATATCTGATTCAATATTGTTGTTCGAATTTTGTGTGACACGCTTGATGTTTTTAATGTACATCAAATTACGCGCTGTCGCTGCAATTATTGGAACATTTCTGGTAGTCGCTCTTTCAACATCTATTTTAACCTATTTTATAAATAAATTGCTGCTTTCGTTTGTCACTACGTGTCTATTTCTTTAGGAGTTTTTAATACTGCCTTACTTGCTAGTACTTAAGCACTGAATTTCCATACCCAAATTACTATACAAAATCTGGTTATACAATTCACCTCTACATACAACTCTGGTATTACGTCTAGATATCAAAAGAATTTAGTAATTTTTAAAATGAAAAAATGTGATTCAATAAAAAGTTAATTAACATGTTATACTGAATATTTGAAATTGTATTTTTGTTTAAAAAGAAAGTGTTCGTCGGACAAAAAAATTCAAACTGCAAAATGTGATTAGCTTTAAAAAATTCTTTAACACATATTTTTCAAAGAAAATCTTTGAAAATGTCTATAACTTCATTTTCAATCTTAGTTGATATGAGATGTTTTATCCTAAAATTCATCTTAAATATATTTCTGTGACTTTTTTTTTTTTTTTTTTTTTTTTTCAAATAAAATTGTATCATTCGAAAGCTAAATAACACGTGCATGCCATGTAATTAGTTTTAAAATACTCGTTTTAAAAAATACACCAAAGCAAGTTAAATATTAACAAAATTTATTGATCAGAAATTGTACAAAAAAAAAAAAAAAAAAAAAACAAGAAAACAGATTTTCATAAATTAAATATTTTTAGGTATAAATGTGCAACCATTTCAAAATAAATTCCATTGTTGTGAAGAATAATAAATTTATATATTCTTTCTTTGCCATTACACTTCGAGTGTTTTTGACATGAAATGTGGGATGGCATTTTAAATACGATTTATAGAAATGTTTTATATTTTATGCATATTTGTTTTCTTTTAACATTAAAACAACGTAAATGTTTTGCTTTTTTGCAGTTCACGAAAGAGGCAATAAAAGTAAAACTGTATTAGTAAAATAAATATCAAAAGCTGTTCAAAAAGAGTTTTACATTTCGTCAATTAATAAAAAGACTGCAGAAACCTGAATATTCATATAAATCAATTTTTAAAATAAAAAACGAAAAGTTATTTATTTTTGCTTTTTGTATAGGTGCAAGCTCTTTTATGATAACCATATCCTTTAATTTAACTTTATTCATTATTTACACAGGTCTGCGAAATTGTACCTTTCATTCTTTTTTTCTCTGTTTTGGATTTTTCTAATATTTTTTGATGCTCTGAATTCAGAAATAATTGTCTTCTCTTTCAATCATGTAAGAATTTTTCACAAAGTAAAGATAAAGATATAAAAAACTGAAACATAGGCTATAAAAAATTTGAAACTCTTTATGTATTAAATATATTTAAATAAACATACATTATCTTTCCAATAAATTATCTATCTGTTCATACATTATCTTTTAAATGTCTCTGTTTCTTTTCATCAAAATTCCGTTTAGTGTTTTTTTTTTTTCGCTTGTGGACGGCTGGAGGGTACTGTCTAAGCAGAATGCAACAATAATATTATAACATTTAAAATTCCACCTGCCCTGATATCTTCTTTTCATTTCTTTGATGACTTGATGAGATCTCTCTGCCTGTTTTTAAATCTCATAGCCTAGTTCTTTGAGGGAAATATTGAGAAGGAGTTAAAAATGGCGAATTTTAAGCTTATTTATGTAAAAAAAAAAAAAAAAAAAAAAAAAAAAAAAAAAGTCAATTTTTGTCAAAATTGACTTTATGAAAATTTTTGAATATTTATTTCTTAATTTGCTTCCAAAAATACATCAGAAAAACACATCACTTTGGATAAAAAATTCCACCGCCCATATACGTTATTAATCTTAAACATGCATTATTAAATGCAAATATCTGTAAAAAGATTTACAAATATTTATAGAACCCAATAAAATTTTGAAATTAACCAATTTCAAGAATTGAAAAGTTTAATTTTCTTTTACGATCCAAATAGCAAAAATAACTTAATAGAAAATGAAGCTCTTACCCTAATAAGTACCTACAAGAAATTTTAGAATTATATGACAGATGCCTTAAACACATGGTAAAGACATGCCATAAAAGCAAGAGCTTTGATGTATTTGTCGCAAATATAAATGTAAATATGCTTATTTTTATTTTTATTTTTATTTTTATTTTTATTTTTATTTTAATTATTTATATTTCATTGGCTTACGAGGTAATTTGTATGTGACCAATAAAACGCGACTTATTGTCATCCTTTACCTGTCAGAAGCTTATGTCGAGAGTTTTGAAAGAATTTAAGGACAATCGGAAAGCGTGTACATACCATGTTAAATTAATATATCATTTCTCAGAAGCAACCAAAGGATTCACTTGAAAAGTTTTATTTACATAATATAAGTAATATTTAAATAGGTTAAGTCAAAGTATTTAAAGAGATAATCTTGAGATACACACACACACACACATATATACATATATATATATTTGTAATTTTGATTAAAAACTACTTTTAAATAACAAAAATCTTTCGTTTTTTTAACAAAGAATTATTTTAAGAAAAGTTTGTGTACATGTACACTCGAACATATTCCAAAGCATTGCGTACTATGAGATGTATTACTATAAACCATATTTCAGTACCTTTATTCTTCAAAAATCTGAATGAAAATGAAATATGTTATTAAAGTTTACTATTGGATGTTTTCGCTTCAAAATGGAGTATATACCACCACAGTTTTGTGTACAGGGACACCAAAAATATTCCAATGCATCGCGTTTTATGAGTGGTATTTCTATAAACCATATTTCAGTGTCTTTATTTTTTACAAATCTTAATGAAACTGAAATGTTATTCAACTTTACTATTGGATATTTCCTCTTCAAAAATTGAGTAAATACCACCACTAGTTTGTGCACAGGGACACCCCAAAAAAAAAATATTCCAATGCATCGCGTTTTATGAGAAGTATTTCTGTAAACCTAATTTATTATCTTTATTTTGCACAAATCTTAATGAAATTGAAATATGTGATTAATGTGCTCAAAAGAATATTTTTTATAGAATATGCTAGTATGATTAGCATTAAGGTTTACAGGCACGCACAAAAATATTCCATTACATTAAGCATCATTATTGGAAATTAGCTGGAATTACATTTTCAATTACATTAAGCGTTTTTAACACTTTCTAACAATTTTTAACTGTCAATATGACTTCAATTTGTCTATCTGTCTGTCTGAATGTCCATCTGACTATCTGTCCGTCTGCCCGCCTCCAGCGTCGAAGTCTCCGTACTTTTTAAAGAACACATTCAAGGACGCGAAAGTATGGTAGCCTTTTTCTGCTACCAGTATTTTTATAGAGAAATATTTACCGTATTTCTATAATATTGGGCCGCGATTAAATAGTATATAGACTATCGTATAAAAATAGTGGTAGCAAAAAGGACGAAATTTTCTCATCCTTGAAAATATCCTGAAAAAAACGGTTAAGGCTTTGAGCTTTGTCGTCATAGACAATTAGACAATTATATATTTATTTATTTGTTTTTATTGTATTCTTTTTTTTTTTTTTTTTTTTTTTTTTTTGAATTGTCAATTTTTACATCCACGTTTTTAGCTATTTTATGTAGTAATCGTCGCCTGTTTAGTTGATTTTATTCACTAGTGTTTAGAGATTCCAATTTTATCATCAGCAATCAATGAGTTAAATGTCAATGGCGTATATTCTTGCCAACGTAAATTAAGGTATTAAAGACGAATATGTAAACCATTTTCCTTCATTTTTTTAATTATTATTGTGTTGTTTTAAGAGAAACCGAAAGGTGGGGGCATGTTTTCTTTTATAAATAATAATTCTCGTTTTCTATCGCCAACGTTTTAAATCGACGTTTTTTTCATTTTTATTTTTTCCGTTTGACTTTGTTGTTGTGTATAGTTTTAACCTAGACCATATATTTGACTAGAATGAGCATCCTTGATCGAAGGACGAACCAACATAAAAATGACATGACGAGTGTTTTTTGAGCTTTGACCATTCAAGGTTCCCCTTAACCCACTTTCCGATAAGGAGCGTCAAATGTTTTTCGCTGTGTCATCCAATTGCGGACGGACTTTATGAGAGACAGAATGAACAGAATTTCAGTTCTCTCAAAAAAAAAAAAAAAAAAAAAAAATCTGGTGTGAAAGAACCACACGACTTCCATTACCCACTATTATGCGCAGTATATGCTTTTTTTTTTTTTTTTTTTTTGAAATAACATGATTAGAAGACATAAAACTGACCTAACGAAATAGAAACCTAAAATTTTTCCGGTATGGGAAACTTAATACTCGTGTAAAGACATATAAAATAAAGTTTAAATAGCAAGTTAAATATAATGGGAGAAAAAAAAAAAGATACTCTCTAAAATATGAAGAGTGAGATCTGACTCTAAAAGAGTGGCATATCACCCTTTGAACATGCCAAAATGGAGCCAACCTCTAAAGAGTGAGAAGTCTGTTTTCGAAAGAGTGAGATTTCTCACTCTTTATTAAGAGTGAGATTATTCGCAGCAATTTAAAGAATATGACTGATTATTTTTCTTTAAAAATTTGCGTACACTAGACGATATCGTTTCATTTCGCCTTGCGAATGAACTCCAGTTCAACGGTGGAAATAATGCAGTTTGGATTCGTCGGGAATCGAACCCAGGCCGTCCTCGTAGCAAGCGAGTGTCGAGTGTCTTACCACCGAACCACTGAGCACATACACTTATTGCTTATTTTACATTATTAAATCATTCTTATACGTAATCAATCATATTTTATTTTTTACTTAATTTATCAACAGTATAAAATTACAGAATTCTAATGGATATTTTAAAATTATAATTATTTTGAAATTGCTAAAATTAGAATTATTTTAAAAGAAAATGTGTACTTGAAAACAAATTTTCTAATACAAGAATTCATTTAAAGTAGCTTATAAAGAAAAGAAGTTATTCAAGTGTACATATTTAAAATAAATAAATAAATAAATAAATAAATAAATAAATTTTCGCATACAAATCTATAGAGTTTCCTGAAAAGCTCTTCTGTTCAGTAGTATAAAACTCGCTGTTGATTTTAAATATTAGTAAAGAATTATACACATTTCTTTTAATATTTCACATATGTTAGCTGTCAATGAATATAATAAAAATATGAATAATTATAGATTTTAAGGCGTTGTGTATTAAATATTTGCATTGATATTTTCTCTTATACTTTATATGTTTCTGAATAAAACTATTTACTTTCCAATACGAGTTTCGATATGTTGCTTGAGATTTTCGATTCTTCACTAATAATATTACTTCGATTTTGTCAATCGCAAAGAAAAAAATATTCACCGAATTATCTTTTAATATAATTATTTTCCTTTTTTTTTTATTCATCAGAAATTTAGTTATAAAGAATAAGTCTAGGAATAAGTTCTGTTAAACAAATGCATGCATCAGATTGTTCAGAAATTGTTCATTTTTCATTCGAAGTATGATTAACAGATGGCGGCAGCTATTTCTCACTCCACAAAAGTTTGATCTAGCAATACATGATGACCTCACTCTTTGTGGCAAAGTGACTATACGTCACCCTTTCACAAAAAGTGAGAAATGTCACATTTTCAAGAGTGATAATAGTGTTTTCTCACCTTTATTGGTGTCAAAATAGGGTCACTTTTTTAAGGAGAGAGATTCTCACTCCAGAAACTTTAGAGAGTAGTTATTTTTTAAATCACCAATTTCCCAGATATAAAATTAAACTACCTAATCAGGATGGCTGTTTGTATTCCTGTAATAACCACATAATACACGAGAAAGGATATTTAAAATCGATATATGTAAAAATTTTCAAGAAAATCGTTAGAGCCGTTTTTGAAATACCATTTTTCACTAAAACTTGGCATACTCAGTAATTGGCCATAAAACAATAATTGCATACAAAATCAATATTTAAAATTCCGTACAGCTGTTTTTAAAGGAACGTCCTTGGGAGACCTGAAATTGAGCTATTTATACAGGACGTCTATCAATTTTCCCGAACTAACCAACTATATCATTCGAAAGGACATCTAATAGAGTGTTTATATAGCAAATTTGAAGAAAATCGTTAGAGCCGTTTTTGAGATACGGACTTACGGTCCCACTTCCGGTTTCCGATGTCCCACTTCCGGTTAAACTCAATAATTCACAGGAAAACAATAATTACATACAAAAGCATATTTAAAAGTGAGTTAAAATGGCGAGTTTGAAAAAAATCCGTACAACCGTTTTTAAAGGAACGCCTTTGCGAGGCCTGAAATTGAGCTATTTATACAGGATGCCCAGCAATTTTCCTGAACTAACCAACTATATCATTCGAAAGGACATCTAATAGAGTGTTTATATAGCAAGTTTGAAGAAAAACGTTAGAGCCGTTTTTCAGATACGGACTTACGGTCCCACTTCCGGTTTTTCAATTTTCACCAAAATTTGGAAAATTCATCTGTACACCAGACGTATTTCAATTCTAAAGTTTCGTAGCTCTATCTTTATTAGTTTCTGAGCTATAATAGCCAGAAGATTCTCCACATACATACATACACACACACACACACACAAACACACACACAAACACACACACAAACACACACACATACATACATACACACTGACCAATTGCCAAAAAACACTTTTTTGGACTCATGGGACCTTAAAACGTGTAAATCAGGTGAAAACCCGATATCGAATTTTCAGACCGAATACATTACTTCCATTACCTACGGTAGTAGGGTAATGGAAGTAAAAAAGGGAAGATGATAGGGTGTTTTATCAATACTTTTTTACAATCAGCGAACACTGTATTGGCATTGGGCATTGATTGAATCAAAATAAAAATGGGAGTACCCCTTATAGTTTATCTTTTTTTTTTTTTTTTTTTTTTTTTTTGAGAGAGAGAGAGAAATGAAATTCCGTTCATTCTATCCCTCATAACTCTTTAAATTTACACGATATTCGTTTGGGGTTTTCATATAAGTTACTTAATACGTTTGGCTATTGAATTATGCAGAGGACTTTTTTTTAAAGCTAGCGCATGCGTAGATAAAAATTATTTAGTAAAAATGCTCTTATTTCGAAAATATTTAACATTTTTGCATTCTGATTGCAATATACTCACCCTAATGAAGCATGCCTAATTTTCTGGAAATGTCTTTGCTCTGGGTATAATACCCTACGTGTTACAATTAAAAAAGTGGATTTTATTATTATTATTATTATTTATTTATATATATATTCTTTTTTTTTTTTTTTTTTGCAATGTTTTAAAACCAAAAGTTTTATCTCTATGAATATATGTGGTACCCTCTTAAAAATTTATGCAGATAATGAGAAAAATTTTCTTAATCACATGCTACAGACAAAATGCAATTCAAGCATCACTTTTTACAGGATGATCCAAAGCATTTTGATTTTTCTTTAATTTTTTACTGGTCCCCTTTTCCTTTTTCAGGGCACAACTTTTACTGTAATACATGTGATATAACGTGTTTTTTAAGCTACCAAACTTTCAAGATATTTCCAAAATAACTTTCCATGATGTTTGTTAAAATGTCTAAATTCGAAAGTGTCCAAATAGTTATTTGTAGGTAGTGTATAAACAAAAAATGGCGACATGATTTTAAAATTTTTAGCCTCAAACTTTGAATGCTTATAACTCTATAAAATATAAATAAGATATACAGACAACATATTTTTCGCACTGCCGTGACTCCAGGAATTCGAATATAAAACCCCAAAAAAGCATTACCCTTTGAAAAATAAAATCTGGTGTGTATTTTTTTTATATAGATGACCCCCAATTAAAAATTTAACTTCAGTTTCTAAAAGTACATATAGTTCACTGTCTATTACATTTTTCTGCATCAGTTAGTAACGAAGTAACGTCGAGTGTCCTTTTTTTCTCCAAACTCTTCGTGTCATGATATTCATTATTTATATCTGTATTTATTATAATTATTTATTTCTATTCATCATTTATTTTCTACTTCTGCTTTTCTATAATTTCAAAAATGTAGTACATCATATTTATTTTTGAAAAAAAAAAAAAAAAAATGTGGTTTTTCATGGTATGATTTCATGATGCGATTCCAGACATGCAGAAATTTTGAGAGGATTAATTATACTAATTAAACTTTTATTCTTCTCAAACATTTTAGAAACATTAACGTTTAATGTAATTTAATTGGGATGTTTTAAAAACATTATAAATAAAACATCGAAATAAACCAGCATTTCATTTATACTTCATTATCCTTATAACACTAATGTCCAATTTGTAAAATTCCCATTAACGTGAAGTAATGTTCTACGCAATAATATATTTAAATGTAAAAGATGATTACATACGTATTAATTCAATTCAATTATACATGCATTAATTCAGTTAGAGAAACGTACATATTTAGAAACTGTAAACACATTTCATAAGTACCAGTCTCCGTTATTTTCAACGCAGACTTCTTCATAGCGGATCATTTTATAAATGTTTTTTGTTTATTTATACGTCAAAAATGTTTGAGACAATTTATTTACTTATTTTTATTTATTTATTTATTTATTTATTTTTTAATACTGGAGAAAAATCTTATTTAAAAATTAGAAATCTTGTCAGTTACGGTATTTTTCAAGCAGATGTTTTTTATTTCAGGTAATTTAGGTTTTCAGACATTTTAAATTCATATAATATTCATAGAACATTAAGTGAGTTGATTCTATTTTTTCACGTAATTGACACTACATAAAATATAAACTTTGATGTTTCAATAATTCAAGAAAATAAATAAATTAATAATAATAAAAAAACATAGTCCATATCTGTAAATTCTCCAAATTTTGTTTTAAAAAACGTAAAATTAGGAATTATTAGCTAAACGAAAAGACAAATATACAAGTAAAATTAAGCCAACACATGTTTTGAGTGGATTTTTTTTTTTAATGCAAAATCTATTAGACTTAACCTCATCTTCAGGAACAATCGTGTTCTCTATTAACCATTTACCTAACATTGCAAAATGTGGCAGAAATTAGATTTATTCGAGAATGGAAGTAATTGAAGTAAATGGAAAATTTGGGGTTAAGTTTCTTTCATGGAAAAACTGATTGCATATATTCTCACGCTTAAGGAAATTCGCGTTTTGTACTATTAAACCTTTTTCCGCCATTCGCAACATACAACAGAAATTTAATTTATTTAGAAATAGACATAATAATTTTAATGAAAGTTTCAAATATTAAAAATTTTAAAAGGATGCCTCTCACCACTATGCAGCAGTTTCGAGCGATTTTAACCTCCAGAGAGGGGCTGTGACAGCAGTCGTCACGCTTCACTATAGAATTTTAAAACAGCCCGTCTGCAATGGTTTAACCTACTCTGTTGTTTATGAAAAACATCGAAAAATCTATACAAAATCTGTCGGGGAATAAATCCCACGAGACAAAATGCAACGAATGAGTATATATTTTTTATTTTATTATTATTATTATTTTAATTAGTCAAAGTAAAATATTTACAGAAAGAACTTGCAAGGTTCAAACGTCCACACGAGCAAAAGGCAAAAAGACAAAATTCTACGACAAGTGACAAAGCTATGCTCGTACGCGATCAGAGGGCTAATAAATAAAAGAGGTTATAAAATTATAATTTGCTGGAGAATATATTCCTAAGGAATGGGAAAATGTCTTGCTTGAAAGTTCTTTAAGCTTGAATGTTCTTATGTTTTGTACAGTCAACTGCTAATGTAAGCCTAATTCACTACAATAGTCAGCTAAAAATTCAAATATGATGTAAAATTAAGGCGTTCATATTGAAAATTTTAAAGTTTGTTACAGTTTCATTATGGAGATGACAACTAAGCAGAGCATATTTTTTAATCGTCTGTAGGACAATTTTTGTCATACACAGGGTGCCAGGTTATCATTAGAGAAACTATATGGTAAGAGACTGGGCACTGACCCGACGATCGATCCGCCATGTTTGTTCAGGCTGTTATCTATGATGCTATTACGCTATGAAAATGTCTAGAGTGACTCTCTGCATGGTTGCCCATAAAGATAAACAATACCGTTTTCCCATGATTTTAGAAAGTGTCAGACTCTGCTAAAAATGCATTATATTCTACCGCAAACGAATGGGCATTAAACGAAAGTTTACCATTTTCGTTCAATGTCCAGTCTCTCTCTATTGATCTTCACTAGTTTTCTTGAATGTATTATCCTTTGGATAATTCAGGAATTTTTATAGGTAACTAAAAGATGTATGCATCCCTCCTATATCTGGCCAGAGGATATCAGGTTATCCTGAGTACGATATTCACTGGATTATTTTAGGATGTCATTGTATGTTTTAGGTAGTCTAATGAAAATTTTTAAATGGTCAATATATAAACCTACAAGTTGGATACATGCCAGAACCTTCTATAACGGTGTATTCATTTTTGTCTAACTGTTTTAACGTAATACTCAGAGAAACAAAATGAGCTGCAAACATACATGCACAATCATATATACGTGTAGAGAGAATAGTGAGATAGTGAGAATATAATTCTAGAGGAATTTTTGCCTTCCTTGATGCGTGAAGTATACATATATAAAATTTCTCGATTTTGTGCGATTTACTGACAAAAAATCATACCTTATTAATACAAATGAATTTAAATATCTTATTAAACAGAATCAAATAAAGTTTCAGTTAAAAGTTAATTTTTATATCCAATATATTTTCCTCTTACTTAGCAATAACTTTAACCTATATATAAATTAAAGTCACATTTAAAATTATCTAACAACGCTAAATTTCACTAATTAATTAAAATAAAAAGAAAGTAACTGTGGATTATTAACCTTTAATATCATCTATGTTTCAGTAGTAATTATGAAAACATGTTTAAAAAGTTGGAATTTTAATTCTTTTATATATCTTAGTTAATTATAACAATTTAAGTTGAGGAAATTAATTATCGTTAATTGATTGTCTTTGGAGGAAAAAAAAATATTGTTAAGGAGTTTTGATAAGAAAAAAAAAGCTTATCTTTTCAAAAATAAAAGGAAATCTTTATTTAAGTAATTAAACCCGTTACGATTAATAATTAAATTAGAGTCAACACAGTTGAGGACAAACTTATTTGAGTTAGGAATTATTAACGGGATAAAATATTTTTACAAAAGTTCATAAATATCATTTTGAGATAATTGGTATGCATATTATTTTTTATTAAAGTGATCATAAACTTTTTTCCCAAGAAATAATTTGTTGTTAGTTATTTTTTGTAAATTTTATTTTTTAATTATTATTATTATTGCTAGTGGTTCAATATATTAATAAGTATGTACACATTTAATTTTTTTTTTTTTAATTGTTTAAGGATTAAAATTCATCATTTGATCATTAGCATTTTAAATATATCTTTATCACAACATCATTTCATATACAGAATTAAATACATACACATATAACACACACACACACACACACACATATATATATATATATATATATATATAATTTCTGCTTCCGTGAAAATGAATTCGGTATATATATCCATTTTCTTTCGTAAATAATTCCAAAATTTAATTTTAAGAACATTTTTCTCATCAAATATGATTTTCAAAGTAAGCTAAAAGAAGATGAACGAAGATGAAAGAAAAGAAAATTATTTCTCGAGAAATACTTTTTAGTAAATAAAAAAATTTAATTAAAAACTAACAATGGATAGATGTGTAAATATTTAAACAGGCAAAATAGCTGGTGATTGAACATATGCATACATTCGTTGAATCATCAATTTAGTATTATTAAATCAAGAAATAAATTTTAATAGTATTCATAAAATCTCCCTTTTTCCTAATGTTTCACAACATTTTAAGTCCAGTTATAAGAGCTATTGATTTAAATACGGAAAAAGGCAATTACATTTCGAGACTTATACAATGATAAATCCATTTATGGAGGAATTGGGGAATTGGTTGATAAATTGATTGATAAGCTGAATAATATTTTGATATAAATAATCATAGTAATCATATTAACATGTATAAAAATAGTTTTAATATTCTAATTAAAACTCTTAAGGTATGTGTAACTCTTAAAAATTGTGCAATATTACACAACAATATTGAAGCAGCTTACCATGTAGAGAAATGTTACCAACTATATTTGTGTAACCGCTGCATAGCGTGTAAGGTTTCACAGTTACAGCTGGTAACATTTCTCTGCGTAGTCGTGACAAGTAAGCTTCCTCAATATTGTTGTTTTTTTACAGTGTAGATTATAAGGAATAACAGAAAAAATCTTGTTTGCTGCCAGAATTTTTTCGGTGTCAGAAAATATTCGTAAACTATTGAAAAAATACATTGACAGAAATTTTCCGTAATAGAACATACACAATATATTCGTACCTGAATAATTCTTTTCTTAGGTCACACACTGTAAAAAAAAAAAAAAAATGTGTAATATTACACACCAGTATTGAGGCAGCTTGCCATGTAGAGAAATGCCACAACCTGAAGAGAAATGATACCAACTGTACCTGTGTAACCGCTGCATAACGTGCAAATTTACACAGTTACAACTGGTAAGATTTATCTGCATAGTTGTGTGAAGTAGACTGCTTCAATATTGTTCTGTAATATAACAAATAAAATTACAGTACACTGTTAAAAATAAAATGTTTTTAAAAAATAAACCCGCCTTAAATAAAATTCACCAATTCGACCAGCTATGATTGAATGAGGATCTTTCGCACAATATGCATCTACACCACCTCTTTGCTACGGAACAGTATTTTTTTTACTTACCAAATCCAAATTGTTCTTCAACAAGTTTAACCATACTATTACCTTCCAATGGTCCCGACACGACTAATTTTTTTAGGAAAGCATTTAAATAATAAATATGGAAATTCAAACACTATTTACAGTAATTAGTGTATTAATAAATTCTCTATTAGCGTTTTTATTTACATGTGATGATTCATATTCTTCTGAACTTCTCTACCTACTTCAGCCTATTTGCCTCTGAATCCGACTGATCAAAGTTCTTTGTCTGGGCATTTCAATGGCAAAGAACGCTGTTTATATCAAAACAATACGTCAACACTAAACAAAGCTAAAATTATGTTAACATACTTTGCCAGACAAATTAAAAATAAATACGATTAAATAAAGTCACAAAAATAATCTGCATCATGAGCCATTTTATTTTGAAAAGTTAATAATTCAGATTTAACATTTTTCTTCAATAGGAATTTTAAATATAAAGATTAACTCTATAAAATAAAAAGTGTAAAAAATAAAGGTATTTTTGTGTGCTTTCTTGGTCTAATATGAGATTTTTCGCCTGCAACTCAAATTAACTGTAATAAATATTCGGTTCAGAGGTGGTTCAGCTTTTATAATCATTATTTAGTAGGCGATCATTAAAATAATTTTAAGACGCAAAGTAAAAAAAACGTCTTATCAAGCACAATACTTTATTCAGACTCACAGACGAAAAAGAGAATAGAAAACAAAAACAAAAACCGCGCATGTGCAGATGCGCACTAAGCAGCTGGAAGAGAATAGTTTCAACACAATTTCCTCCCCCCCTCCCCCGATGAACTTTTAACGTTCATCATTTCAAAAAACAGCCAAACAAAAAATAAAAATATACTTACAATTATTACTTAATAATATACTTACTTTTCATAAAGGAACTAAATTTTTCAAAGTCAAAAAATGTTTCATTTCCAAGGGTGTTTTCGCAGACGTTTGGTGAAACCAAGACTTCCTCATTTTTCTCAATTAAATCATCGTGCATTAATTTCGAGATTACTCGTGGCCATTCCTCTTCTGATCCCTTCAAAAAATTAGGACCAGACCACCAATTCTCATCATTTAATAAGTTTTCTAATTTTGCACCCTTGGTGATCTTATCAGCTGGATTTATTGATCCACTACAATGTCTCCAACATGCGGGGTCAGTAAGCTCCTGTATCTCGACTACACGGTTGGAAACAAACTGTTTCCATTTATCGGCGGAACCCCTAATCCAAAAAAGGACAATAGAAGAATCTGTCCACAAATGAACTTTGTTCAAGGAAATTTTAAATAAATTGATCAAATACTTAGCTAATCTTGCTGCTATTAATGCGCCCATAAGCTCGATACGTGGCAGTGGCAGTTTCTTTATCGGGGAAACTCTAGATTTGAACATAATCAAACTACAATTGGGATTTTCCTTATCATCAAAATATCTGAAATAGGCAACTGCGCCGTAGATTTGGGGGTTAGCATCAGAAAATATATGTAATTCACAATTTAAATCATTCTTAGTACTAGATGAAGCAAAATAATATCATTTAATCCCTAAAGGGGGCATTGATTCAATTTCTGAACACCATGAATTCACGGGTTCCTTCATACTATTTGAAATTTCTTCATCCCATCCTAAACCCGCTTTCCAAAGTTCTTGAAGCAAGCACTTTATTCGTACTACAAAGGGAGCCAAAAATCCTACTGGGTCATATATTCTGCCTGCAAGTCGAAGTATAAATCGCTTTGTATATTGCATTTGAGGTAAAATGTTCAATAAGGAATTAACATTTAGTTTTAGAATATCTTGTTTAGTATCCCAAATAAGACCCAAAGTATTAACAGAGTTCTCAACATTTTCATCCATTTTAACTATACCCTTCTTCACCCATAAATCTTTCAAAACTGAAGAATTGGTATTAAATTTTCGCAATTGCACATGTGCATCATTCATCACACTTATTGTATCACATGAAAGTTGGAATACTTTATCAACATCATTTGATCCAAAAAATAAATCATCAACATAAAAACATTCATTTAACATATTAAAAACCTCGGGATTCGAATCCTTATACTTTCGTATGTGAAATTTAATAACTTCTGAGAGAATGAACGAACTACAAGCAACGCCAAAAGGCACTCTTGTCATTCTTAAAATCTGAGTATTATTCTCTTCATTAATAGAATTTTTAAACCACAAGAATCTTAAATAATCCCTATTCCTAGGATCAATTGAAATTTGTAAGTATGCTTGTTTCAAATCACTACAAAATGCAATTTTATGTTTGCGAAATCCAAGAATCATATCTAAAACACTCGGGTTCAAATTAGGACCAGTTTGTAAACAATCATTTAAAGATGCACAATTTTTACTCTTCGATGACGCATCAAAAACAATACGAACTTTAGTAGTTTCTTTATCTTTACGCACAACGGCTCTATGGGGCATATAATAAGTTTTATTTACACTTTCGTTTGTCTTTTCAAATATTCCTTCTTTGATATATTCATTTACTACTTGTGAATAATTTTAATTTAACCATTCATTATTTTTTAATTCATCACGTAATTTAATGAAGCGCTTTTCCTCATTTCTATAATTACTTTCTAAACCTTGTTTATCCGATTTCCATAAAAGTGAGGTTTGATATCGCCCATTTACAAACTCTAAATTTGTTTCATATTCCTTAATTAAATGAACATCATGTGTAGATAACTCCCTTTTATCATCCGGTATCCCCAATGACTCTAATTCCCAAAAAGCTTTTAATTGGTTCGTTAATTCAGAATTTTCACAGGATGATTCATTATTCAATATATTAAGAAAGTTGATGGCGCAATCAGATACTCTACTTTCTAACATCTTTAATTTCCCTTGTAAGCACCAACGCAAGAACGATTTTATCGCATATATGTGATCATTTAATTTAATCACCTCACCATTATTTATCGACCAAAAATAGTTTGCACCAATTAGTAAATCGATTGGCTTATTTGATTGAATATCCGCTAACTCAAATGTTTGTAATTTCAAAATATGGAAAATCTGTTTTGTGGGAGCTCTAATTCGAGCACCTGAAATGCAATCAGTAACTAAAGCTTCAATATCTATACTCTTCTCTGGTTCTTTTCTGTTTGTCAACCTAACGCAGACAACATCGAATAATTTTTCACAGGGCTGTCTGGAGCCAAACGAATAAACAAATAATTTTTCTTTTCTAATAATAGGAATTTTCAAATCTTTTACAATTTTTGAATTTATAAATGATCTTTGGGACGCATTATCCATTAAAATTCTAATCATTTTAGATTTTGCATTTTCATTAATTAAAGCGGAACATGTTTGTAGTAGTACATTTTCTGAATTATTTGAATCATTTAAATAGGAAGTTGATACAATAGCCTCAGAGTTTGAAATTGGATTATTTTCATTTTGACGTTTAAGATTTATGCCACAACACGCAGTACAATGTTTTGAACTCTTGCAAATTTGACAATTTTTTATTTTTGACCAGCACTGATCACTTTTGTGATTTCTTTTTAAACATTTCACGCACAAGCCTTGCGCTAATACTTTAGTGCGTTTTTGTTCAGTACCTAATTCAGTACAACTGGTACTTTCATGAAGCTGATAGCAAAATATGCAACTGCTTTTTACATTCGAAAGCACGATGCTGTGGGAATGTTGCGCTTTATATTCCTTTTTTCGTAATCATAAGAATTTACACTTGATTTAAATTTAAGATTATTTGAAAGCATGTTAGACGCTTCTCTACATTCTATTTCTGCACGAACAAAATCCATAAGTTCAGTAACATCAAAATCTTTCGTTTTACGAATCCTATTATATTCCAGGGCTAATTGATCAGGTAAATTTTTAATTAAAATGGGGCATAATAACTGACCGTAAGTACCTGATGCCACATTCAATGTTTTTAAACTACGAATTTGTGTTTCACATTCATCATATAACCTTCTTAAAGCAGGTAGATTATTAATGTTCTTTACTTGCTCTATCGATAATAATTTTGACATATGTGCATTTATCACCAAATCTTTCCTTCCAAATCGATTTTCAAGTAATTCTATAGCTGCTGTATAATTTTCAGCTTCAATCGTATAGCCCGCTATAGCACTAGCAGCGTTTCCGCTAAGGAACTGTTTCAAATATAAAAACTTTTCAACATTCGATAATAATTTGTTTTCGTGAATAGATGTTTTATATTGGTTCCAAAATTCAATACATTTACAAGGATGACCATCGAACCGTGAAAAGTTCAATTCTGGTAATTTAATTTTCGAATAATGATCATAAGAACAATTATTTACTTCTGTTTTAGTTAACGGCTCAATGTTGTTTTTTCTTATTTCTGCACTGTTAGCGCTAACTTCAGAAACCGAAAGTGATTTTTTACAAGTGTTAATTTTACATTTATAACGAATAATTTTTTCCTGCAATTCTTCTGCGGAGATTATTTCGTTTTCAAATTCAGCATCAGTAACTTTTTGTTCTATGAGCCAATCTAATTCTTTCAAATCATTAGATTTAACCGTTAATTGTTCAAGTATTTCATTTAGTGTTTCCGTTTTTTCAGAAATAGAAGCTGGATCATTTAAAATTCCTGAAACATAAGCTTCTATTTTATTTATCAGTTTTGTGGTTAAACTACGAAGTATTGTTCTACGCTTCTTATGCATTTCTATATCAGCCATAATCACTTATTATTTAAAAATTTTTTACTCATGAGTCACACTTTTATTTATAATTTATGTTTATTATTCGTATACTATCTTATCTTACTATACGAATATCATTACGTAAAATTCAATCATAAAAGTTCAAGAACAAAATTATTTGCCTACCTTATATTCTTCTTTTTCTTTATGTTATTCTATAATTCAAATCATTTTTTCCGGCAAATGCACCAAAAACATGTAATAAATATTCGTTTCAGAGGTGGTTCAGCTTTTATAATCATTATTTAGTAGGCGATCATTAAAAGAATTTTAAGACGCAAAGTAAAAAAAGTCTTATCAAGCACAATACTTTATTCAGACTCACAGATGAAAAAGAGAATAGAAAAAAAAAAAAAAAAAAAACCGCGCATGTGCAGATGCGCGCTAAGCAGCTGGAAGAGAATAGTTTCAACATTAACCATATCTTTCGAACAATGCTAATTTTTATCCCCTTCACTTATGAAAATTACATTTAAAACGTACAATAAATTTCATGTTTACATATTGATATATATATATATATATATACTCTCTGTCAGAGAATTATGGCAGGGAATAATTTTAATGAACAATTTGTAATACAAATCTCTGTGTATAAATGCAAATGTACTTTAGTTGGCCTTCTTACCCTCTTAAGAAAAACCTTTTTTTTTTTTTTTTTTTTCTCAAACTCACATTAACTATACTTTCGAAACATACTACTTTTAATTCCTTATTTTTATTAAAATGCTTAAAACGGAAAACAAATTTCATGTTTGTGTTTAATATATAGATTATTACCGAAAAATTAAATATGTAGGACTTCAATGAATTTAAAATTAATGATATTTTTTTAAATTCAAGAATCATATTAAAAAAATCATTTGTGAGATTTTAAATAAGTTACAAATGATTCAAGCAGAAACTAACTTGTTTGATCGCAAAACTGTATAATTTCTTGAATAATTCTCAGAAGCAAAATTAGTATTGGCTTGTTGACCTAAAGACATTATTCTAGCTTCCTAATTTTAAATATTAATAAAACACTACAGCTGTTTTTTTTTTTTTTTTTAACTTTAAGTTCTAATCAACAATTAATTTCCTTTTTAATATATATATATATATATATTCCATAAAACTTAATTTAAAATACTGATCCATTTTAATGAATTTGTAAAATAAATAAAGATATATTTTCTTAACATTTACTTGTTATAGAAGTCTTTTTTAATAAAAAATAAAGAAAGAAAGAAAAAGATATGCGTCTTTAAATTTCAATGCATTTTAAAGTTAATGTTTTGAAAGTTCTAAAAATATCATAATGTATCAAATCTATCTAAAAATTTTGTTATGATTTAAAAAAAAAAAAAAAAAAAAAAAAAAAAATCAACTTTTTCGTTTTAATTTTGGTTTATAAAAAATTCCAAATATTTTTTAAACTGTCACATATACAAGTAACATATGAAATGAAAATATATATCTTTAATCACTATTCACAATATTCAATATTTAGGCATTGAATTTATAGTAATAGTGAATTCACTACGCGAAAATTTCATTTCTGTGGTAGTATCCTTCGTGGGTATCTCTAAAGGATCATAGCTCACTTTGACGGAAGTTTTGGAGAAATCCATGGAAAATTTAAACGGAGAGGCTACTAAATACAAACTGAGATCTACCCCGCACCTCTCATCTACCAGATGTGAAAGCAAAATCTCTCACTAGAAAATTTTTAATTTTAAAGCTAAGAATCGTATTTGGAACAAAATTTAATTTTTTCAGTGCAGAGTACGGAGACATGCCATCTCCTTTTTGATCCTCCTCTTAGAATATGACTTTCCGGCTCGTTCATCTTCAGCGGTATTAATTTTTACCTCATGTCATTCTTAATAAAAATAAAAGCCATTGTATGTATCTATGTGTGTGAATATGTCTTACATTTTCTTTCAAACCACTGAACCGATTTTAACGAAATTTACACATATGACATTGCTTATGAGCAGGATTGAAGAGCTGTAGGTATTTGACATTTGTAGCGTCTACGCAATAGAGAGAAGTGACGGTAAAACGTTTTAAAAAACCACTATATTTCTGTAGTAATAAGGGAAACAGAAACTTCCAAATCGATATGTAGGCTACTTCTAATGTATAAATTATCATTAGGTACAGATTTTTAAAAAATGAAAATTAAATAACAGTGATTTTAAATGATTTATAAAAATACTTCAATGATTTATAAAAACGTTCCAGGATTACGCTTTTATCAAAACTTCGTGCATTTCATTTAAAGATTTTACTATAAATACATTGAATGGAAACATTATCTAAGAAGAATTAGAAAAAAAAAAAAATTATAACTTATCACCACTTTTAGAAAAATCTCCCAAATGAAGTACTATTGTCTTTGAAAATGACGTCATTTCTCAGAAGTCATGTAATGGAAAACTCGTATTTTCTGAGGGGAAAAAAAAAAAAAAAAGAAGAAAAAAAAAAAAAAAGCTTCGTTTTATAATGATTGTGTAGGGCTTTACAGTACTTGTGTAGTAACAAATATTAATCTTAACACCAAACTGAAACTTAAAATAGGAATTCTTTCGCATGTTACAGATAAATATTTTATTCGCATGCTTAACAAAAACAAGTACTTCTAGAACATCAAATTTTCATTTTTAAGAAGGTACCCATTAAGGGGTTATGTTTTAAAAATAATTTATTTTAAAAATACTTTATCAGTACCAAACGATACATTTTCACATTTTGCAATTTAGCTAATAAATATAGGACTTAAAATACTGGAACTTATTACTAGTGGATCTATAGCTTAGGATCCTGAACGTCTACTTCCATCACCCATTTCTAAGCAATTCATTTTTATTTATTTCGCATTACTTAAAATAATTAATAATTATATCTAGATAATTATTATATTATTATTATTAACTCACTACGTAATCACATACGTTTCTGAGATGGATTACCGACCCTCTCAACTGTTGTATCTGTTTGTCTGCCCCTGTTGTAGTACATGCTTGTATATATATTTCTCTATATATGTGTACATGTGTATTTACATGTGTATTTACCTGGCAACTCATAAATACGTTTACAAAATTTGATGCGAAGTGATCATGTAGCGAATGAGAAATCATTTTCAGTGGTCCTGTAAACTAATTACCAATTCCATGACTACAATTTTCTACAGAATTCATGCCTTAAACATTCTAATAACATAAGTTTATTTCAATATGTTTAACGGAGTGCAGCCATATTAAAGTACACTTATAAGAACTACTATCTATGGATCATAATGCTACGAAATTCTTTTGCATGTCCCTGTACAAGAGCCATAAGCATCATATGCACTAGTAAAAATTATACAACTTATTCTATGTAGCTCATGAAAAACTGTTGGACATTTGAGATAATTTGGATGATTAGGTGAAAATTTCAGAAAATTTTTGTAAGGTGTTGTAAATTAATTACAACGTCTAAGCACATATTTCTCTACAGAAAATATGACTTTCAATATCTCAATAACGTATGTTGATTTCATTTTGTTGAATACATTGTAACCATGTTAAAATTTGCTTAAATGAAATTCTGTCCATAGTTCGTAATGGTAAGGAACATTTTGGTGTGTCCCTATACACGATCAATAAACTATAGAGTCACCACAAATTGTTTAGCTGTTTCTGTATGGCGCTTGAACATGTATACTAATTTGCAAGTCTATCGGGGGATTTTTTTAGCCACTATTGTGGTACATACAAATTCTGTTCCGAGGTCACAATGATAAGAAAAAAAAAATTGTTGTGTTCCTATATACAAACTACAAATAGAATAAACATTTAAAGTATACAGCTAATTTCATGTGGGTTTATGACTTCTGATCACTCAGATTCTGATTACAGAATGATAAAACGTTTTAGAATAACAATTTTAGTATAATTTATTGCGTTTTGTTTTTCAATTTTTCGATCATAAGATTTAAATAAAAACATCAAACCTTTTACGAATCATTGAGCATTAGATATTTCTTTTGGCGGTGGGCGAAAATGAATTGATCAATTTAAAAAATATTTTCTGCAGAGATCATTAATTTTATTTAAAAATGTGTATAATAATTAATCCTTTTATAATTAGGCATTTTAAAATTAAAGAGGATAACGAGTAGTTGAAGGTAGAAAAAAAATCAAGGACATATTTTTGTTTATAAAATTAAGACATGAATCTCACATATTTAATTTTTTCTTTAATTTTAAAATAACGAATGCAGAAAAATGTTTTCTCTAATTAATCATTTTAATTATTCTGTTTTGAAAATTATTCCCTGATTTAGATAATTAATCTTTACTTTTGACGTTTTTGAAACAAGATCTCTGAAAGATTGTTTTAATAAAACAATTTGTTCATTAAGCTATTAAAGTTTTCAATTTATTGGTGAAAGATATTTCATCGCAAAAAATAAATAAATAAATAAACAAATAAATAAAATCTATAAATTTAAGTTTTAATTTTACTATCGTAAACATGTGAAAAATTTTAAATAATCTACAATAATTTCAAGTGAAATTAATGATTTGGATAAAATCACGTAACGAAAGAATTATATTCTTAACATATAATTAAAATTTTTGACTGATTTTTTAAATTTTATCTCGAATGTAAATCATATATTATGTATAAATAGTCTAATTAATAAATAATTATTCGGTTTTAGTATTTACAGACACAAATTAAAATACAAAATCAGTTTCAAAGTAGTGTGATAAAAAAAATATATAATGAACGTTCAAAAGAAGTGGTTACCTGCGATAGAACTGTAAGTTAGGGAGGCCTCACATACTCAAACATCCAAAATCGCGCAAGAGTATGAAAAGTTGTGAAATATCTTGAAAGTACAATGAGATTGGACCGTTTCGATTAATAATTGAAAGCGGTGTCTGTAAAACAGTGGAAGTAGCGATTTATGAGTATCTCAGCTGTATGTCGATTATTTTTATAAAGATGGTTTAAGATAAAGATTCCGAAATGATTCTCTAATCCGCGTTATTTAAATAACAGTCTTAGATGATACGGTGTGTTTATGAGAGACAGTAACACATTGTAGGTTTTTTCATTGTAGCCCAATGTCAAGTAAACGTAGTTGAAATCGCCTTTTCGTGCATTGAGTTTTGAAACCTAATCTGACACTACTTACAACACATCTGACACGCGCTTATTTCATTACAAGCAGTAGCTAAATAGATCCCAGTGCGATATCAATTCAACCTAGCTCCCTACCATTTTTAAACAGTTCAAAAAAAATTTGTTTTATTTTTTCTTGCTTGTTCATTTACGTTTACTCCATTTCTGCAATCAAAATGAGTGATCGAAAGGATGCTAGAAATATGCAATCATTAGAAGCTTTTGTAAGTTTTTATTCTTCATACTAAAAAATACTTTAAAATTAAAATAAAATGCAAAATATCTACGAAGTCGTCGACTTATTCTTAAAGTATCGTGATATTAAGAAAATGAAAATCTGAGCATGAAAAGTAATTGTTTCTCTAAAATAGTGCTGTAAGATTTTGTATGTTTGTAATCTACACCCGCTTATTTCAAAAAAAATTTCTAATGATATATATATATATATTATATATATATATATATATATATTTAATTTAATAAATAACTAAAGTATGTAATATTTCGGCCTACTGAATTGTTTTTATATAAGAAATAACTAAAATATTTTGAATAATTAGGCCTAATGAATTATTACATAATAAATAACTGAAGAAAAATGGTAAAACTATGTTATCTGCTGTCACACCAAACAGAAGAGAAATAAAAGAAAGAAAGAGGCAGAAAGAAAACAAAATGTTGACAAAAGAAAGGCAAAAAGGGCAATTTATGTGAAAATTACAAAGCTTGAGAAGAACAAAAGAAAACAACAAAAACCATTAAAATTTGAAACTTCGGTGTCGGAAAGTAAGATGACACAATGTCCTGAACTAAGTTCTGAATTAAGTCAAGATGATAGAACGGAGGAAGAGCTTGACAACTAGAAATTACAAGTTGAAAATGGCGTAATTGTCAAGTTTTGTAATAAAAAAAAAAGAAAAAAAAAAAAGAAAAAAAAAAGAAAAAAAAGAAAAAAAAGAAAGAGGATTAGATAATTTGTCGGCTTAGTAATGGAAATAATTAACGATATTTTGACTGTGAAAGTTGCTAGGAGATCAAAAGATAACGGATTCAAATGGCCTGATGTTACTAATGTGTTTGAGGTAGATTTGATGCAAATGGAAACTAGTCTAGTCGTCCTGTCATTCCAGTACAAAGTGACAGAGTCACAAGTTTTGAATTTCACTATTGTGTTTCTGCTGATGTTGAATAGGGTTAACTAAAGAAAAATAAAAATGTAACACTTTACTTAATGTAAGAACATTTTTTGTTTTAACTAAAATATTACACTTATTAAAACAAGAAAACTTATAAACCACAAAACCTTTGTTTTCCCTTTTAATACCTATAAATCTTCTTTCTTTTATTAAAGGGGGTCTTGCCTCCAAAAGTTGGGGGTCAAGTCTCCCTAGGCCAAGGAATAATTATACCATATGCTGACTTAAGAAATTTATATTTTTTGCACCATTTCGAGTAAGAAATATGCTACGATTTATAACTACAGTGATGTATAAAATAAGATTATTTGTTCATAATTTTTATTTAGCTCCAATTGTTACATAAAAAAAGTGAAAAATAAAAGGCCAAAAATTGGATCAAGTTTTTCTAGTTTCCCCTAAATCTAAAATTCAAATGAAGGTCTTATCATAATATGCAATATTATGTACATATATTATGTACATATATTATATTGTTATTGAATAAAATTAAAATTACGTTTCGAAAATGAGTTATTCGGTATTAATGTCATAAGATAATAATCCCTAGATTAAACAAACCATGCAGTATTTGTAAACTGCGATACAAATCAAATATTTAACACTGTCAATTTACAATATGTATTCGAAAGACGAGGATGCACAACTTAGAATGTAATACAATTAGAATACAATTAGTCTTTATTATCTAAACTGTACATATTTACTATTTGAAAAGTATTTAATTTAAATGATATTATTGGGATTCAAATAATTCAATAAACAGATTTATTTTGTGACTTTAGTTTTATATTTACTTGAAATAATGAAATATGCTGTCGTAAAGTACATAGATATTATTATAGGTTTTAATATGTTTTACTTTTTTTACTTTACATTCTTTGCTTACTTTCTCTAAATTAATTATAAAAATCGTTCATTTTTGAATTCTTATAATCAATAAAATTTTTTAAGTGTGGCAGATTTTTTATTTTTATAACTTTTGAGCACTGCACGCATTGTATAAAAAGGTATAGTAATACAAATTTTCCTATAAATGTAGGTGAAGCAAAGATAAAAGCACTTTAAAAAAAACAATTTTAGATTTTTTTTTCTTTAAAAGTGTCATTGCATTCAAATAACTTTCCATCGTAAATATAATTATTGTTATATGTTGCTTTGTTTGATATTTATTCCAAAAAAAACCTCTAATTTAAAAGTATATTATTTCGAAATTGTATCCTAATTACAAATGAGTAAAAGCAGAAATATAAATCATTTATTTAATTTTTGTTTAATAAGTAAAATAATGAAGTAGGAAAATTCAATTATTTATTCAACGTTTCTTTTCACCACACTTCTATACTAATACATTACATTAAACATTGCATTATTTTCTAATACCAAAACAGCATTCGGTGTCTTACTCATTTATTTCTATGGTAGCGTGATTTTAGCAAAACTGTCTTATTCCGCAAAATAGGGATTAAAAATCATTTAATTCAAAATTACTTTTAAATGATATTCATTTATAAATAATACCCTGAAAAGAAGGTATATAAAAATAGCTTTTAAGTGCTTATGTTGCTACTAAAATAAACCAGCAAATTGATATATATATATATATATATATATATATATAAAGAAATATACATTTACTTTTTAGAGTAGTTGAATTAGTGTATAAACTTCCATAATTTGGATTTAAATAAAGAATTTCAAGATAAGTATACATTATGTATTTTATGGGAATTTCAAAAGATATTAATAATGAGTTATGCATACAGTGATAACTGCAAAAGGAGAAGAAAAACTTCTTTAAATATTAACTCATTTTTCTTCTGAAGAAAGCACCATTTTTATTAGTGACTACGTGCATAAAATTCTAAATTTGAGAGTTCTTATATTTTCAGAATAAAAATTCATTCATTAAATTTTCTCATTCTGTTAACTTAATTATGTGCTTAAGTTGCACAACTTGCTCGTGTATTTAAATGAACCTTAAAATAACTATTCTTTACAAAAAAAAAAAAAAAAAAAAAAAAAAAAAAAATGAATAGAAGTTTTAACAACATCCTTTAATGTTTTTGCTTACAAACAAGATTTTAAAAAGTAACTTTGATAGCATACAACATTTTAAATTTAAATTTACGATGTTTATGTGCACGTACATGACATTTCTTTCACAATGTAAAACTAAAATACTTTATAATTAAAGTCGCATGTATTTTTAATAAAAATACAAAAAAAAGAAAAGAAGAAGAAGAAGATATTTCCGCTGTTATTTTAAATTCATCAACAATATAGACAATCAATTTAAGGATGATATAAGAAAATTAGTTTATTTCATCCTCTAGATATATTAAGGTACTATTCAAATTCAAAAGTTTCCTCCACAGATATTTAATAAGCGTTTAAACTATATATTTCTTAAATTTTGTATTTCTTTTCAAGTCTATAAATACAGCATTTCTTTTATTTATGTTTACTAAAAACGCTTGTACACAGAGAAAAAAATTTTATTTAGAATATTTTTTTTTATATACTATATTTTCTTCCATTTTATTTTTAAATATCTCATATAAGAAAATTTTTAAATTATAAACAGTGAATGACAATAACTAATATACGTAAAGATTATTTAATATTGGTCTACAATTCAATACATACTCTTGTACTTTATAACTATTTATAAAACCAATAAATTTTCTGCACCAAATTTCAGATATTCCGAGACACTCAGACTATTTTCAAATACTTTTTTATCATCAAATTTTTTTGTCTCTATTGGCAAGAACATTGCATTGCATTTATTTTACGTGATTTTTCAAATTATTTTATTTAATTTATAATTTTATTTTAAGTGCTTTTTCGTAAAATGTATTAATAGTAGTAATAGTAGTAAAATATTATTTATTGTAATTATTTATTTTTTGGGGACTGTTGAAACCCTATATGTCTTCCTTATCATAAAAAAAAACTACATTATGACCACCCCTGACCTAGAGCTGTGAGCTCACTTAGAAACAAAACCACGGCGCACGCACGTCTAATGCTGGAATATATAAATCATTCGTGCACTGAGTTCACATATGTAGAGTGTTTAGCGACATAATGGGAAAAGGAACTTGTTTATCAAATTTTGATAAAGTTCAAATTGTTGTTGCTCGGCGCCTGGGAAATTTGATTTTAGAAACAGTGCGATTGGTGGAATGCTTACGGACAACCTTTGTAAGAACATTTACATATTGGTCTATGGATCGTGATACTGCATGTTGATGGCCAGTGGTTTGTACACTGTATTAATTCTAAGGGAGATCAGAGACTGTAACGCATTATTTTCCATGACTTAATTAATATAGGATATGATGAAAGGGCTCTAAAGGCCAAAATCACCAGCAGCTATATCAGTTGCGATCCATATGACGTGTCTCAAACAGTGTGCGCTACAAAGAACGTACAGAACGGGAGAACCGATTCGTTCACCTTTACTGACGGAACGCCGCAGCAACAACGACTGTAATCGGTCAAGGATCATCGCCATTGGAACATAGTAAACCGTAAATAATAAAAGAAAGTTATCTGATCCGCAAATCTCGTTTTCTGGTGAATTAGAAATATGCAGATTTTGAAAGGAAACCCTGGTACTCGAGTGCACATTTGGCCGTATGAAAAGTAACGGAGACGATAATATGGTGTGGACTATGTATCCACGAAGCATATTAGTACTCATCATAACCATAAAGCAATTCCTAACAACTGTGCAGTAAGTGGACATCAGGGGCAAGGCGTGTTTCGGAAAACTATGGAAGTGCCGAAGCGAAGCGCTTGCAAAAGCAGAGGAAGAATCAAATCAGTCTTTCGAGGAGGTGACGTTACTTGATTACTTTTTAAAAATCTTAAATAGGGGAAGCGCTGCTTCCATCGCCTCCATGGACGCTTCTCACTGGTAAACATCATTGCAGGTCAGATGCACTCCTTCACGGCATCAGTGTTACCAGCATGTGATGGCGTGTACCAACACTTAAATGCACAGTTGTGTAAAATCACCAGGGAATGGATCCAATAATATTCTGATGAAATATGTATTGCTTTCCGAAATCACCTGATTTTAATCCAAATGAATGTTTTTGGTTTACCTAAAAAACGAGTTCATGCTTTTACACTATCATCTCGCAATATGCGCGAATTGAATAACCAGTTGGTACATGCCTGGGACCAGATACCACATAATATCAATCAGCACCTTGTCCAGTCAATGCCTTGCTGGACGTTGAAGATTTTGATGAAAAAAGTTGGTTTTCCTTCATATTAAATATGTGGTTATAATGTATTGGCTCTTCTGTGCATATTACAAATCCAGTTTACAAGGATTTGACCTTTACACCTTTACATCCTTTTATGTTTTTTGTTTATATATGTCTGCCGCTTATTTGCTGATCTCTCTCTATTGTTGTTTTTCTTTGTTTAAAGTGTAAGTTTCTTTTCTTTTCTCTTTTGTCAATGTATAATAATTTTCACTCTTAAAAATTGCAATTTCAGTATATTATGAAACAAAATATTGTTAAATATTAGAAAATCTATTACTATATTTCATAGTTTAAAAATTGTTCAAAGAAAAATTATTTAAGTACTTTTATATATGAATCGCTTAATTAAAAATCATATAAGAATAAATTTGAATAAAAACATTTTTTAAATTTAGATGAGACAAAGGTTCGTGCACAGGAATTTAAAATAAAAAATAAAATCAGAACGATTAATGCCAAAAATTTTCGTTGATACATTTTAAAAATCTCAAGACTGCAATAAAGAAAAAATAATTTAACATAGATTTTTAATAAAGCGAAAGAATGTTTCAAGTATAATATTGAATATAAAGTAGTACGATATCTTACCACAGTAGTTAATTAAGAGATGTAGTAGTGAGTAGCACTCCGCGCATTTCAGGTTGTTTTATCGATTTGTACTGCCGTGGATAATGGAAGTATTTGATCCAAAAATTCAATATCGAGTTTACATCTGGTTTAAATGTTTTAAGGTCTCCTGCGTCCAAATAAGTAGCTTTTGGTACTTATGCTTTTGTGTACATGCGTGTGTGTGTTTGTTAGTGTGGAATCTTCTGATTCCATATCTCCGAAACTAATAAAGATATAACTCCAAAACTTCAGATTTGAGACAGATCTTGCGCGCCGATCAATTTTTCAAATTTTGGTGAAAATTGAAAAAACAGAAGTGGGGCATCAGGAACCATAAATACTACCAATTTTATTCAAAGTTTCTATATAAACACTCTGTTAGAAGCCCTTTTGTAGGCTTTAGTTGGTTAGTTCAGGAAAATTGATAGGCGTCCTGCATAAAAAGCTCAATTTCAAATCTCCTAAGTGTGTTCCTTAAAAAATGGCTCTACAGATTTTTGTATGTAATTGTTGTTTTCAGTTCAACAGTTTAGTATTCAAAGTTTTGGTAAAAGTTGGTATCTCAAAAATGCTTCTAATGATTTTCTTGAAAATTATTAAATAAAACCATTTTACGTTACATTTCTCACATATTGCGTGCTTGGTACAGGATTTTTTTTTTCTTATTTTTTAACTCACTATGTAAACTTAGTTTTATATGTCTTTACACGTGTACCAGTTTTCACCGAAAAAGTTTTATATATCATACCGAAAAAGTTTTATATATCTACTTTGTTAGTCCAAATTTATATTTTCCGATCCCATTATATCCCAAAAGTGCATACAATACGTGTAATAGTTGGTAATGGATTATGTGTAGTTGTTTCATATAAATTTTTTTTTCGGTGCTACGTTTTCGGATATTAATTGATACATACATAATTTATAAACAACATAAAAACGATGTAAAATTTGTAAAATGTTTTTAAAGAGTTGTGTAGTGATAAATTTTAGAAAGAATTTGAAAAAAATATCAAAATGTAAAGGGCTGATATATTTTGTGAATATAGCAATAATATTCAAATGGAATTTTGGAGAACTGATGCTACCCCGTATATCAGTGCATTAAAAGCTAAGAATATATATATTTTTTTTAATTACACTAGATTTTCTTTTAAACACAAGGCCTCATATCTTACATCTTAAACTTTTATTATAATTTATTATAATGTTTAATTTTTAAATCTGTAATTTATCGGATCAATTTGATAACAGATTCTAGTTCATTGGTTTTTCGTGAATTTTGAGTTATTTTTACAAATATAATTCTAATAAACTTTTCAAACATTTTGTCCTTTTATTTATTTATTTATTTATTTGTTTTTCTAGTCTTAGAAACGCTTAAGTGAAATTTCTTTAATTTTGAAGCTATTTAATTTCCTATCAAAAACACATATTAAGAATAAATATTCATAAAAAAATAACGTTAACTTACACTTATAATTGTTTTTATATGTGTGTGTGTTACGATGACTAGATGTCCTAGAACCCTTATGACAATCTCAAAAAGTACTCTTCGTCCCAAAAAATTATAACATATTTGGTGACGCTGGTTATAAAAATATTAATGTATTTTATAATAATTTATTATAATAATTTATTATATGTATAATTAAAAAAATAAGACTGAAATAAGTTCTTTCAACTAATATTCCTAAATTTAACAAAAATTTTACAATTAAATGTGATATATATATTTTGTCCTCGAAATTTGCGGACACTGCTATATTTATTCTCAATTTCAATGAAAAAAATATTGTCTCTCTAAATTGTGACTTACATCAATGCAAATATATGTTAAAATGTTTATACTTATTCATCTTCGATGTATTTCGTGTCACACCTGTTGTGACGTGAAAAATTAAAAATTCTGTCGAAATTATCATTATTTGAATTTAATGATTAAATTGTTCAAATGTAATAACTGCTAGTGCATGGTATTTGAATATATATATATATGTATGTATGTATATGTGTATTTGTATGTATGTTACGTATATATATATATATATATATGTGTGTGTGTGTGTACAGGATACAAAGTATAATAACTATGCAAACTTAGTTTCATGTACGGACATGTGCATTTTCATATATTTACATAATATACATAAAAGCCTAGCTTTTACACTGTAATTAAATACAAATTCGACTTTTCTTTTCATATGTATTTTAATATCATTCAGGATAGAGCTTAGTATAGTTATTCATACACAGTAAGTTAAACTCTGCAAACGTTGAATGTTTTCCAGTTTTTCAAATTACTAAAATATTTTCCTTTTGCATATTATTGAAACAAATCATGAAAACGAAATGCAAAGTTTTCTAATGATAAATAAAATATCTTTTAATTCCAAATGATCATAGTTAAAATTCATATATAAATACATTGTTTTTAAAAATTATTTGAAAGTTGATCATCCGCAACATTTTGCACGTGCTAAGAAATCACAATTAATTATAGCAATTAAAATGTCTTTTACTGGTTTGTAAAGTTTAGAAAGTGTTATTATCGATACATTATTATCTTATTATCTACTCATCTTTCCCAAACATCATGATGATTAAAATTTTATTTCTAGATGATATCTCAAGTATTAATGCATATATAAAAGATAGAAAGAGAATATTTGACACTGACACAACTTATAAATTAAAAATAATAAGGTAAATTATTTTCTTTGCATAATTTTTAAATTTTTATCTTTATATGTATCTCATGTGAAATCTTTCACAGAGGTATAAAATATGTTTTCCAGTACCCACTTAATTTTCAAGTGACAGGAATAAAGATACAGTAAAGCCAAACTGACGATTGAATTTGAAAAATAACAAAACTATTTTCATATTAAAAAAAAAAAAAATGTAGAGTATCTAGTAAGCTAGATGGTTTTATAATATATGTAGAGTACGTGAGAAAGAAATATATAAATGCTATATATGTGTTTTGTGATTCTAATCTTACAATAAACAACATTTCAACTTAAAATTTAATTTTTTTACGTCACAAATTCATGTTTGTACTGTGCTTTATTATATCTCATTTTCTCCACTAATTACAAAATTATATCAGTGAAATTAAATTTAGATTTTAAGATTAAGTAAACGAAAACCGAGTTTAATACTACATACTGCAAAGATATTGTACACCTCATTTTAGAAATGTTTGTAATAATTTAATAAAATTTAATAATAATTTAAATGTAATAATTTAAAAATACATTTAACATTCATGCTGTCAACGTTATACCCGTTCTTCGCACGGGAAATGCTATTTGAAATGGAAGACGAATTTTGAATAAACTCAGTAGACGTAAATGTGTATAAGTTAAGAGCAATGTATATTTATATATATTATTAGTAGTAGTAGTATTAGTACTGCCAATTATAAAGCATGTGCATAAATTTTAATAATTCATTTTTTGTATTAATATTAAGCTACAGGTATTATAGTATAAATTTTCCCAACATAGTTTTAAATTTAAAGCCATGTATATTTATTTTTAAAAGGACGTTATTTAAAAATGAGTGCAAAAAAATGAATATAAAAATGAGTGCCTTTGAAAATCTATCTTTTAAATTTTAAACTTTGAATCAACAGCAAAACAGAATTGTAGAAAAATGAATACGTATAAACCGCCAATAATTAAAACAATATTTAATTAAGAAATGAACCAAATATTAAATGAACATAGGGTATTAATAAAAAAGTGGAGGAGTGGACCTTGTTGTTTGAAACGTAAAGTTATCACAATATATTTCCATTCTGTGTACTTTACTGACGAAAGTCAATATAAGCCTAGCTTTAATGTTTAAAATCTAATGAAAATTTTAAAATGTTCGATCTATATAATTTTATGTGGAATATAGGCCTACGCCTCTGCCAAGTATCACTGAACTCCGTCCAGCCGTTTTCACATGATACCCGAGAGAAAAAAAAAATGTTCAGTATTCCCCAGTTTTCCCATGTACGCTCAAAATATATTTCAAGTCATTTTTAACTTCCTTGATACCCTAAATGTAAAGATATCGTAAAGTTAGTTTAATCACAAGTTTTACCAGTATATCGTTATTGACAATGCACTGGTGTTTTTTCTCATACCTCTTAATCTAATAAAAAATTAAAATGTTCGATATATAAAATTTTCAGTTGGGCACAGACCTAAATCCCCTCCAAGTTTCTCTGATTTATGTTCTGACGTGATACTCAAACAAAAATACAAGCATTTTTGTCAATCACGACTCTGAATTTACTTTTTCGATCCTAAACAATTTGCAAACAAAAGTTTGATTTTTATAGATAAGTTTCCAATTTATGTTTTCATTTATGCTACCAAGAAAAAAATTATTATCAAATAGCTTTTTGTTTATATTATTAACCATACTAATGTAATAACTTTTACAATTATCTGATGATATTTTTATCTTAAAATTATTTCCCTAAATTTATATTAGAGTTGTCGGTGTCGTCGTTGAGACTGTTTGTCTACATTAGAAATCTAGATCTGCTAATATTAAGGAGATTTGGCATTTATGACTCTGCACCACTGATGGTTTCACACAAAAAGTTTTATTATCATTTAATATTTATAAATTTATTTTTATTAGATTCATTTAATAAAATACACATACATGCAACAATCCTTATGATTTTTTATACTTTTTTACAGATTTAAAATCTTTAAACTGCATTTTAACAGTATGAATTTTTTCAGGAATTCATAATCTTTATAATCCTAAAACTTCTATAGATATTTAAGAAAAGTCATGATATTTTTTGGATGTTTAATAAAACCTACTTAAATGAATTCGGGGTGTTTTTTACAATATATTTAAAAGAAAAAAAATATTAAAAATAAAATTTTCTTTTTTTTTTTTTTTTTTTTTTTTTTTACACATAAACTTTCGGTTTTTATTTATTTATTTATTTATTTTTCAAAAAACAAATAATAAATTAGAAAAAAAAATTATACCTTATTCTTATAAGTGCGTTCTATTAAGTATAAACAAATTTAAGTCTTTTTATAAATATCTGTAGAAGGTTTAGCATTTTGAAGATCATAAATTGATAAAAAATGCAAACTGAGAAAATGCACTTTAAAGATATGAGATCTTTAAAAAGTATTTCAAAAACAATATGAATTGTTTCTTGAAAATGCATTTTGTTTAACAAACCTATTATAGTTCAATTTGTAACTATTGAATTGAAGTATAAGCTTTTATAAGAAATCTTCAGTGGTGTCAAATCTCCTTAAAAAATATAAAACGCGTAAAATTATTTTATTTTTAGAAGTATTACATGTAAGTTATGATCTAAATATAAATGACTAAAAAATATTTAGTGTCTTCAAGTTTTAAAATAATACATGTGTTACATAAATATGTTTCAGAAATAATTGATATTTATTCATCGTGTAAACCAATAAATCATATAAATAAGGGATATAATCCATTAAACAGTAGCCTGGCTTTAAAATAACTTCTTTACATGTATTTATTCTTTTGCTTCTGATAATAAAGTTAAGTTTGCTCCATTTATTTTATGACAGAAATATAATAATAAAAAATAACATTTCAGTTCTATTTCTACAGGTACAGAATTTACTTAACGGTAATATGCATTCAGAAAGATTGCTACATGCTTCAACGCTTTATGTTAAAATTGTTTTTGAATGAGCAGCAATTCAGAAATGCTTCATTTCACCGTCGCATTACTTGACGTATAGTTTTAGTTAATTTCTATTGGTTACTAAGTTATAATTTTAACAGGAGCGTTATTTAAAGCTATTCGTTTCCAAAAAAAAAAAAAAAAAAAAAAAAAAAAAAAAAAATATATATATATATATATATATATATATATACATATATGTTTCAATAAATACATAAATTACAGTCTTAAAAATATATTAACGTTAACACGTTAACATTACTTATATAACCCTTTTCCTTTCCCCCCTTTCTTGCTCCTTATTTTTTTTAAAAGTACTTTCTAATATATATATACATTGATTATAAGACTAGTTTCAAGTGAAAAAAACATTGATAAATTCTAATTGTATAGTAAGAAGGACAAAGCATTTATTTTTTTAAACAGTTAGATTAAGAGACATAATTTATGAATTTGTAATATCTTAACAATTATCCAAGAAGCTTGTTAAACTGTATGTTTTTATAAACTAGTTAAATATTTACATTCACATGTACAACAAGTTTCAAATAATATTTATTTTAAACTGGGTATAAATAATGCACACAATCTTAAGAAAAAAATATAAATAAATATTTTCATTTTTGATAAAATTTAAGTGTGAATTTATTAATACTGTATTACATTTTATAAATATATTTTTTCTAAAATAAATTCCTATCATAATAATATACTAGCAGGCTACGCCCGCTTCGCGGGCCACTATATTTAAATGAATCTCCAAAAGAATTGGATCATTATTTATTTTTCACATCACATTTTAAATAAAAACTAAAATAATTACATTGGAATCGCTCTAGACCTCGCATCGGGTACTCGCTGACTACGGCAGCTCTTTCTCTGCCCGCACTGTATAGGGAGCAGGTTCCCACTGCCTGCAGAAATCTCTTTCCTATGTATTTCAATATGGGTATTTATTGACGATAGGTGGGTCTGCCATTATTTAAGAACTACGATTTTAAAGATAACTGTATCTCAGCGTCTATTAAATATTTTAGTTTTTGAACCAAGTATTTTATTGCTCATGCTATTTACACTGTATTACAATTTGATTCCGACCAATATAATGAAATAAAATAAAAAGTAGATTTTCTTTTAGAAGGAATTAAATACATAAAAAATAAATAAATTCCAATCAGTTTAATCCTTTCTACTATATACTACCATTATTTCCTGACAAATACTATAAATTAGAAAAAAAAAACTTTTAAAGAAATTAAATTAACAAATGAAAAATAATTGTTGTTATACTACAAAAATTATACATAAACATAACTGTTATAAATACATTTTTAAATTTTAAATTTAATATATTTAATTTTTTCTACTGCATTACCATTTTATTTTCAATAAATATAATAAATTAAAAAGAGAAAAAAGATTCGCCCTCAAATAAATGTATTAAATAAAAAATAAATTGCATAATATAGCCGTTGCTAAGATACGCAGACGATTACAATCGAAGAATAAATTCATGAAAAATGAAACATAAAAGCCAATGTTTAAAATCGAAAACACATTAATTTAAAAAATTCAAATTTGAAATTCGAAAAAATCTTGATGGGGTGCACACCGGCAGGGTCCCAGGTACCTATATGTCAAATTTCGAAGCTCTGCGATCAGTAGTGTGTAGTATTGTTCATGTTTAGATAAATGTATTTATTTTCCTGTTGGAAAAAAAAATAAACTCGTTTTTTTTTTTTTTTTTTTTTGGCAACAATTAAATTATGGATTAAATTTAAATGGCTAATTTTTTGCTATTATTAGCTTATTATTTTCATGTTTTTATTAATTAAAAGAAAACTAAACAGAAATTCGAAATTCTGACTTCGATGTGCACAATGATCCTTCGGGGGGGCACCTTTGTGTTAAATCTCGTGACTGTCCGAGCTGCCGTTTTCGAAAACAGTGAAATATATATACAAATATTGCTCACTTAATAGTATAAGATAAATAAATAACTGACACGTTTAAAACCATCTGGCCGCCTTAGAAAAGGGCAAAATTGTAATGTTATTTTCATTGCACAATTTTTTAATGTACTAAATTAAAGCTTATTTCAACATGAAATGCAAAATGAAATTGTGCACATGATTACAATCCTAATAACTATTATTTAAGTCGTTCAAACTTTAAAAACAAACTAAGACTTCCTAATTATATAATTTTGAATTATAAGATTCATGTGGGAGAGAAAACAGCTCAGTAACCGGATGTATCCGTCAGCGGCGGTCAGATGGTTAAGGTATAAAAATAATCTATGGTGAAATTTTGCCTAAAAGTTATTAACATGATTTGAAAATACTCATTTTGTCCATTATATCCGTATCATAAACTATCATTTCTGGTAAATTTTTAGTTATATACATATACAGATGGGTGACAAAATAATGTGAACATTTTCGCTTTTTTATGTTTTGTCAAATATCTTGAAAAGTTCTTTAGAAATCATTTTGAAACTTTGGCTGTGTAAAGAACATGTTATACCTCATATTTATCAGTAAAAAATGTGTCATGAAAAGGAAAAATAGACCAGTAACAAATTAAACAAATGTTTGTGATCACTCTGTAAAAGATAATGCTTTAAATGTGTTTAAACTGTAGCATGTAATTATGAGGACGATTCTCGTTATATGTATAAAATTTTATGAGGCTACCATATTAATTTAATGGAGAAATAATGGATTCTTTAAAAAATTTCAAAAGCAATTTCCAGTTTTTTAATTATAGCTCGTAGGGTATTAGACCCAGTGCCAATCCATTTTCAGGAAATATGGCATATTACATAAGACACAGGATACAGCAATCAGAATGAAAAAAAATTAAATATCTTACGAAATACAAACATTTTTACTAAATAATGTTTAACTACGCATACGCAAGTTTTATGAAATTTCATTTGCATAATTTATAAAACTTTTTCATTTGCCAAATGCATTGAGAAACGTATATGAAAACCACAAGCAAATATCATGTAAATTCAAAATGTTACGAGAGATAAAATGAACTCAGTTCTCTCAAAATAAATGCTAAACTATGAATGGTTTAACTCACATTTTTATTCTGATTCAATTAATACTCAATGATATTACAGTGTTTTCCCTGATTGTAAATAAATATAGATAAAACCTCCTAACACCTTTCGAATTTTTTGAGAACTTAAATTTTGTTTGTTCTATCTTTCGTAACGCTTTGAATTTACATGATATTTGTTTGGGATTTTCAATTAAGTTGCTCAATACTTTTGAATATTATGCAAATGAAATTTTTATAAAGCTTGAGCATGCGTAGTTAGACATTATATAATAAAAATGCTCGTATTTCGTAAGATATTTAATTTTTTTTTTCATTCTGATTGCTGTATCTTGTGTCTTATGTATACGTAGTTAAAAATTATTTAGTAAAATTGCATGTATTTCGTAAGATATTTAATTTTTTTTTCTTTCTGATTGCTCTATGCTCTGTTAAATGTATTATGCCAAATTTCCTGAAAATGGCTTTTCACTGGGTCTAATACCATATGTGTTATAATTAAAAAAGTAGAAATTATTTTTCCAATGTTTTAAAGAAACCATCATATCTCTATGAATATATGTGGTTGCCTCATGACATTTTATACAGATAATGAGAAAATACCTCATAATCAAATGCTACAGCCAAAATGCATTTAAAGCATTTCCTTTTACAGGGTGATCCAAAACATTTTGATTTTTCTTTAATTATATATTGGTTCTTCTTACCTTTTCAGGATACACCTTTTACTGACAAATATGTGTTATAACATGTTCTTTACACTACCAAAGTTTCAAGATGATTCCGAAAGCAATTTTAAAGATATTTGACAAAACGTAGAAAAGCAAAATGGTTCACATTATTTTTCACCCGTCTGTTTATATTTAATGCAGATCTGTATTGTTACTAATCAAATGTTTCAATGAAAAATCTTTTAAATAGTATGTATAGTACTATTAAAGAAAACGCATATTATTATGGATGCTTTGCGGTCATTATGCATTAAATTATTTAATGATAAAAATATTTAAGTAAAATGAAATTTATATAAGCTATTAGAATTTTTTTAATAATATTCTAAAGTAAAAATATCGTATTTTTATTTCTTTATACAAAGTATAAAGAAGTATTGTAATTCCTGTTTGCGAAGTGTATATCATATAGCTCAAAAGAATGACGGTAGAATGTTGTAAATTTATATTTGTGACTTTCATGACGTGTAATTGTTCACCTCCAAATTTGGACTTGACACTAGCTCCCATTTTAGAGATATTCACGATTTTACACGATTTTTCTTGACGTCTGTATGCATAAGTGTATATCTCACATAACTCATAAACGGTTCTACGTATAATATTGTGAATTGATATATAAGTTTGTTATAACATCTAGATTTACACCTCTCTTTTTGGTCTTTTTGTGATTTTCCGTTTTGAAGATATTTACGAAAATTATATTCATAATGACGAAAAATACAAAGGTTTGGCCATTATATATGACCTACTGTCATAGAGATTTCAAAGGATGCTGATAGAGTCCGTTATGATGTTGTTAGGAATGTTTTCGACATTTTTTGCGTGCAGAAAGTAACTTGATAAGAAATAAGCAGGTTTAAGTCGACAAATATATATTTTTTAATCAATATTTTGGAAACATAATAAAAATGTTGTTAGTAAAACAAAAAATAATAATCAATGAATATTTTTTTAAACAATCCAACAAAACAGTTACTCGTACTGCATAAGTCAAGTAAATAGGGTTAAATACACTACAGAGCAGGAATTTCGTTAATTCAGGAAAATTTATCAACCGCGTAGTTCGAAGTATATAGCATTTGAATTCATCGAGAGTCTTGTCAGTGATTTATAGAAATTTCAAAGTAGTTCCGCGCTAGATATAAATGAGTTATTCCGGAAATTGTAGAACTCGATTCATTTTGAGGTTAGAGATTCCAAAATTTGAAAATTCTAAACAATCACTTTTTGCAAAATTTGGATGCCAAATTACCTAAATTGATGTTTAATCAATGCCACCTTCGTGGAGATGTACAAACTACTCTTTATTTACACTTTTACTGTAATACTGCACATAATTCAGCACATAAAAAAAAAAAAAAATCGCGTTCTAATCTTTAATCATCAATGACTTTTCTTTTCATATGGTCTCGTTAGTCATTTATAAAACTTTCGAAGAAGTTAGTTCTACACAAGAAAGAATGAAAATTCCAGAACTCTGTTCTTATTGAAGTTGGAGCTTCCACACTTTGGCAACCCTAAACAATATATTTTATCCAGATTTTGTCGTCAAATCATCAAAATCAACCTCATGACCAAAAATTTACGTTAGTGAAAAATTGGCGACATGGGAAGATTAGAGACGAAATTTCTTGAAAAATATTTCACTGTAGTCAAAATTAATAAATAAATTAAAATAATTCAAGGCAATCACTTTATACATAGATGTATATAGATAGGTAGACAATTATATCGGTAGATCGATGGACAGATCGATATTAACTAATGTTAAATATTCATTACAAATAATCTATTTTTTAATACATTAAATTTTACTGGAGATAACTATTTCTTAAAAATTTAATAACAAGGAATTATTTTCCTTTTCATTAAAGTTTAAGTATATATTAATTAATTATATATATACTTTGCAATATTAAAATTGATTCACAAATTAATTGAGTCACAAAAAAAAAATAAAAAAAATAAAAATAAAAATAGAAAAGAAACGGTCATGATTGTTTTAGAAAACAATTTAGAAAAACTATGGTTACAAATAAAGCAAAAAAAAAAAAAAAAAAAGTCCAATTATTTCAGATAATAAGAGATAACTTGTAAAAATGGTGGTTAGAATATTTTGTTTAAACAGATTATTATCCTTCAAGAAATGTTTAGTAAATTTCCTTATAAATATAGTTAAATTTCAATATATTTGTTAAATTACACAATTTACAACAAACAACGTTGTCTAAAAAGTCGATAAAAGTTTCCTCATGCAAAAAGAAAGGTTTATATATTTTTATGATAAACACACGCACATATATATATGTGTGTGTGTGTATTGAAGAATTCTTTTCTGGTTTCTTCGCATTTTTGTGATGGAATTTGATGGTATATATACAAATTTATTCAATCTACTTTAAAGTTAATTATTTTATTTATTTAAAATTTTTGTTTTATATTTGAACAATTACAGTTATTTACTAATTATACATTAATGATATCACCATAGAACGTTTTTTTTTTCTCTTTAAGAGAGAAAATGCTTTTATTATACTAACAATATTAAAGGCATAATCTATTATTTAAAAAAAAAATACTATCATGTTTGAAAAATTAAATAAAACTGTATCTAGTTTAAAATTAGCAAAAAAAAAAAAAAAAAAAAAAAAAAAAAAAACTCTTGTTTGTATTACCTTTCTCCATATTTTTATTTTCTAGCATGAATAGACTTGAATGTTAAACTTAACTATGATAGTTCCTAATGTATACATATGATTCATGCATTCTGCTCTTGTGTAAGTATTATATTATGCTTTATTTACTTCTTCCTATTATTATTATTATTATTATTATTATTATTATTATTATTATTATTATACTTTCGTCATTGTGATTTGGGCATTAGAGTTAAAACAATTTTAGAAATATGCACTTAACTAGTAAAAAAAAAAAAAAAAAAAAAAAAAAAAAAAAAAAAAACATTATTTGCATGCATAAATTTTATAATACCCCTTAATACATCAAGATTTCACCATTCCTACATTGTATTGATTTCATCTAATTTTGATCTTTTTCAATCCCATCATTAATATCATTGATTATGATCCTTGTATATCTGTTCATATTTTGGTACTTTTCTATAATGTTTTATACATCTATATAATAACAATTAGAATAAACGGGGAAAAAAAAAACTTTAGAATAAATGTCATGCAACTTAGTTCTTGTTTAAGAATTTTTCTATTATTTTTTAATAATCAGTAGATGAAGCATTTCAAGAAAAATAATACTTTGCATATAAAACTTTGTAAATTACTTTGCATACCTTTGCAAATATTTTTATCATATAGTCTGCAATTTCTTTGTAAATTAATAGTCTTAACGCATAAATTGTTATGATGTTTAAAAAAATCAATTTCTGTGTTAAATTTAATTTTAAATAAAATGAAATAACAGCAACAATATATATATATTATAAATTACAATATTTTTTTATATTTTTTAGGCAATGGGCATAAGTGTGGAAACAAATAAGATTAAAAAAAAGTTGTTGATGAAAGTGACAAAACAGACAGTTCTTTTGTTAAATATTTAGTTTTTTCTGTAAAACACAAAAGACTTTCTTCCTGGGTATTTTTACACTCTTTAATTACCATATTTAATATTTAATTAGGAAAAGACACGCTTATTTTTTTCTAGTTTCAGGTAATTTAAAATGTTATACATCTTCTTCCAAGTGACATATATGTGGGCAGGATTCAAGATTAAATAGCATTTCTTTCATTAGTGTTCATTCTTCTTTTACATGTCGTCTTTCTTTTTTACTAGAAATTATTTTACATCTTCATATTCTCCTGTATGTTATCATGACATTAGGGAAAAAAAAATGGAATTAAAAGGAAGATGATAATTAATAGCCACAAAAAACATGTATTCATTTATTTCAGAAGATAATTCCTTTTAAAATTATAATTTTTTCCACTATAAGTATTTCTTTAAATTTTTTAGCGAATTGTAAAAGTATTGTTATAGTTTTTTTTCTTTTTCTTTTATTAAGTTTTTGAATATTTTTAAATTTTATGTTTTAAAAAAATGTATTTTCTTGAAAATCCATAAAAACGATTTTTCTCTTGAAAACGATTTTATAAACATAAAATTATATTTTAAAACATGAAATTAAAAGTTATTTATTTATTTTATTTTATTTTTTACTTTTATCTAGAGAATTGTGATAGAAAATGTATCGTTTTCAGGTTAAATTTTCGACTTTGCCTTTTTGATATACTTAGAATTTTATGCTTCTTTAATTATGAAAATTAGGTTTTTAGCAGTAGGTTATGTCTGCTTTTTGTATCTTTCTGTGTATAACTCATGTAAAAAACAAGCAGGAATCCTAAACTATTCTAAATCTGCACCGTATGGTAACACTTCTCCAAACTTTTTGTTGTTGTTGTTGTTAAAATGAGCCAAATGTGTCGCTTATTCAAGAGAATTAAAATATTATAAGTCTATGGGCGAAATTTATGATTGATACAGTTTATTAACTTTATACTGTACTAATTATAATGAAACAAACATACATTTTTTTTATTTGTAAAAAATCATATCGAAAATTATAGGAAAAGTCATTCACCATTAATTTCTAGGACAAAAAGGAATCTGTTATTTTAGGATAATACTTAGAATTTGCTATAAGTGTAATGTGAAATCAAATTGTGTTACTTTTTTTCATACTGCGCTAAATTAAAAAAGTACAAAAGATTTTAGGCACTACGCAGGGCTATCTAAAATTAAGAAAGTACATTTTTTTACTAAATGTGTTTGATGGAATTGGTCTAAATTTTATCTAGTCCAAGGCCATGGCAGACAACGCTGAGTGACTAGACGCTCAGTTCAAGACACGAAAGTTATTATTGACTGACAATGTAAAATATAGTAGGCTCTCGTATAATGCGGGGGATACGTTCAGCGTAATTGGAAATCGCGTCATAGGAGACATACATTGAGTAGACGATTTCAATCCATAATGAGACAAAAAGCGTCGTGTGTTGGCATAGTAACGGGACAACCTTTATCTTCAATCAAAAGTAAGTAACGTTGAACAGGTTCAAAGTAGGAAAGGTGTCGTCACATGCTTCCTTTATCATACACGTTATACGAGACTCTTTATCGCGTTGTATGAGTAATAGTCGTAGATATTTTGTCGCGTTATATGAATTCGCGTTTAGAGAGCGCGTTATACGAGAGTTTACTGTACAATATAAAGCTAAAATGTTACAGTAATCTTACTTAAATCTTTAATTTTGCTATTAAGTTTAAGTAAAATAATTCTGGAAATAGATTTTCCATGTAATTTATAATGCAGTAGATAAAGGGTTACCATTAAATTATCATTTTTGGTGTGTTAAAATATTTAAGACAATATTAATCAAAATGTACATTTAAGAATTAAGCAATATTTTTAAAAATACATTTTTTTTTTTTTTTTTTTTTAATGTTTGTGTTCATATTTGATACAAAACTAAATATAAAAATTCAACAAGAATTATTAAAGCTGGTGGGTTTTTATTCTATGCATCTAAAGTAATTTAAGGAGCCATATCTCGTTTTTTTTTTTTTTTTTTTTTTTTTTTATATGTTAAATTTAAATTTATTTCGTATCACCAACAAATATATTTAAATAAAAAGCAGTGAAATAGTTAACTTTTAATTAAATCCAACTATCGTTATGCGTAAATTTTTTTATTATATTTTTAGAATTTAGTATGTTTTTTTTTTTTTTTTTTTTTTTTTAATATTCTGTTTTAATTAATTTATTTTTTTAATTGCTATTTGATAAAGTATTTATTTAAACGTTTGTTCTCAATTTCCTTTAAAACTATGCTAGTATGTGGAAGAAAGCAAAAAGTAATTAGATTTATTATTTAATTAGGATATATTATTTGATTAGTATAAAAATTAGCATTATCTTATTCAAATACTCTTGTGTATTGCTACCCAAAGAGAATTCAATGAATTAAAAAAATTATTTTTGTTCTTGAACGTTCTTCAATTCCAACTCTTTTAGACGAAATAGAAAACGCAGCTGATGATAATTGATGTTCTGTCAGAAGCACGATTTTTATAACGCGCAACACAAAATTTATCTGTCATCTTCACATGTATATATTCTGCATCATGTTTTTTAATGTGCAAACATTGGCTTACATATTATTTTTAAGTTATGATTTAGTAAAATACAAGAAACGTCTCTTTAGTATGTATAATTTTTAATCTAATACGTAAATTTTAGTTTAATACATAAATAATTTGCAGAAGGATATTTGATTTTTACTGCAGTACAGATATGTTAAAATGTATGCATAGAATTTTTACATATGTTTTACTTTAAAGTAAAAAAATTATATATTATTATAATGGAATAAGGACTATCATTGTGCATGAATTTGATAATTTGTATCATTTATAAGACAAAAAATATAATTTTCAATGTAAATAGATTTTTCATGGAAATAGACTTTCTATATATTAACATATTTAAGACAATATTTATCAAAATGTACATTTAAGAATTAAGTAGGATTTTTAAAGATGCATTTTTTATTTATTTATTTATTTACTTATTTTTTTTTTTTATGTTTGTGTTCGTATTTGATACAAAACCAAATATAAAATTACAACAAGAAACATTAAATTTAAATTTATTTCGGATCACTAACAAATATATTTAAAGAAAAAGCAATGAAATAGTTAACTTTTAATTAAACCCAGCTATCGTTGTGCGTTTAATTTTTTATTATATTCTTATATATATATATATATATATTAATAGTCTGTTTTAATTAATTTATTTTTTAAGTGCTGTTTAATAAAGTATTTATTTAAACATTTGTTCTCCTTTCACTTAAAACTATACCAGTAAGTGGAAGAAAGCTAAAAGTAATTAGCTTTATTTGAAAGTATAGCTTTTATGCTGATTAAAAGAACAGAAAGAAAATATATTTAAAGAAAATTCTCTAATAGGATTATATTCAAATTATACATTCATTATTTATATTTACTTTTATTCGATAATTTTAAAGCTTTAATTAATTATGTTGTAAATAATAATGCTTTTTACATGTTCCAAATATTTTAAACATTATATATTTAAGCCAAAGGTATATTTAATAAAAATTTAATATAAAAACTAGATTACGTTACAAAAGAAAAACATTAATTATTATAAGATAATATTGGATGTTTCTAAAAAAATGATTTAGAAACAATAATAATAATAAAAAAAAAAAAAAAGGGGGGGAAAAGAAATATTTTTATTGCAGTGTTTATTATCAAATTTACACACAAATATCTTTTTCAATTAATTATATTTCTCAATTAATCAAATATTATTTAATTTTCAATATTATATTACTTATTTTTTTTTAATTTTGACGTATATTACATACTCTATACATTAGAAGAATTTCTAAATAAAATAGAGTCTTGTTCTGACAATTGAACATTTTTATTGCAGTTTTTTAAACAAGATCATACATTTAGCAACTTAACTGCTATTATCTTTGCAATGTTTAAGATGTTTTTTTCTTTTTTATGATACATTAAATAATATTTATATTTTTATTATTCAGTAATTCGAATAATGAAAAAATATATGTATGAAAAAGAAGTATTATTTTGGTTGAAATACTCTCGTACATTGCTAACCTAAAAGAATTCAATAAATTTTAAAAAAATATTCTTGTTCTTAATTATTCTTCAATTCCAAATCTATTGCTTCAATTTTGGTCCAAATAACGTGCAACATAAAATTTGTCTGTCATCTTAACATGTATATATTCTGCTTCAAGTTTTTTAAGGTGCAATCATTGGCTTACATATTACTTTTAAGTTATGCTTTAGTAAAATACAAGAAACGTCTCTTACAGTATATATAACTTTTAATCTAATACATAAATTTTAGTTTAATACATAAATAGTTTGCAGAAGGATATTTGATTTTTACTGCAGTACAGATAAGTTATAACGTATGCATAGAATTTTTACATATGGTTTTCTTTAAAGTACAAAAATTATAACTATATGTAAATATATTATTATAATGGAATAAAAACTGTCACTGTGCACGAATTTCATATTCTTGTTTTATTTATGAAGACAATAAATATAATTTTCAATGTAAAGTGAAAATTAATACAATAAAATGTTTCCTTTAATGCCTTATTTATTAATTTATATTTTCTTACAAAAATCAGAAAAAAATGAAATTTAATCATGTTTTAACTACTATTAAAAGTATTATTAAGCAAGGCAATAGAAATACGAGCGCGAATTCCCTTACAAAATGGAATAGTGTTACCAAAACTAAAAAGAAAAATCACATTTTCAAAAGTTAGTAATAATGATGATTAAAGCTTTCATTTTTCGATTATATAATAAAAATTTCGAAAGAATGCTGTCATTAGAATACAGTTTCAATGAAAACATAATTAGTTTCGAGAGTTCTCGTTGGCTCAAATTTGATGATTTAATAGTCTACGCAGCTAAATATTTCTATATAATACAAGTGAAATTATAAATTGCGATTTCGTGACTGTACTAATATGTTTCAACCAGCAAATAAATGAATAACAAGTAAGAATTTTTAATGATTTATTTACACATTGCTTTCACTACTTAACAATCATAACGAATGAGGTTAAATGTGTTGTCAGGAACGTTGAATATAGTTTATGTAACGCTTTCATTAAAGTGGCCAAGTGTGGTTCTCTACGACCTACGAAATTTCAACTATGGCAGTCACAGCATCAGTAATTACCTTTCTTGTCTCAGGTTTTTGCCCTATACCAAGCCAAACGGTTATGGATAGCTTTATTATTATTATTATTATTATTATTATTATTTCTTATTCACGTATTAAGTGATAGAAAGCATTCATTTAGATTTTTATGGCTTTTAAACACCAGATCGGTAGACATTGAAGATTTTCAATTGCAGCATACGATCAAGTTTATTTATAGTTCATGTACTTTTTCAAGTTTTTACTTTCTATTTATAGTCTGAACAATTTTCGATGAAATTGACTACATAATCGTAAATAAGCATTTCTATGTTTTACATGACTTTTATGTAGATTTTCAGATGCAGAAACCGTTAGAGCATCATATTTTACTCTATAGATGACTGACTATTAGAACAATTTTACCACTTTTATCACGAAATATTTTTCTCATTTCGCCATCAGCCTTCCTGTCTATTCTTATAATATTCCGGCTGATAGATAAAGCTGCATAAGACTCTGAGTAGTGTTAAAAGAAAAAAAAATTCAGATGGTAGTACATACACACACAGAGATCCTGATTAAGGGGGAAGCACATATTATTTATACTTACACCGTTATTTTTTAACAAATACTTTCCTCCTATAATAAACACAAAATTTTCAATAAAATTATTTCAAAAGAATTCTGGTGTCTAATAACGGTGAGTAAATTGGATTGTTTTACACCGTTCATTTTTTATAAAAAATATTTCCTCGTCAAAGCGTGGAATTTCTATGTCATGAAGTAAAAAACTAGTATGTTGTGGCCACCACATGACTTTCTTCTATCTTTTCCTATACAAATTCACTCAGCAACAATAATTAAAAAAAAGAAAAAAAAAGTGGGACTTTAACAAATTTTCACATTTTACCCAAAATTTTATCAAAGTCCCACATTTTTTTTTTTTCTTCTCCCCTTAATTCTATCAAACTCCCACGGTTTCCGTGTTCTGACAAACTTAAACAAATTTTTGCATTTCCCTCCCAATTTTGTCAAAGTCCCACGGTTTCCGTGTTTTGACAAATTTAGAATAATTTTCACATTTTACCCAAAGTTTGTCAAAACACGGAAACCGTGGGACTTTGACAAAATTAGGGGAAAAATACAATAATATGTTAAAGTTTGTCAAGACACGGAAACCGTAGAACTTTGACAAAATTAGGGGAAAAAAGCAAAAATTAGTTCAAGTTTGTCAGAACACGGAAACCGTGGGAGTTTGTTAAAATTAAGGAGAGAGAGGAAAAAAAAAAAGATTTTTTTTCTAAGTTTTTTTTCGTAAAAAGTAAAAAAAAATCGATAACTTTGTTTTAAATTATCACAGATTTATAGTTCAACCATTCGTTTTAAAGGTACTGACGAGACCTTTCGAAAGATACCCATCTTGAAAATTTTTGCCTTTATCACCCTGTTGAAAATTTAGAAAAAGCGGGATGGCAACGCAACCTGTAAGACGATTTTTACCAAAAGTTGATAGGCACTAATTTATGTCAAGGTGCAACTACATACCAATTTGTATGAAATTCTGTGCAGTAGTTCCAGAGATACAGTTGCCACAAAATTTTGTCACACAAACACACACAGACAGACAGACAGACAGACAGACAGACAGACATTTTCTAAAAATGGTAAAATCGTGTTCTACATCTCTCAAAACGTGTAAATCCATCAAAAACCCGAAATCGAAAATTTTTACGAATCCAATACTTTCTTCTATTGAAGATAGAAGAAAGTAATAATTGTAAAAATATTCCGGTGAGAGCGGAGATAATGTGTGCTTCCCCCTTAATGAGGCTCTGCACACACACAGGCATGTTTATTTAGAAAAAAAAATTAATTAATGTAAGAGATGGGATTTATTATAAAGTCTTTGAGAGAAAAAGCATCACGATGTAATACCTGCGTTAATTAAGAAATCACTTATCTTAATTAGGAAGTACATTTGAAAACATATTTGAAACCCATTCACTATACTTTAAATACTTTGATTTTAGCGTTAAGAAAAAAATACTGGAGTGACTCTACTCGACTTTCCTAACTTTAGGTAATTAACGGTTGTATAAATAAATTAAAGTAAAAGACGTCGTTAAATAAACGAAATGGAAAAATATAATAGAGGGTTTGGGTATTTTTTCCCATTGTTTAATTTTACGTTATTGCCCTTCAAATAATTTCGTGCGACGGTCATTTATAACATGTGTAAAAATTTTCAGTTCAATAGAATACAACGTTTAGACGCTACCGTACTTTAAAAATTTGGGCCCATAGACTATAATGATAAAACATATTTCTTTGTGTCTCTGTAAAAAAAAAAAAAAAAAAAAAAAAAAACTCTAAGTGCTAGATTCACCAAAATTTATACAGTTCGTACGACTCTGATTTACAATGTTTGTATAAATTTTCAGCTCAATCGAACAAGACGTTTAAACGCTATCTCACTTTAAAATATTTAGGCCCACCCAGCTAAAAAAAAATTCTGCATAAACACTACAAAAGTAATGTCTGCAATCTGAAGGTTTTTAGAACAAAAATCATAAAATCTTCAGAATAACTGCATTTTTGAAGCAAAGAAATTGCAGATATTTTTTTTTTTCCCCTTAAAATTATTAATGTTCCAAATACCTTCAGATTATCTGCAGTTTTTATTCTTTTTTACAGTTTTTTTGAAGACTTATTTTAGCTGGTGCCTCTTTGTGTTTCTGTAAAAAAAAAAAAAAAACTATGAGTGCTAGATTGACCGAAATCTATACACTTTGTGCGACAGTGATTTGTAAAATGTGTATAAAATTTTAGTTCAGACGAATAATATGTTTAGACGCTATCGCACTTTAAATAAACTATTTCAAAAAACTTTTAAAACCAAAATTCTTAATGTATCATATCACATAAATCTTTTCGAAGTTAGAATAAAATTTAATTTGCAAAAAAAAAAAAAAAAAAAAAAATGTAACTTTTTTGTTTATTAACCAAAATTGAAGAAATTCGAACTGAAAGTTGGTTTTGTGCTGTACAGGATGTATATTAATTTTTGCGTTCGTAAGAGAAAATTTAAAAAAAAATTTGAAAACTGCAATTTTTAATCCCACATCAAAAATGTGTAACTTAATGAGTAGCAAATGCTTTCTTTTCTCTCCAGACGGCGTCCAGACAATCGTCTGCTGTTCACCACCTAAATTTAAAACTTTAGTTAATTTTAAATAGTCTAATTGTCCGATCAATAAGCTGTTTAATCCATCGGATTCAGAAAAATAGTCACTTTCGTTTGGTACCTTATTTGTAATGATACGACTGATATTTCTAATTTATTTTCCTATTTATTTTTTTCCAGCGTGACATTCACAAACTTACCTACCTACCGTTCCAGATGAGAACGGCTACATAAAAATTTGGGAATAATTTGGGACTATAGGACATAATGATAAAGAATTTTTCTTTGTGTCCCTGTATGATTCACCAAAACCAATAGGGTTCATGCTATGGTGACCTATATTCTACGTGCCAACTTTCAGCTTATTTGAACAAAGCGTTTAGACGCTATCGTGTTCACTCACATGCATACATGCATACACACACATACATATACACATACACGCACCACATACACTCATACACATACACACACACATATACATCATCGTAAAAATAGTAAAAATGAACTCAGGGCACCCTAAAACGTGTAGAAAGACCAAAATCTCAGAGTCGGATATTTGTCATGATTATAATAATTTCTTTACATATATATGTTCGGAAAGTAAAAACGCTTGAATAGCTTTCTTGCTAAAAACAATAATTGAATCCTGAAAAAATATTTAAGCAATAAAATATTTATTGTTATTTAAATGTTTGACAAGAATAATAAGATTTAGTTTACATAACATATTTTAGAACGGTTTAAATTTTATTTAAGATGTTTAAGAATCTTAAAGGAAAAAGAATAATATTCTTATAGATAGATCTAAATAGATAGACCTAAAAAAGAATATTTTTTGTGATTATTTATCTTTTTAATTTGGTGTTAAATAAAGTTTCCATACAGCTGTAGGATGTACAGAAAAAATGGTGTTAAAAAGTATTAAGGAAAACATTTTGAAAGATATGCTAAATTTTAATGCATCATAAACTGCAAAATCTCATAAAAACATCTATTTACTACGTTTCTGTATGATTCTTCAAAATTTTTGATGATTCTATATCTCAGATTTGTTTCATTACATTTCATAAAACAAATTTAAAAGAGAAAATATTGACACAGGAATAAATTATCTTGCACATCTTTATTCTGTAAAACGACTTGTTAAAATATTTCAAGAAATACAATATAGAAATCTCTCACGCAGTATTCAGTCAATTTAATTTAAAATAATTAACTTTCAATCACTTTTTGCGACAAAGCGTATGTGTGTCTGATAATAAACGAAAAGACAAAAATCGATGAGATTACTAAAACTAAATAGCTATCTTTTTGGAGTAAAGATATTAAATATATTGGCATACTACACCTTAAGATAGAATAAATAATACATATAATGCAATAGTTTATTAAACAAGCATTATTCAATATAAATTTTTAAATGCAGAAAAGTTACGTGAGAAATATATATTTCTATTATCTCTATTTTATTTCATAGTTTTTTAATATGTAAAAAAAATTGATTCAACAGTATAACGCCAGAATTAAATGTGATACATTTGAAATGCATTACGTGCAGAATCTATAAAAATTCATTTCATAAAATCTCTGTCTTCAATGAAAAAATCATAAAAATCGCATAACGTAGGTCCTAAGAAAAGAGCAATTGAAACATTAGTAAAAATGAAACAAAATATATAAACACATCCATGAAAAAGACAAAAAAGAAAACAACGCCAAGAGATGACTCTTTTCTACTAATACAAAGTAAAAAATACCCTCAAAAGACGCACTTAATAGAGATTTAAAAGAGCATGGAATACATATTAGCTCATCTACTGTGTGGAGGAGTCTTCTCGCAGCTGGTCGACCAGCCTATCAGTCTATGAAGAAACAGCTTCTGACCTAAACAATGAAGAAAAAGGGTACTTGTGTACGTTAAATATAAGAATTCAACATTCGAAAATTGGAGGAAAATACTATTAAGCGACGAAGGCCATTTTGTTTTTGTTTTTTATTTTTGTCCAAGGCCAGCGAACTCAACACGTGCATAGATCGCCCGGTGAAAGAATTCGTGATTGAAACATTAATCAATTTGACAATCACCCTCAAAAGATGTTTTGGGGTTGTTTCGGTTATAAAGGGGTTAGTCTTTTGTAGCCTGTTGACTGTATGATGCGTTCTGAGAAATATATTACTATTATGGATAAAAAGGTTGTTCCAGATTTGAAGAAACGATACCCTAATAGAACGGAATTTTCCAGCAGGAATTTGGTCCATGCCATACGTCCATAATGGTCAAGAAATTCATGTCTGAGAACCAAATTGAGACACTGGAATGGACTGGGAATTCTCCTAATATTAACCCAATGGAGAATTTCTGGGCTATATGCAAGAATCGCCTATTAAATATGGACTGTACAATTATGAAAAAGCTAATCACAGCACTAATTCATGTGTGGTGAAAGGACACAAATATAATAAACGATTGTAAAAAACTGGTAGAATCCATGTCAAATCGTGTCCAAATGTTAATAAAGAGTCTTTATGTACTAAAAACTTTTGATTTTGTATAAATTTAAATAAAATAGCATTTCTTCTCAATTTTATCATTTTTTCGAGTTTGTTTAATTAATTTGCACAAGGGTGTATATATATATATATATATTTATATATATATACAGTCGGCTGCAAAATTATTCGAGCACTAGCTAATAATTCCTATATTTAAAGAGTACACTTAAGACAGTTTTGCTAAGTAAATCCTTGTCGAATCATGTTCTTAGACTGATTAAGAACATGACTCGACAAGGATTTATTTAACAAAGCTGTATTAAGTGTACTTTTTTTTGGCAAGGATTATTGCTAGTGCTCGAATAATTTTGCAGCCGACTGTATATAGGTAACTTGTGAGGAATAAGTGTCAGCCATAATCTCAATTCCTCAATCTTAAACTTAAAGATTAACTTAATTACTTAAGTAGTAAATAAGAGCACGAGACAAAGTGAAATACAAAATAATAAAGTTTATTTAACGTTCAATATCAAGGCGGGTGTTGCTGCTAACTCAGTTTTAACTCTCAAATGACCTCAGGGAATAACTTCAGCAATTCATAAAATAAAATGTAAACTTATCTCACCAATACCAATATTGTCGACGACTGCTCTCTGTCGACCACAGAACTATTTTCGCACAAGAACCTTCGGCAGGATTCCATTGGCGCGACAGATTCTTCTCTCAAACCTTACTTTATTGTACAACGCTAAACATCTCTACCATCACTTAACACTCGCATAAGAACTATCATCATCAACATTACTCTCCTACTCTCCACTTCACACACACACACCTTTTACAAAAACAATCTCCATCTTATATTACTTTCTACAAACTTCCTTTCTCTTCATTTCAATGAATCTTTAAAATCGATTTCAATTCCTCTACCTCTCACAACTTAATTCGTTCGTTGCAGCATCATGTCGACACAAAACTAATTCGACCAAAACTTGGCGTCGAAGCGATTTAACTGTCCCAACTTTATTCTTTGCTGGATCCAGCTTAATTTTAAACCAACTGTGGTGACGTTCTATAGTCTCAACCTCACAAACTATTATAACGAATTTATGATTTTATAGATAAGAAAAATATAAAAGGAGAATTGCAAACCAATGCGCAGAAATGCTGCAAAAAGAAATGCAAAACATAAATATAGGAACAGATTATCAATGGATAAAATGAAATAAACCCCCAAAAAACACTGAGGTTGTCATTAGGGAGGCCCCTCAGTGTAGGGGTGAAAGAGAAGTTTCAGAAAAGATAGTAGCAATTAGCTAATAACTATCCTTAGCCCTCAACTTCTCACCAAACAGAAAACCACCATTAAATAGAAAGAAATCTGACATACATATAATTTAAAAAATCTAAAAGCAATTATAAAATTACAAAAATTACAAAAGTAGTACAATTTCAACAAATTAATATAAATTAAACATACAAGAAATTACAAAATGCATTAAAATGAAATACTATAAAATGAAACCGCCTACCTGATAAACTTCGGTCGACGGGGTTACACGTAGGTACTTAAATATCGACCTTAATTTAGGAATTAGAACAAACCAAAAGAGAAAAAAATTGGAAACACTCGGTTAAAAAATCAGACGGATAACAGTTAACTTGCAAAGTTTTTCTTAAATCTTCAAGAGCATATTTTAAATCATGATCATTATTGCAAATAGTGCGAATTCTTTGTAACTGCATCAACATGATATTTTTCAAAACATTTCTACTGATATTTGAAAACCAATTCGTGAGACTGCTTACTTTAAAATCAAAATCTTTCCTTTTATTGTATAAACCAATATGCCATTTATCTTTCTTTCGCTTTATGTTAGGATCCAGAAATGAAATTTTATCAGTATCTGTACGGTTTAGAACTAAATCTTTAGTATAATATTTTTAGCAATATTTTCGAAATCATTACAGTTGAAAATAATCAATTCGTCAATACACCCAAAGAAAGTAATATTTAAAAAAAAAAAAAAAAAAAAAAGAAAAAATTAAAAAAAATATAAAAATAAATTAGCGAAATCGCTCGAGAAACCCGTTCTCATTGGAATACCCTTCTTTTGCAAAAAATAATGTTTCCCGTTAAATAAAACATTTTCGAAAATACAAAATTTAATAAGATTAATCCAGTAGTTTTTTTCACAATTTAAGTAACTGCCAAATTCCTCATAAATTCTTTCAAGAACTTTCATCACTAAATTGTGCGGAATGCTTCCAAACAAATTTTCAATATCATAGGTAGTTACTGAAGTACTGCTTTCTGGGTAAATCTTAAAATATTCAATAACTTTGAGGTTATTGTTAGTAATGTTACAATTGTCATTAGAATTTATCACATTTAAGACTGAATTTAGATATTTAAACAAGATTTTACTGGCTTTATCGTTATAACTATTAGTACCACAGGTAACAAAACGAAATTTAACTGGATTTTTATGAAATTTTACGGTAACGAAAAGATATGGAAAATTAAAACAATTTCTGCTTAAATTTAATTTTTTATCAAAGGCCAAAATACGCTTTTTGATAATGCAGGGGTGGTCGGTTAACTTTTTAGAAGAACTATTACTTGAATATTCCTTTAAAAGAATATTTTTATAAAAAACTTTACAAACTACTGCAAAATTACTGTTTGCTTTATCTACAAATATCAGTAGAAAAGTTTTGAAAAATATTATGTTCACACAGTTAAAAAGAATTCGCACTTTTTGCAATAACGATGATGATTTAAAACATGCTCTTGAAGATTTAAGAAATATTTTGCAAGTTAATAGTTACCCGTCTCATTTTTTAACCGAGTGTTTTCAATTTTTTCCTCTTTCGGTTTGTTCTGATTCATCAATTAAGGGTGATATTTAAGCACCGACGAGGTACCCCGACGGCCGAATAGGGTTTCTTTATCAGGTGGGGGGTTTCATTTTATCGTATTTCATTTTAATGCATTTTGTAATTTCTTGTATATTTCATATATATTAATTTGTTGTAATTGTACTACTTTTGTAATTTTGGTAATTTTATAATTGTTTTTGGATATTTTTAAATTATATGTATGTCAGATTTCTTTCCAGTTAATGGCGGTTTTCTGTTTGGTGAGAAGTTGGGGGCTAAGGAAAGTTATTAGCTAATTGCTAATGTCCTTTCAGAAACTTCTCACTCCTACACTGAGGGGATTCGCTAATGAAGATCTCAGTGTTTTTTTTTTTTTTTTTTTTTTTTTTGGGGGGGGGGGGGGGGGGGGGGTAGGGTTATTTCATTTTATTCATTGATAATTTATTTTATTCATTGATAATCTATTCCTATATTTAAGTTTTGCATTTCTTATTGCAGCAATTCTGCGCATTGGTTTGCAATTCTCCTTTTATGTTTTTCTTATCTTTAAACTCATAAATTCGTTACAATAGTTACTTATTCAAAAAAACATTGTTCGGCTAAGCTGCTTTTAGCGCTAGTTTTCTCTGTTTTAAGTTTTATTATTAAAATTTTTAAGTTTGTTCCCCCCCCCCCCCCTTCTTTGAAATGGTTTCAAACCTTTTGGTTAACGACCTTGACTGTAGGATTTCTTTAGTAATTTATTTTTTCCCTTTCAGGTAAAATTTTAAAAAATACATGGAATTAAAAATAAAAGATAATAATATGGCACCGGGTCCGTCGCGTGCTTTAACAAGGGGCCCTGTCGTTTCTTTTGATATGGGGAAGGTCTCTGGTAAAAAGTTACTCTATCAAATGTTTTCTGTTAATACAAAATTTGAAAAAAATCTAAAAAATTTAGTCTGTGTAGTGATAAAAGATGTTTGATCTTTCCTTATGCGGGAATGGAGCAGATTGAGGAGGGAAACAAAATATTTAGTAAAACCGAAATTTTTGTTTATTTATAGGAATGCGTTTTTTGTAATTTTAGCTATGTTGGTCAAACTTCTAATTTTTTCAATATTAGAGTTACAGGACACAGTAATAACATTAAAAACTGCCATAATAAAAATACTCATGATAAAGAAATTCAGCATTTTCAATTACATGACTTTAAAAAAATTGTAATTTATATCCTGGATATTGTTCCGAATAAAAATGAAACACTTGAAATGGAAAACCTTTTTATGTATAAACTTAAGACTATTTACCCTTACGGTTTAAATTCTGAATTTAATGGCACTATTGTTGCTAATAAAAAAGACTGTTGTATCTTTAATAAATTTTGTCTAAAATGTAAAACTTTCATGTATAATAGAAGAGGTTGCAGAGGAAAAGGTAAAGTTAACATTAAAAACGATAATTTAAAAACTTTAGGTTCAATAAATAAAGAAAATATTAATTTCTGTGATTTAAATTTAATAAAAACCAAGGTCTTTGGTATGAAAAATAAAGTTATAAAATGGTTTGTTAGAAATAAAATGGAAAACTATTGTTTTAGAAATACTTTAATTAAAGATATTATTTTGGATCTGTTTAAATATAAAATTGGTAATTACGATATGAATTGGGAAGTGAATTTAAAGGAAAACTCTCAAGAAAATTTAGTTTTGTCGTTTAAAGATAAAATTTTTGACTCCATTAAATTAAAAAAAAAGGTTTGAAAGCTTGTGAAAGTTTATTTCCTTTAAGAAACAGTTTTAATATAAGGGTTGCTAATAGATATGATAAAACTTTAAAAAATCTTATTTGCAATTACAAGGAGTATAGCAAATCTACTGGTTTAATTATCGAAGAAGAATGTTACTGCAATTCAAATGGATTTAAAAACTTTATTGACCCTTATTACGGTCATATTACGGTTGTCTCAGGAAATTTAAATTTAATTGTAGATGATCATTAAAAAAATATTATGAATTTGGGATTAAGTTTCAGGATGACTTTTAATTACAGCAATAAAAAAATTATTGATTTTATAGAAAAAGATTTAGACATTTTTATTTTAAAAATTTCCTATAAATATTGCTGGCCAATTTGAAGATTTCAAAGAATCGAAATTTAAATTTTTTAACCTTTTTGAGAAACAATTATTGTTCTTTACAAATTATTATAGTAGGTTTAATCTAGATGAATATATTTATAGTACTGAGCTTAAAAAAAGTATTGAGATTTTAAATGAAAAATTTATTGTTACTACAGTAGTTAAAGTAAACAGTAATTTTGCAATACTTTATAAAGTTTTTTTATAAAAATGTTCTTATAAAGGAATATTCAAGTAATAGTTCTTTTAAAAAGTTAACCGACCAACCCTCCATTTTCAAAAAACATATTTTGGCCTTCGATAAAATATTAAATTTAAGCAGAAATTGTTTTAATTTTCCATATCTTTTCGTTACTGTAAAATTTCATAAAAATCCTGTTAAATTTCGTTTTGTTACCTGTGGTATTAACTGTTATAACGATAAAGCCGGTAACATCTTGTTTAAATATCTAAATTCAGTCTTAAAAGTGATAAATTCTAACGGCAATTGTAAAATTATTAACAATAACGTGAAAGTTTTTTGAATATTTTAAGATTTACCCAGAAAGCATTACTTCAGTAACTACCTATGATATTGAAAATTTGTTTGGAAGCATTCCGCACAATTTAGTGATGAAAGTTCTTGAAAGAATTTATGAGGAATTTGGCAGTTACTTAAATTGTGAAAAAAGTTACTGGATTAATCTTATTAAATTTTGTATTTTCGAAAATGTTTTATTTAACGGGAAAGATTACTTTTTACAAAAGAGGGGTATTCTAATGGAAACGAATTTCTCGAGTGCTTTCGCTAATTTATTTTTATATATATATTTTTTTTTTAATTTTTTTTTTATAAATATTACTTTCTTCAGTTATATTGACGATTTGATTATTTTTAACTGTAATGATTTCGAAAATATTGATAAAAAATGTATCCTAAAGATTTAGTTCTAAACATTACAAATACAAATAAAATTTCATTTCTGGATCTTAACATAAAGCCAAATAAAGATAAATGGCATATTGGTTTATACGATAAAAGGAAAGATTTTGATTTTAAAGTAAACAGTCTCACCAATTGGTTTTCAAATATCAGTAGAAAAGTTTTGAAATATATCATGTTCACAGTTAAAAAGAATTCGCACTATTTGCAATAATGATGATGATTTAAAGTATGCTTTTGAAGATTTAAGATAAACTTTGCAAGTTATCTGTTACCCGTCTCATTTTTTAACCGAGTGTTTCCAATTTTTTCCTCCTTCGGTTTGTTCTGGTTCCTAAATAATGGGTGATATTTAAGTTCCGACGAGTAGCCCCGTCGGCCAAAGATGGTTTGTTTATCAGGTGGGGGGGTTTCATTTTATTGTATTTCATTTTAATGCATTTTGTAATTTCTTTTATATTTCATATACATTAATTTGTTGTAATTGTACTACTTTTGTAATTTTGGTAATTTTATAATTGTTTTCGGATTTTTTAAATTATATGTATGTCAGATTTCTTTTCAGTTAATGGTGGTTTTCTGTTTGGTGAGAAGTTGGGGGCTAAGGTTAGTTATTAGCTAATTGCTACTGTCCTTTCAGAAACTTTTCTTTCACCCCTACACTGAAGAGGCTCCCTGATGAAAACCTCAGTTTTTTGGGGGTTTTATTTCATTTTATTCATTGATAATTTATTTTATTCATTTATAATCTATTCCTATATATATTATAAAAAACATATTAAACATATAATATATATATATATATATATATATATTAATATACTAACTCGGTACATTAAAATTGTCCAAATTTCCAATAGCAGAAAATTTAAAGAAATAGGAATGTGAAATTTTTAAAAGAGTAATCCATATAAATTTATATAAAGATTAAATAGCTGTTGATGTAGGTGTTATGACCGATTGACTCCACGAGCTTCGAGCTACCATGAAACCACAAGAATTTCGGAACAGTTTGACTGAAAAACATGAATTGCGATCGAACTCTGCAATTCTTGTCCACCGCTCACTAGAATAAAAACTCTCGGCCACTAGTGGGAAAAACACTAATGGAAATAATAAAGAAAAATAACTTATAAAATGTTTGATGTTAAATCCATATCTATTACATGCTTAAGGTGTAAAAGTAGATGTTACGAATAAAGTTTAACTTAAATGTGATTCGTTAATACTTTTTGCTCATTTTCACATTTCGCGAAAATGTAGGAAGTATTCCATCAAAATCAATACGTTATTCAATAATTAAAACTATATATTTTGTTATAGGTTGGGTAATAATAAAATTGGGTAAAAAAACATCCAAAACACAGTTTTTGAGATAATTCCTTCAGCGATTTCCTCCCATTTATTTTATGATATTAGAGCTTTCCTTTAGATTTTCAAGAATATAATCTATATATTGTAAACATTGGAGATTACAACGTACGGATTTCTTGTTAAATGTTGTTAAACGTAATAATTATTGTAAGTTTCATAAAATTACATATAACCTGACAATATTAACTCATGGTTTTGGCAGTATTCCAGTATTCTTAATTTCTTAAATTTTTGCATTTTTCATTTAATTGTACACACACACACACACACACACACACACACACACACACACACATATATATATATATGTATATATATATATATCACTAAGCGTACTCGGCAGTAAACTAAATAATATTCCTTTTTTCTTTCATTAATGTAAATTTGACAGTATATACCATTCCGTTTTAATGGAAAAACATTTTGAAAGCTTAAATGCAGCTTTAAATCTTCATGATATATAAAATATTAATTAAATATATATAGCACATATTTAATCTTATGTATAATACATAAATTTATTGACTGTTAATAGATATAATTATTAAATAATATTTTTCTTGATTTTTCAACAGCTAGTAATGGATTATTACGCTGTTTCTACAACTCTTCTCTATTGCTTTCAAGATCAATCTAAATTAGCCTTTGGACGTTCGCTTAGCGAAATGTCAAATTTTATTAACTGAAGTTGCATGCTCCATGCGTGTTTAACACTTTCCTGTGCCTGCTTAATTAAGTACTTCTGGCTAAACGTATAATCATATATTTTACCTGACAGTTTATATTTTAATTACGGGATGTCTGGATTATTATTTTTATTTACTCTCACCTGTCTACTTAGGTTGAGAAATAGAAATATTAAATGAAAGCTTCAAAATTTAAACTCCTCACCGGAATATAAATTGCAATTACGCGAATCAAAATAAAAATTTAAATTTTTGCATAAGCATAATCTTACTTTTTGAAAATACATAATTTCAAACACTTAAATTTTCCGCCAAAAGCTATTTTAGTTCTTATACTTAAAATATTTAAATTATTCTTCATCTGTTAAGAGCTCATAAAGAAGCACATTAAAGATGGAAACCGTAAATTCTAGTAACCTGCATCCATTAATAGAAGTATCTCATAGTATCTCAAAATCTCTCTCTCTCTCTCTCTCTCTCTCTCTCTCTTTTTTTTTTTTTTTTTTTTTTTTTTTTTAAGAATATACAGTTCCCGCCGCTTTTTAAAATCACATTTGTTCTCAGCCAAAGAAATTTTATTAAGCGGCTGATTTTTATATCCGGCGAAAGTTCCTGCATTTAAGGAGTATTACTTCCCTGAATTTGGAAAGAAACTTCGAAAGGTAACAAATAATAGAATTAGTAAAAAAAAAAAAAATTGATAGATAATTAATTACCTTTAATTAATATTTGTTTCTTCAATATAAGTAAATTAAACGCATTCCAAGTTCCCATGCGCTTTCCTTTGAGGAAAATCATCATTACTTTATCAAAAGTTCATGCGCTGTTCTTAAATTTTTAATAAATTTAAAATCTTTCCGTGTAAACCTCATGAGTTATAGTAATTTCAAATTAAGAACTAGAAATTACCTTTTAATAATTAGGAATTAAAAAAAATATATGTATATCATTTCAAATCAAATTTGTAACTTTTTACTGCCCTTTGAAGAATACATTCCTTGAAATTGTTACGGAGATATGTTATGGGGCGTGTTTAATTTGTAATAGTGCTGCAAATGTAAAATCTTCGACAATGAGCGATAACGGAGGTTTTATTGTGGTGTAATTTCTTTTTTTATTTAAAAAAAAAAAAAAAAAAAAAAAGTAATTTTTTTTATGTGCATGTTTTTGGCTGTTGAGAGATATTTTGAGTTTATTAACCGGCGATGCTGATTTTATTAAGCGGCGGCTTTGAAAGTAGTTTGTATTGATTTCATTCCGGTCCTGGTGATTTGATCAGATTATGCGGCTGATTTTATTAACCAGTGAATTTATTAAGCGGCGGTTACTGTATCTCAACATTTTAATTATTATTAGAAATAATCAACATATCTGGAAATCCTGGTTTATAAATATGCTGGGATGTTATGAGAACAAAAAATGAGATTTTAGTTTATGTCTATATTTTTAGCAATACTTAAAATTTTATGATAACTACATGCGTAATTTTATCTTACATAATTTAAATAAAAAATTATCAAATTTATAATTAATTATTTTTTTTCCCTTTAGAGTGTAAGAACTACATAATTAGGTACTTTTATTTAAATAAAGACATGAAAAATGAACTTAAAAATTATGTCAATAGTTTTATCTGTTTTCTTTTTTTTAAATAACTCAAATGAATTTTTTTTTCATATAACACGGATAAAACGCTATTTATACTTTAAATTTAGTAACAATGGAATGAATTTATTTCGTTCCTATCGATTGTAAAATCATCGTTTTCAATACTTGATTTTTTGTTTCTTTGTGAATTTGGAGAATTCTTCTTATTAATTATTCAATTTATTAGAATATGTGTATTGTTTTAAAAACACTGACAAGTATACAATGTTTTAGCTCCTTTAAATATTAAATCTTTTTTTTTTTTTTTTTTTTTTAATGATACTCGGGTGATTACTTTTATTTGTTTAATGATTTCAAAATTTATGTTCGTATATTCCTAAATAAATCTTCTGTTTTCACCTTAAATACGCAGAATTACATAACATAATGTTTTTTACTCCTATTCATAAATTGCAAATTTTGTGATACTTTTATAAGATTAAATAATTAAAAGAAAACTCTACAAAAATAGTGGGGGAGAAAGATAGTTTTTATGGCAATTCTAAATATGCAATATAACTTCTTCTTAAAATAGCTCGCGAATTAACATGTGTTTCAGTAAACGTTTCAGCGGTTGGAAGAGTTAACAACAGAAACTGTTAAAAACATAAAAAAGAAAAAGGAAAATGAAAGAAAGAAAAAAAATTTAAAATTTTAAGCGAATGAGTGTTTCTTTTCTTTTCTTTTTCTTTTTTAAATAAATAGAAAAAGGAAATCATTTAAAAGAAATAAAGACTGCTTTTAGAGAAGAAGTATGTCTTCTATTTTATAGATCCGATGTAGAATGGTGAAATCTTTTGAATCCGTTGGTATTTGAAATAATCCTTGTGTTTTGAGAAAAGTGTGTATTTTCATTAATTACAAGTGTTTGTTTCAATGATATATATTAATAAATAATATAGATACTAAATAATATACATAATAATATATATAATAATATACATAATAAATAATTACAACTCTTCAGTTTGATAACGTCATAAGAAATGACATTAACTTGAAACACACAAGTCTTGATATCATACAGGAACCTTGCTTTCCAGTCAAACCACCTCCCCCTGTCAAAATAATTTTGGACTTGATTGAGCCGTGCACGAAACAGGAACCTAAAGATATAATGAAAAGGAAAGGCATGGGTTCAATACTTAGCTTTATGATGCCTGGTCTAGTAACTGCCTACACCGACGGCTCTTCAGACTCAGAGTGAAATAGGGGTGTTTCTGGTGTCTTTCTTAAGTACCTAGATAATACAACTTCAAAGCATAGGGTCTCAGCAGGGCAAACTGCATACAACTTTACGTGTGAACTAATAGCAGTTAGGACAGCGTTAGAAATTTACCTTGCATGGACAAACATTGCTAACTCAGGCGGCATCATTGTGTTCTCGGATTGCAGATCTGCTCGAAGCCATTAAGGAAGGAAAAATAAGGCTCACTCAAGAAATCAACTCTCTTCTGTTCTCCATTGGAGCTATGAGCAAATCATGTACCCTTCAGTAGATTCCTGCCCATGTAGATATCGAAGGGAATGAGGTGGTCAATTTCCTTGCCAAAGAAGCCAGAACACTCGAGCCTGTAACTCTATCTACTACGGTTTTTGATGCAAACGCAGTCGCGAAGCGGAAGCTCTGCTCAAACCCCAAAATAAAATTCTCGCTGCCAGAATTAAATTACGGCCCAGAAATAACATCAACCATAACAAGACTAAGGACAAAGCACTTTAAAGGCATGAAGAGTCTGCCCGATAGTTACAGGATATATGTGGAATGCAGACACTGCCCAGGCACGCAACCGTATCCCAAACACCTTTTAAGCTGCCCTTCCATTGCTGTTGCCCTCTTCAAAATAGATAATGACTGCAACATGGACATTTTATACACAGAAAGAGCCATAGACATTGCCAAGGCTGTGATCCACGCTTTTGGTAATATTTAGTTTTTAATTTTTTTTTTTTTTTTTTTGTTATTCTTTTTTTTTTTTTTTTCCTTCTACTTTTTTTTTTTTTTTTCCTTCTACACATCTGCACTTTGTCATACACGATAACAACAACAACAATAAGTGTTTTAAATTATTTTTGTTAAATTATTAATATTTTAACTCTTTTCTTGACTATTAAAAATCTCTTAAGTACTCTACATCGTTTGTATTATGGGGATCATTTTCGAAACAAAACAATAATTAATTAATTAATTAAATAGCATTATATCTGTCAATAAATGAAAAATGTGTGTTCTTGTGTTTACCTTTTTATAGAAATTTTGGTTTAAAACTATTTCAATTAATTAATTTCCTTAAACCCCGCACACGTTGTAACTCATATAAATCATTTTATTTTGTGTTGTTTATTTATTTGTTTATTATTAATTTTACTCAAATAAAAGTTTTAAAGTGTACACCCTGTTACCACTTAACAAAAAATATTTTTTTCTTAAAAAAATAAAGAAAGAAAGAAATACGCAAAACAATAAATACACCTGTTTCTGATATATATACTTTATAGCTGTTGATAAGTGTTGCAAATATTCTGCATTTTCTAAATTAATAAAATGAAAAAGTATTTTTTGAAATATGCCTATTCTTTTATTCATATTCAACTGATTTACAGTATTCTTTGCTAACACAAAATTAGAAAAATATATTTTCCACATGACAATTTACTTTACACTTTGTGACACAACTTTACATATATATTCATTAGAATAATGCAATAGGTAAGGGAGTAGACTTAAAGTCAGAGAAAAGGCATGCCGTATAAGACAGTGAAGAAGTAACAGAATAGAATGTTTTATTTTTATTTATTTATATATTTATTTTTCGAAAGAGGGGTGATTTACTTATTTTGTTTATTTTATCCAGGTTCATCATTCGAATTATTATTATCATATCAAATAAGGTTAAGATTTTTATCGAACTTTAATATTAATTCTTTCATAATTTGCCGTAATTATGGTGACAAATTCGATACTGAGACATCTTAATAGATTGACTATTTTTTTTCCTGAAATACAGAGGCTGTTCGCACATTTTTTAGACGATTTTGACGGAGTGTACTGAAGCAATTTCACTCATATTTCGAGTTTTATTTGTTCAGTTTGATAGCCCTTGTTCTTAACTAACATTCTACATCATAATTTCTATGATAATAATGCTTTTTATAATATCAGAAGAGGTATATTTTTCTACTCCTCTTGAACGGCTTTCCAGAGTCCACAAAGCGTTGTAGGTCGTTGTTTGGATAATGTTGATTTTAAGAGTCGAAAAACACAAAAATCCAACAGTGATACATCAGAAGATTTAGCAGGAATGTCAGTGAAGGGTATGGTTTTAATTCCCGTTTTTTGTTCCATTTTTTTCTAGAAAAGCAATTGCGGATTGTGATGTGTGGCTGCTTGTTTTGTCTTGATACAGTTCAACGGATTGATAGCATTGTGGATAAAGATCTGTATTTTCATTTTTTAAAATTGGAATTAAAATATAAAATATGTTTTTGAGAGTATTTAGAGTTGATTTTGACATTTTTGTCACATTTTTTTGCTTTTATCTTGCGCTTGTATGAAAAACCAGTGGCAATCATAAATCCTTTAGAAAAACTTTCTTTTGATGCTTTGAGCCATGTACCAAATTTTTTTTTCTCCACTTTTGTGACAAATTGACCTTTTTTTTATTGCAACCACTTAAATAGACCCAAGATTCATTTGTTGTTGCAACATTTTCCATTTTTCTCCTGATAAATGCTTTTCATAAAGATTTCACTAAAAACTATCTTTGGAAAGAGCGGAAACATATCCTTCCATCCACTGCCATTTTAAAAGCGCATTTTTGCATCTAATTCTAAATATCAGAAGATAAATAATATTTCCAAAAATATAACTGTTGTGAAAATAAAATTCTCCATGCAAACGATTTTTTCTTACTGCGAAATAAAATCGTCTAAAAAATGTGCGAACAGCCTCTGTAGAATTATCGAGATCAAATAAACAATTATAAAAGAAATTATTGGCAACAACAGGTAAAAATACATGAAGACATGTATTGCAATCTTTTTGTAATTTCTACTGTTAAAAATTTAATAATAATACTAGAATATGAAAACAAGATTTTGATGGATAGAATACATGTATGATTTTTTTTTAATAAAGTAAAGCACTTCCACTAACAATAAAAAAGAATGTTATGGTTTAAATATTGGCAGCCCTGTATATCTTTTAAACGTTATGTACACATCACGAGGAGGACACAAATATAATACTATCCTATACTATTAAGTGAGCAATATTTGTATATATATATGTATATTTCACTGTTCTCGAAAACGGTAGCTCGGACAGTCACGTGCTTTAACACAAAGGTGCCTTCCGAAGGATTATTGTGCACATCGAAGTCAGATTTTGGAATTTTTGTTTAGTTTTCTTTTAATTAATAAAAATATAAAAATAAAACTTCCCATTACTATAATGACGCAGAATGGAGAATCTTAGGAGAGATTTGATTGGTTTATTTGAATGTATTTTACATTGAACTACAGCTACGTTATGAGGAATTCCAAGAAATTCGATTGGTTTATTTGATTTTCATTGATTTGAGTGTATTTTACGTTAAACAAGAACTACGTTGTGAGTAATTATGAAAGATTTAATTGGTTTATTTGATTTTCATTGATTTGAGTGTATTTTACGTTGAAATAGAGCTACGTTATGGCGAATTACAAGATATTTGATTGGATTATTTGATTTTCATTGATTTGAGTGTATTTTACGTTGAACTAGAGCTACGTTATGAGGAATTACGAGAGATTTGATTAGTTTATTTGATTTTCGTTGGTTTGAGTGTATTTTACCTTGAAATAGAGCACTGTCATGAAGAATTACGAGAGATTCGATTTGTTTATTTGATTTTCATTGATTTGAGTGTATTTTACCTTGAAATAGAGCTATGTTTTGAGAAATTACAACAGATTTGGTTGGTTTATTTGATTTTCATTGATTTGAGTGTATTTTACGTTGAACTAGAGCTACGTTTTGAGGAATTACAAGAGATATGATTGGTTTCTTTGATTTTCATTAATTTGAATGTATTTTACAATGAGCTAGAGCTACGTTTTGAAGAATTACCAGAGATTTGATTGGTTTATTTGGTTTTCATTAATTTGAAGTAGGGGTGTCCAGTGATTTTTTTTTTTTTCGGTTTTAACATGCTTGACAGTGATTGCTGTGAAAACGAGTTTCGTGCGTTTTCAGATTCATGCACAGCGAGATAGGGGTGTCCAGTGACGTTTTTTTTTGGTGATGCGTGATAGTGATTGCCGCGAAACCGAGAGTTTCTAGCGCTTTCAGATTCATGCACAGCGAGGTAGGTGTCTCCAGTGATGTTTTTTGGTTTTAACATGCGTGACAGTGATTGCCGCGGAACCGAGTTTTATGTGTTCTGAGACTCACGCGCAGCGAGTTGATGCGTCCAGTGATGTTTTTGGTTTTAACATGCATGATAGTGATTGCCGCGGAACGGAGTTTCCTGTGTTCTGAGATTCATGCACAGCGAGGAAGGGGTGTCCAGTGATGTTTTTTGGTTTCAACATGCGTGATAGTGATTGCTGCGGAATCGAGTTTCATGTGTTCTGAGATTCATGCACAGCATGGTAGGGCTGTCCAGTATTTTTTTTTTTTTTTTGGTTTCATGTGCGTGAAGCGTACTTACGTGTGTTATAGTGATTGCTGCGAAATCGACTTACGTGCGTTCTCTGATTCAACCCTTCATCGAATAGTGACTTTTACTGTACGAGTAACAGCTTCAATTGTTTCCAGAATATTCGAAGAATTAACATTTATATTTGACTGTTTTCGAGAATATTCGTTTTAATAATAGTTTTATTGCACAGAATCGAGAGGTTTAAAAAAAATGTTTGATATTATCAAGAAGATCCCATACTAAAACTGTGAAGAAAATAGTCGCGAATCGAAATATATTTATTTAAACGTTTCAATTATTCAAATAAAAATAAATCATTTAAATATAGTAGCCAGCGAAGCGGGCGAAGCCATCTAGTATTAATAACACAAGGCATAACCTGAAGTACACTTCCATCAATTTTCATGTATTGCCGTGCTATGATCTAGTTCTTTTGTGTAGCCTTGTAAACGAACAGTGAATGATTTCTAAACCATATTCTACACGAAACATGTTTTTACGTATATAAAATATATGTATTCGTTTCTTTTGGTTTAGTGCAGTCAATAGATGTTAAACTCTACTTACCTGCAATTTCTCCATAGACGTAATGTATATGAATTATCTTGGGTATCCTTGTACACGAACCATTTGCATCACCTCAACGAAAATTTTAGTATAGCATCCCTATATCATACACATTTAGAATACCAAGTTTGGACTCTCTGCTATAATTTGTTTTTGAGATATGCTGATAACAAACAGACCAACCGCTAAAAACATGATTTTTGAATTAATGTTACCTCAAAACATGTAATTATAACAAAAACTCAATTTTGAAAATTTGACCCAAAAACAATACTTTCTTTACCTTATGGATAAGAGAAAGTAAAAATTTAAAATAAATCTTAAATTTTCAAAAATTTATATATCTGAATACTACAAAGCCTTTTGTGAAGTAAAAACCTTTAAAAAGAACTAAATTGATTTTTTTTTAAATACGTTTTCGAAATCGCATAAAAGAATACAGATGAAGTTTCTTCTTAGCAGAAGAAATAGCACTAGTAAATCTCCTTTTTGTGCCAGAAGAAGATAAACAAATTTACACCCAACTAGGTCACACAAATAAATGTCAGATTTTATTCGACACCCCCTTCCTTCTTAAGGATTAAATTAAACTTATCTAGAAACTTAGAAAATAGTATTAGGGAATTTCAGATAATTCTCTCGTTTAAACGCTTTAAAAAATCTGTATGCGATTATACTTTTCCAGAAAAAAACCCTTTTAGATTTGTTTTAATATGTCTTTAAATAAAGTATATAATATAGCAATTTCAACATATTTTTTAAACTTTTATTTAGATGGAACTCCTAAAAGGTAAAATAACTTAATTTTCATCTCTGTCTTCTAAATTGTCCACAGTGTAGCACTAAAGTGACGTAAAACTAATTCATTCACTTATCCAAGTATATAAAAATAATGTATTTCGTGAAATTAAAAAATTAGCATGTCTTAATATATTTTGAATATCACATTGCAAGTTTAATAATTACTAATAAATTTCATCAGGTTTTAGTGGAAAATTTTAACAATATATTTTGCAATAAAGTAAGTACCATAAAATGGCATTTATGAAAAATAATATTTCGCAAAATATTAAAATTTTAGTTAGAAGATAATTATTGTGTTATTTAATATAATACATTTTACTATACACACACAGGGAAAAAATAAATTAAACTTTTTATTTGAACCTTTTTATTTTTTTTTTCTTTTATGAAAATGCACGAAAGTATTATTTTATTTTGTGTATATATATATATATATATGTGTATACACTTTACTTATTCTGTTAATTAAAACGTTTCCTGGGTTAAAGCAACAAAAAGTAGTTGATTTTGAAATAAATTCACATGCACTTAATACGTAAATCTTAATTTGTATCTCTGTGATACGCCGTTGTCGAAAAAATAAAATAAAATTTACGTTAATATTAAATTGTTATAAAATTTTATGCTTTTTCTTTCAATTTCCTGCTTGATATTAAATACTTTTTATTGTATTCACATTGATGTAAAACAGCTGTTAAACAGAAAATAAAAATATTCACATAAATTTAAACATTTTCTTAAATAAGGGAAAATAAAAACTATTTAATTATTTTTAATCGAAAAGATTATTTCGTATGTACTATATGATTCAAATATTTTGATAATATCTCAAGATGATTCCACTAAAGACATCTAAATCTTTAACAAAATTTTTCATATTAATAACATAATACAAAATATAACTTTGAAAATTAAAAGATATTTCTCATATTACATAAATTACAGCATCAGATATTCCTGTTAATGTAATCCCAAGGCTTTTAGTGGTCTTTTAATGAAATATCGCTGTTTTATATTTAGATATATATTTTTTTTTAACTTTCTCTAACCTGTGTATTATAGCGAAAATATCATTTTTTAATAAAATTTTCAAGTATAGGTTTTTGTTACATTTGCTCATTTTCAGGTCCACTGAATACGAAAATCTTTTTGCATGTATCTGTTATCAGCTTGTTTCAAGAATAGTAATTGTAGACGCAGAAAATTTGTATTCTATATCTGTATCACGTATGGATGCTGCATAAAACATATCGTTGAAATCATGCAACTGATTCGTGTACAGACATCCAGATAATCCTATTACGTCTAAGGGTGAAATTTCTGATTGTTGCAGTATAAAAACTATAGTTACGCTAATGAAATTAGCGCACATTATATTTTGTATGGAATATAGTATGGAAACCATTCATCATTTCTTTACAAGGCTACCAAAAAGAATATAAGCTATATTGGGGCCATTTTGGAAATTTCTTGAAAATACTTTTCAGTTTGTGCATTTGCTTTTCATATAGAACTAAATTTAAGTACACAATGTGTTATGTATATAACAAGATATGTTATGTATATACAAGACTACCCAAAATTAAACGAAAACATAATTTGCAGTTGAATTTAACTGATGCAAATGCTTTATGACATTTTATCTTATCGATGAAAAAGGCTCTGGAAAGAAAATTTATTTTCACACATATACTGTAGAAAAGTATTTTTTGAAATTCAATTTTAGTTGAATTTTAGTCGATTTTGTATTATATCGCGTTTTGAGGACACCTGAATACAAAAGTCAAGTTTTCAGTGGTTGACAAATTCAAATTTGTATATTGCGGTTGATTTGAGGGTGTCACTTGAACCATTTGGTAAAATTCAAACAGTTTGCGAGTGAAAATTTTCTAAATAATTGGAAATAAAATTTTAAATTTAAGAACAATCATGAATTCTTTATAAATGTAGGTACTATATTTAGACTGGGGTAGGGGGGGGGGGCTGTTGATTGCTGCTATAATTCCCTGAGACAGGTTTATATTTCGAATTAATCTGTTACTAAACACATTTCAATTTGTTTTTAAAGTAGGTTCACATGCGTAACTTGTTATCTTAACCCTAAATATGCAAACTGACTTTACATTTTTGAAATACAGTGCAAAAGAAAATCGTGTAATGATAATCTTCATATAATTTGATGGAAGAAAGGCACTGCAAAATATTACTGAAAATTACTTTTTAAAACTCTAGTATTCAATAAAGATTTGCTAAAAGTCTATATTACAAATTCCTCTGTACAAAACTGTTACACATTTATACACAGAACATTTACGGATCTCAAAACATAAAAGAATAACTTTTTTAGTAAAAAAAAAGAAAACTTGTTAAACAAAGAGTTTTTTTTATTTTTATTTTTACTTTTTTTAACTCGTTAAATTTTAGAACAGAGAGCAGGAACACATTGCCACCTTATTTTAGTTTTCATATCTCATAAAATTTATATTAAGTCATATAATTTGTTATCCTTTGTCGTTGCAGAAAGTATGGATACTTGTTATAACATCCCATTACCTGAATTAGAATGGATGCAAATATCATGCATTTAGGAAAAATAAAATCAGGTCTTCTTTTATGACATTTATACAACTGCACATATACCATCATAAATATAAGGTGTTTTTTAACATCAACACATTTTTATTTAGGCGTGTTTAGAACTATATTTAAAAGTCCCATTATTAGTCAAAAATTAAATAAATAAAAAATCAATATTTCATAAAAACTAGTAGGAAACGGCCGAAAACAGATTCCTTCATTTTAAAAAGAAACATTAATTTCAAGTACGTGTTGTAAATATAATTAAAATTAATCTTGCTTATTATTCTCCTAAAATATAGCTACATTTTTTATTAGTCAAACTTTTTATAATAATGTAATAGATGACTGGCATATTTGCAGATACACTAATTATATTTTAATTTATTTCGTGAATTAATAGGCAGAAAAAATATTTTTTTATGCATGAAATAAAAATATTTATAAAAAAAAAAAAAAAAAAAAGTTTCCGTTATTAAAAAATGTTCCATTTTGTGTTGTCTTTGCTATAAATAGAAATTTATGGAGTTTTTATATATATCTTTTCCTTTGAAAATTTTTATAGTAATTTTTATCTTTTTTTTCTGTGTCTTCTTAGAAGACATTGCAAATAATCTTCTGAAAGAAAGAAGTTTTATTTAACATATTTTTGACAAATTAAAATGTTTCATGAAAGTCTTAATTGAAACTTGCTAGAATTTTTGAGATAATAATTACGAAAATGGTTTGTAAGCTTCAAAGGACGTAAACGGATTTCCACTCGAGCAATTAATTATTTATAAGAACGCAAAAAACAGTGCAATTACTTTTATTACATAAATGTTTTAGAATAAAAAAATTAATATAATGTTTATATTAATCTTGTTTTCCTTTGTTTTATTAATAAGATAATGGGTTACTGTAGTTGTATATATATATATATATATATATATATATATAAAAGAAATTACATAGCAGTGTTATGAATAGTAAAAGCAAATAGACGAGACTCAGAAGATATCAACAAGACCTTCTGGGACAGTTTGGAGAATTTCAATGTTTTGTTCTTTTTGATTGCCCCCAATTTTGAGACAAGATAACGGATTGTTTTGATTAATACTCCTAGTTGAGACATTGAAACTGTCTATATACTTACTGTGAGATTCAGGTAAAAAATTTCATAAATACGAGAGTTTAAAAAGATGAGTTCGCAATTTTAGAGAATTTGTTATTTCAAAATAAATTAGGGGATAGAGAGTTTAATAAAATTATTTGTAGAAACGTTGAATGGGTTATGTATATATTGAGTTTAAAGAAAATCAGTGTATAGAATTTTTTTTTTTTTTTTTTTTTTTTTTTTTTTTAATGTGAGTTTGAAAAATTCAAGTGACCGCCACTTTTAAACAAAATAATAGAAAAATATTTACAAACAAAAATTCATAAAGATATATTTCTGAAACTAGTCAACTACCCTCATTAGTTAGAAATGTATCATTATTTAGGAAAATATCATGAATTCACGTGATTTCAAATAACCGGCATTATGAAATTATACTTAAATAATAAAGCTAAATATTACTTACAAATTTAGTACTTGCCGCTTTGACTGCAGCACTCGTGCTTACTTTATTCGCCTGAAAAAAGGTCGTGTGTTTTTTCGACCCGAAACAATTGTTGCGAGTTTATTGCATTTTATGGTGTTTATTCAAAGTTTGTAAGTAATATTTTTTACAACGCCAGTTTTGTGTTGCTTTTTTATTAAATAAAGCTATATACTGAATACTTTGGTGTGGCCGAACTATAAATGATATACACGTCGAATACTGTACAACTATTTTTATTGGCGCGCAAGCATATGGACCAATTAGTATTTCAATCAGGTGATTTTTTTGCGGCCGCTATCGTTGTACAGAGAAAATCTGTCCATATTCCGTAAAAATAAGAAAATTTCTGGTGGGACACTGTATACGAATCACAATCAAAGTACATACTTAAAAATATTCAGCTAATTACGTGTGGCTTATGAATATATATACCAATTTGTAAATCATTTTTTGGGGCTGCTATAGCGAGACATACAGACACACAATCAGACAGTACCCAGAACCTCTTCCAGTGAGTCTCCACATGAGACCTCCATTACTCCACCGTTTCGACAATAATATTCAAAAATCAAACTGTTTTCTTTTCTTAATATATAGTTTTCTCTAAATGCTAAAACGTGTATACAGTTTTTATTTTATTATTATTATTATTTTTAGTAAAGTAAATATTATTTTATTTGAAATATTAATAAAATGTAAAAAATAAATAAATAAAAAAAGTTGAAAGTCAATATTTAACAATATTTATAAATTTTCTTTAAATTCTTATATATAAAAGATTATAAAGTAGGATAATATTTATTGTTCTATTTTAAGAAATTAAGTCAAATATTAGATTAAAGAAAAAAAAAATTATAATTGGGTTGAAAAGAATTTTTTTTTACCTTTTAACGCTTAAGTTGATGATTTTCTAAACTTTATACAGTAGTTTTTCTTAACAAAAACTTTAAAATTGTTCTAATCAAATATGTGTTATTAACCAACACAATAATCTTTTAAATGTATAAAATATAAAAATTGCCCTACATTAATTATCTATCTATTAATCTTTTATTCTCTATCTCTGTATATGCATATTTATTTATAAAAAGATTTTTTTTTTTTTTTAACTTGAAACAACCACACATATTGTACTTACATATAATTAAATTGCCCTAAAACATAAATATAAATTAAAAATATCGGATGTCCCATAAGTCTGTAGACATTTTTAAAATTCATAAAAATCGAAGGAATAGGTAGAATTTAACGTGGTTTGTAAAAAAAAAAAATATTCTTATCAAGGTTTTATTTATTTATTTATTTATTTTTGGTAAAGAAAAAAAAAAATAAATTTTTCGTCAACAGAAGGCGCTTGTGTAGACGCGTAACGAGAAATATACAAATCAGATTAATATAAATTGTATGGTTTTACGATTAAAACAATTCATTTCTTATTTTGTTTCCTACTTGTGCATACATGAAGTTTTAAATGCGATACTGACTCGGTTGATAAAGCTGTATTGGTGAAGATGTTTTCCCTGAGCTAAGAACCGTTGACTGGAGCTTTAATTCGCGATGTTGTAACTCATTTGCAAACTGTATTTGTTGGTGATGGCGAACACGTGGAATAGGATTTATTTGCCTGTGAATAATTGCATGGAAATAAATATAGTTTTTCATGGAAATTTCTGTTTTGCTCATATGCAGTGCCCTCTATCGACGAAAATTTTAACTATTATTATTATTTTTTTTTTTTTTTTCAATACCAACAAAATAATACCCCTTGATGAGAATAACTTTTTCGAGTTCAAAACTACCAATTCCTTCAATTTGTATGAATTTTTGAAATGTCAACAGACTTATAAGGCACCCTATCTATACATATATATGGGCTTGAGAGACGGCAGGAGGCCGCTCACCACGATATAGTGGTTTGAAGCGATTATTAAATCTTTCCTAAATTAATAACGAACGTAAACTAATTCATTGAGATTAAAGGGAAACATCTATAAAAAATGAAAAGTGAAACTGCTGGCTTCAAAGTACATATTTTGACTGAGTAAGTAATAGTGAGTAACTCGTATATAAAGCGTCTTCAAATGAACTTGTTGTTGAATAAAATTTCCCTTTCTGTCAAATTAATTTAATGTAAATTATTTTGTAAAAAATAGAACGTCAGTTAAATCAGTTATTGGAACAATCTTTCTTTATTTTGAAACAAATTATGTTTGTAAGCTCAAAAATTGACATAATTGTATATTCAAAATTCTAGCTGTGAAATTAAGTGAGGGAAATAATAAATTTTGAAAGAGTTACATTAACTATTACCATTTTAAAAACTGTGAGGAAAATATTTATGAAATTTCGATAAGAATTCATAAACAATTTCACTATTTAATAAATGACATAATTAAACTTAAATGATGAGAGGAACTTGCATTGGCAAATCATAGAATTATAACTTTATTAGATGTCTGCACTTAGGCATGTGTTCTTATGGTATGTGACAGTTATTAGAAATCCTTCTATGCATGCTATTAACAGACCGATATATGCGCATTTGCACTTCGAATGTCTATACACATTAATGGTTAATACACGTTTGATGTGACTGAAGATAACCAGTCAAATATGACCCGATTTCTATGTAGATGAATATTTACATTTATCATTACTCGAGCTGTGCTGAAATATGATGCTAAATTGTGTAATTTTTTACATTTTCTTTTCAGATAAAAGAGAGATTATATATAATCTCCCAAATTTGAAAAAAAAAATCTGCAAATTGAAAAAAAAAAAATTAAATTAAATAGAAATAGAAATATGGGTCTTTTAATGTAAAATAAATATTTGCAGAAAACTGTAAGTAAATATTTCAAAAATAAATATACTAGTAGTTCTAATTCTATATTTTAAGTTTCCGGTGACCAATAAATAAATAAATAAATAAATAAAAATAAATAAAAGTCAAACAGTGATAATGCATGTTAATTTTTTCATAACAGTTTACCTCTAGAATTAAAGTTGGATACATTTTAGTCAATTAAAATGGTTTATATTTCTATTTAATTAATTTAAAAAATAATGATGCTTTAACTTTACACTGAGAGCTTTTTAAGCAATGCAAAACATTAACATCCTTTTATTAATGAATTTAGGGAAAACGTGATTTGCTATACATATATATCATATATATCATATCGTAAAAAATTTAGATGTATGTTTTTAAAAAGTAGTTACGGCGTTATGTATGGTTTTGTAGCAACATATGTACAGATAAAATATTTTATGGCTATACTTATAATCTTATTCACTTGTTTATTTAATTGTTTAGTATAGAGTTATGTTATTTTTAATTTAATTCATATAAATGCATTTGGGAATTATTGCTTCGAATTTTATAAAAACTTATAGGAAGTTTAGTTTTATATTTCAGTTAAAATTACTATTGATATGTTCATTTTATTTTTTTTGATATTTTAATTTTGTTAATAGCATGGTCTTTTCTTAGATTTGGCAAGGCAGAGTGAGAGTACATATAGTAAAGCTGGCTAAAGCTCACAATGTTGTCTCAAGCCAACATGGCTTGCTAATTTTTGGAAAGTTGAAATTCAGGGATGGAACACGGGCACAGAAATCATACCACTATCAATGTAAGAAAATTTCTACTTCTTAAATCAACAATATTATAGAGAAATTTCTTAGACAGATTCCGGTATGAATTCTGCACCCGTGTACCACCCCTGAGAATTCAGTCATCTTTTAACGTTAATTTAAATTTATGATAATTTATGAGTAGTATTTATGACAATATAATATATATATATATAAGAAAAAAAGTGGAAGGGTCAACATATGGTGCTAGAAAATTTTACTAAATTTTCAACTGAAATTTTACACATTATAATATAATTTTAATTTTAAATAATTAATATCACACGATTTTGAAAATGTAGTAGATGCTGTATTAGCAATGCATAAAAAGAAATACTAGAGGTGTTATGGAATAGTCGGGAAATATGGTATTCCGAAGTTTCGGCTCTGATTAGTGCAGTTATCTTACCAAAATACCATGAATTATTCAAGTAGGATTCCCTTGAAGCAATACTGTAAGAAGCGACCGGTTGTTATTGTACCATTCTCTATAAAACAAAGTATGTTTTGTGATTTTCAAGAGTTTTTGCAGGTACGTTTTCAAACATTTAAACTTACTAGTACACATGAGGTTTAAACATTGATGTTAAGCATGATGGATGCTCAAAGAATTGTATTTTGTTATACGTTGGTCGTTTTTTAGCTGCAAATGTTTTGTCCATCAATTTAAAAGTTTTTTTTTCAAAGATGGCGTGTCGAGTATTATGGAATACTAGGTATTTCATAGTATACACTGAAAATGACTTCATGCATTCAACTAAAGAAACGAAAAAAAAAAGATGCCGAATGCATCTTCTGTCACAGAAAATTCTCCGAAGATGATTTTATGAAGTCTAATTGGTTTTTCTATGGTTTAAACAGTTTAAACCCCCTATTCCATATTACCCGACTATTTCATATTAACCTCCATTTGTAACTTTTTTTTTTTTTTTTTTTTTTTTTTTTTAAGTAAACTTTTTATAACAACAACAACAAAAAAAAAAATTGGGATTTTTTTTTTTTTTTTTTTTTTCATTTATAATTTATTACAAATAATAACACTATTTACTCATTATGATTTTGGGGATTTTTATTGAAAACAATTAAAGTTATTTCAAGAAATGTAAATGGTATTCCATAATACCCTCCTCTCATCTATAATGAATTTTCAGTCCTTTTGCCAAATAAAACAAATCGCTTCTTACTCAAGTTTTCTTTTCAGGTTTTCATAAGTTCATAATGTTTTATAATCATATATTAAGCATTTTCATAACATACTTTTTTGAATATTTTTATAAGGTGAAACTTTAAAATGCATCGTACGAATATTCTTCTCAGACATATCTGAAATTATATTTCGAAATTATATACATTTTTTCCGCGCACTCACTAAATTTCATTTGAAATTACATTAAAAAAAATTAATTTCTTTAAAAAAGTTATTATTACTTAATTTTGAATAAACTAATATATGGTATTTATCAATGATAAAAAATAAATTTTAATAGTAAAATTTTAGTCATTTTGCCAAATAGAAGTAAAACGTCTTTCAGTCAAATCGAATTTTTTACGTTTTGGTAAGATCACAATGTTTTACATGTTCTTTCATAATTATATAGTAAAAGTTTTCATAATGTTATATATTTTTTTAAATGCTATACATGCTATTTTTATAAGGATTTTTAAATGCAATACGTGCTATTTTTATAAGGTAAAGCTTTAAAATAGCATTATAAGAAATTTCCGAAATTATACTTTGCGATTACTTATTTTTTATTTCCGCACACTTACTAAATTTCATTAATTGCTCGTGTTAAAAATTACTTTGATTAAAATACTTACTATTACTTAATTTTGAACAAAGAAACATATGTTGTGCCATGAATGATTGAAAATAAATTTTAGTACTGGATTTTTAATATTTTTGTCAATTAAAAACAAAACACCTTTTACTTAATTCGACTTCGTAAGTTCCCAATGTTTTAGATTTTTTTATAATTATATGTTAAGCATTTTTATAACATATCTTTTTAATAGTATTAAATGCTGTTTTTTTTTTATGGAGATATTTAAAAATTCAGTATAACTATTTCACTCGTCTTTTAGAAAATGTGCAAACTAAAAGTTTTCTTTGCGGAATTAAAACTACATTTTTAGAAGACTTTGTGTCCGTTATATGACTGTGATCTAACTAATAAATTTGGCATTATAAGATCCAAAGCATTCACTATTTAATTTGGAATATCCAATATTTAATAATAAATTTGATTTTATAAAATAATAAAAATAATTTCTCTCGTATTTTGCATAATAAATGTAATTATTTTTTTTTAAGTATTAATGCAAAAAAAGAAAAAGAAAGAAAAAAGAAAGAAAAAAGAAAAAAAAGAAAATGTGTATAGTTTAAAACAGATTAAATGTAACAGTTTTTAGCATGTAGTTACATAAATAAATTTATCTTAACTATAGCTTTCTCTATGTTTTATAAGTCTTATCAAATATTCAGAAATGAAAGAGATTTTGGCTATTTGTTAAAAGAAGAATTTATTATTTAATTATTTATTATTTTAAGATGATTTATTCTCTTTTTACTTAAAAAATAAATTATAGTTTTCCCCACCTAGTATCAAAAGTTCGCTTTTATTTTTAACAATATTACAGAGCTGCCAACCTAATCCGGCAAATTGCTTGTACCTCCCCTTTTTTTGTTAGTACCTCCCCTTTTCTACACCACTTAATTTTTAGAGTAATTCTCTTCAAATAAATTTGCGATGAATTAAGAAAACAAATACTCTAAAAATTATGTGGTGTAGAAAAGGGGGCGGTACTAACAATGTGCCGGATTAGGTTGGCAGCTCTGATATTATGCGTGTGTGTGTGTGTTTAATCTTTATAAACGACTTTAAATAAAGTAGTGATCATTGTGTCATTTTTTTATTCATTTATTTCTTTTAATAAAAACGAATATTAAAAATTATAAGCGCATTTTGTTTTTTTCTAAATAAAAATATTTATTAACCAGTTAAAAAATAAAAATAAATAAATAAATAAATAAACATTAAATGCAAAAAACTCGAAAAAATTGTAGGGAGTTTTTTGCATTTTATGTATTATGGTGTTTCTTTAAAATATTACTTCTGAACGCTCATTCTCTGTTTATTGTTATTATTGTTACTATTATTATTCAATATATATTTCCCTCTTGTTAAAAAATATTAATTGGTTTCTACTGAAAAGGAAACAAATCTCATTTAAAAAAAAAAAAAATTCTGTGTATAATATTGTACATAGTACTCAGAAAAACAAAACAATTGTTTATATCATTGAAAAAAAAATAATAAAAAATAAATAAACACTGAAAAATCTTTCTGAATTAAGTTTATATATATATATATATATATATATATATATATATATATATTCTCAGAAATTTAGCACTTTTTTGAAACAACTTAATGGAAAAAAAATTAACATTCTTTTTAACAGAAGGAATAAAACTAGTAAATTCTTCTTTTTATGCCCAAAGAAGATAAACAGATTTATCCCCAACTAGGTCACACAAATAAATGCCAATTTTCATTTTCCAGCTCCTTCCTTTTTGAGGATCAAATCAAAGTCGTCACAGAATGCTTATCACGAAAGAGAGACGGTAGAATTAATGAATTTGGAACGTTTCTGTCATTTGAGTGCTTTGAAATTTTTGTGCGCATTTAAAGCTTATTTATTGAGAACAGTGTTCTTTTAATTAAATAATTATTTAGCTATAGCGTATACATTTATTTTTATATACTTCTTTAGCAAGTTGTTAGAATTGAAATTTAAACAATCGGGTAAAGAAATATTTATTAGTTTACAGAAGAAAGATATGTATTATCAACTAGAAAAATTAGTATATCTTGATAATTTTTTTAACTTTAAATATTTGACACTTAAAAACATGTTTCAGTAATTTTTATCGAGCAGTTTTAATTAAATAAATTTATGCAAATAAATTTATTTAAATAACTAGCAGGCTTTGCCCGCTTCGCTGGGCACTATATTTAAGTGATTTCTTTGTAACTGAATATATTTCGATTGGCGACTATTTTCGTCACAGCTTTAGTATGGGACCTGCTTGGCAATATCAAACATTTTTTGAACTTCTCGAATCAGTACAACAATACTATTATTAAAACAAATATTTTCGAAAACAGTCTGGTATTAATTCTTCAAATATTCTGGAAACAGTTGAAGCTGTCACTCGTACAGTATAAGTCATTATTCGATTAATGTTCTAGGACTGCCCAAAAAATAGTCACTTGTTCCACAGGAGTAAAGCAAATTACATCAACTACACCAGAGCAAAAATTTTCGCTCACTCACGAAAAATGTCCAGTCGCTTAGAGCTCAATCCCTAAAGTGCAATGACTCAGAATAGGTCTCTGAATAACTCTGGATCGCAGTGACTATATACTCTTTCGCAAAAATCAACTCACACCTACTTATAACTTTTGGCGATGGGGCTTGGAGATGACTCCATCGAGAATCCCTTGGTAAGCTCAAGGTCTATGTTCCCGTGTGCCGGAGAGCTTCGAAACATCGGGAACCCTAAACTACCATTTTTCACCAAATTTGGTCGCCCACTCGCCAAGTTTGTCGCCAAGACTATGCTTTCTATTAAACATATCTTTATTTAGTTATTTAAATATTAATTTTAATTAATCAAATATTTCTGCTCGACAGTGTGCAAGTGCAGTCATACACAGCAGCTCATTTATTTGTATGTTAAATAAGCGTTAGTGATTGGTATATATATGAGGAGCAAACATTCAAACCGTGTTTTCTCCTTCAAATGCAATTTTTCAGAAAACACAAAAAACTGATAAATTAAAAAATAACCCTTCTTAGACCCTAATTATCGTTTGTTTAGTTGTATTATTGGTTACTAGGAAGATCTGTAGGCGTACATTACCTAATAAACTTAGAGTTAATTAGAAAAATGTATTTGAAATTTGGAGAAAGCATGTTTTGACCGAAACACAGAGGAGAAAACATGTTTTGAATGTTTCCAATGTGGAGAAAGCATGTTTTGACCGAAACACAGAGGAGAAAACATGTTTCGAATGTTTCCAATGTGGACAAAACATTTTTTGAATGAAAAAGTATGTAGCTCGAATATTGATGAAATAACATTCTTAATGTAATTAACAGAACAGATTTTGTTATGTAATTGTAAAGTTAAATATTTACGCGTGAAAAATCATCATGGAAATTGTAGGGAAGAACTAAAATTTTTAAGCCAATTTGAAATTTAAATTTTTAAACCAATATCTTCACTTAAGCAATTTCATGCTTCCTCTGTTTCTTCATATTCTACATGAAAGTTATTAGTAATAATATCTTTATACCATTTAAAAACAGGCTGATTTTTTCACTCTTCATCATACATCAATTGTAAAAGTTTGTCTATGTCATTCTGATGCCTTTAAGTTTAAGATGAATTCTCTTACCTTGTTTTTTTTTTTTTTTTTTTTTAATATATATATATGCTTAAGTGACTTTTTCTATCCCCTGCTCTCTTTCCCTCTTTTCCTTCAGGTTCACCAGCATGTACCTTAGTAACAATATTGGCTAGCATTGTACGACCTATTTTAATTATAGCCATGAAATTGTTTTTACACACAGGAATTCTCCTACCACTGTTACTAGTAATAAAATAAGAAGTAGAAAATGCATGCTGTAAGCCACATGATTGCGATTTTTTTTTTTTTTTTTTTTTTTTTTTTTTGGGGGGGGGGGGGGTATTAGGTCTACGTCGAGTTACATTTTTTGTAACAACCAATGAGGCTATAATACAATCTTGTCGCTGTTTGTCCGGAATTTCGTAAAGTCTATCCCGAAACTTCTTAACGTCATTAGGTCTAACATCAGTGCATGAAAAAGTATTTATTAATAGAATGTTTGCATGGAGCATAAATGTTGTTATCTAAAGGTGCTGAATATCGTTTCTTTTTCGCTTTTTTTCTTTTTCCACCAGTTCTCTGTATTTTTCTAGTTCCATAATTAGAAGTACTCACTAATACACCATCTATTAATTCTTCCATTTGAGAAAAAAAAAATAATAATAATAAAGTACACTCCTCTAAAATGAAGAAAACAAGATAGAACTAACGAAAAAACAAACATAAAAAGCTGGTACATGTACGAGTCACGCGACCAGAAAGAGCAGTACTGACTGGTTGGCTGGAGAAATCACAGTTTGACTGAAAACAGGCTCTGGAGGAAACACTGTTTGATTGAAACCCTAACTTTCTAAGCGCATTTATAATGTGATAAAAATTATTTTGGTTTAAAATAATAGTATAATTTTGTGCTATTTAATGTTGAGTTCACAGAAAAATCGCTAACTCATTTTTTTTTATTTTTGGAGAAAACACGGTTTGAATGTTTGCTCCTCATATATATATATAAAAAAATAAATAAATAAATAAATAATCATTATCGTGCTACACATCTTTATTATATCTCTCCCTTGGCGGCTTTTGAATTTTTGTCGCCATATTAGCAATTTTTTTTTTCCTTTTTTTTTCTTGTATAATTTTTTGAATAAAAATAGAAAGTGTTTTTTTTGGACACCTTTTCGTTAACATATAAGAACCCTTCATATTCTGTTTTATTTTATTAATGGTTTTTAGGTTTAAAATAGTGCTTGATAAAATAAATTTTCTATTTTTAAAACTGCACTTTTTTTTTTTTCTATAAAATTATCTACTCAGATAAAAATAGATCATTTATGTGACTACTATTTCAGTTTATTTTTTTCGTTTTGTAATATTCTATATTTTTCTTGAACTACCTAGATTAAAATCGCTGTTGCTAAATTAAACCTCTTGGCGAAAAATGTTCAGTGTACTTCAACGCAACAATTTAAAAAATCACCCAGGAGGATCTATAAATAAAACTGATTTTAGTACAACATATATTAGCATCGTAAACTATGTTAGCACTTTCTCAATGTGTAAACGAAATTTTAAATTAAAAATGACGTCAATTTTTGTGAGATGCATAATTTAATTATTTTTTATTTTTTATTGTTCACGTTTAGATAAATGTATTTATTTTCCTGTTGAAAAAAAAAATAAACTCGTTTTTTTTTTTTTTTTTTTTTTTTTTTTTTTTGGCAACAATTAAATTATGGATAAAATTTAAATGGCTAATTTTTAACTATTATTAGCTTACAAAATTGCTATTTTATGCATAAAAATCACAAAAACAAAGTTTTTTTCGGAATAAAAGGCAGCCAACTTTGTAAGTTAGGGTATAAGCTATCTCTATTACAAGTTTCATCGAAATCCGTCGAGGCATTTTGGCGTGAAACTCAGTCAAATAAATTCACAGACATTCACATTTATAATATATATAAGATTTATTTATTTATTTATTGCCCGCTTCGCTGGTCTTTATGTCGAAATGAATTCTCAAGATTTCATATCATTAATAATAATAAAAAAAAAAAAAAAAAAAAGATAAAAAAAATCTCAAAAGATAAAAAAAAAGAAAGGAAGACAGAAAGAAAGAAATCAGTCAAAATGTAAGTTAAAGTTCCCGCTACCTTTGGTAGTGGTTTTCATGTTCCCAGACTTTTCGAATCTTGAGCCCCAATGCCTTCTGCAGTACCTTACCTAATTTTTATACCCTCTCCCTAACGTGTAATGTTGAAAGTTTCGCAAAATTTCCTCCCATCAATGTGCATCTTTCATACACGTAATCAACACCCACTCATCAAAATTCATCATTCTAAGGTAATCTGGAGTATATTTAAGCTTGTTTTTTGCCAACGCCAGCCCCAGAAGAGGGGGGGGGGGGGTAATTTTGCGAAATCCATTTATAGTGCATCTTGCATACACATACCTAACCAGACATAAAAAATCGAGATCCAGAGATTATTTGAAACAGAATTTTATTTTAAAACGTGTTTCTTATCCCCCTGCACATAAAAGAGGGACGGAGGAGGGGATTTTCCAAAATATTTTTTATACTATAAGTTAGATATACATATAACCGACCCACACATAAAAAATATCCTTCCTAAGATAATTTAGTGCAGAGTTACACATGGATACATGTTTTTTGACCCCACCTCCCAAGACCGGTAGGGTGGAAATTCATCACAAAACCTATTTGTAGTGTGTGTGTTGAGTACGCGTAATCACCCGACATATAAAAAAAATCGCTTTCCTGAGGTACTTTGGAACAAAGTTACTCTTAAAAACGTGTTTTTGCCCGCACTCCGCCCTTAAAGGAGGGAGGCAGAGAGAAATTTCGTAAAATTACTTGATAGTACGTGTTGAGAACGCATAACCAACCCACACATAAAAATTAGTCTTACTGTGATAATTTTAAACAAAGTTATGCTTGGAAACGTCTTTATTGCTCTCCCTTCTTTACGGAGGAAAATGGGGAATTTCTCAAAATCCCGTTGCAATGGATGTTGGATACACGTAAATAAGCCACACACTAAAAATTGTGGCCTCAGCTCCTATGGATTTCTTCGGACATATTTTACCTGCTTGGCTAGTCACTATATTTAAAGAAAATTCTTTTCTATATTGCTTTATAGATAAAAAATAAAAATGAAATTCATTGAAATTGCTCAAAAGCTCGCTTCGGTTGTGTGTCGCTACTGCATGCGACATACAATGCAGGGATGGAACACGGGTGCAGGATTCACACCGGAATCTGTTGAAGAAATTTCTCTACCTATAATATCGTTGATTTAAGAAGTAGAAAATTTTCTTACATTGATAGTGGTATGAATTCTGCGCCCGTGTTCCATCCCTGTACAATGTCATACCAGTGGGCTTCCACTTTTGTGCTTATCAGATAACGATTTCGAAACAGACTGTATCGAAAAAAAAATGAAGTAACCCTTTTATATTTGAATATTAATTACATATGAACAACACTATGCGTATTGTACATAATATTTACTTTTACGTTATTTCCTATATTTATTCGATTCTTTCGGTCGACCATAAATATACTGACCAAACGTCCCCATTTTCTGGGGACAAATAGGGACGTCTTTTATTTTTGAAGGCATTTTTCTAAGTTTAAAAAAAATGTAGAAAGTAAATTATTAAGAGCGGACAATACCTAATCTCGCCGGCAGCCTTCGCCCATGTTATTCTATGGGAAAATTTGTTTACATAATTACTCATTACCTAATGGACATTTTTCAATTCTGTTTTCACACTAGAAAATTCGTAAGCGTTAAATTAGTACTTGTTTTCCAAAAATTGATTTTTTAAAATTTTAGTATTTCATTTTGCGATTAGAAAATAAGAAAAATGCATTTTGTGAAAAATCGCATTTTTGAACTCAAAATTAAAATGTAAAAATAAAAAAAAAATGAATTTTTCAAAAATGAGTACTCATTTAACGGTTATGAATTTTCTGACTTCGAAAACAGAATTCAAAAATATTCATTAGGTAATGTGTAATTCTAGCAACAAATTTTCCCATAGAATAACATGGGCGAAGGCTGCCGGCGAGATTAGGTATTGTCCCCTCTTAATCGGTAATACTTTATTTTTAGTCCTTATTTATTAGGAATGAAAAAGTACATCCATAATTGGATAATTGTAGCATTTTTTAACGCTTCTCTGTTATAAAAGTACTTTGATCTGGTTAGCCTACCATAAAATGACAGCGATTTCACGTCAAATATAATATTACAATATGCTGTGAGATACCTAACTTTTTGTGGCTATATGTATTTCATAATTAGTTAACAGTGGTTAGTATTCAGAAAAATAAATAAATAAAAATTTAACCTTATCGTGGTACAGGCTTATTATAGCTCCCATTGGTGACTTTTGAATTTTTGTCACCATTTTAAACAAAAAATACAAAATTTATGAGATTATTATTTATGTTTCTTTCTTTCTATACCCCCCCCCCTTTTTTTTTCTCAATATTTTATAATTTATTTGCTTTTATGCTTTATGGGCTACTTGTCTTAAAATTCTATCCCGAAAGTAGTCTATTTGGCGAAAAATGTATCTGCTTCAGCATCCAAATTTTAAAAATTACCCTGCATTATGAATAAGTAAATCTGAATATAATGCTGAATTAGCTTTCATGACAAACGTATTATACGCGCCAGTAAATAAATAAATAAAAGTACTATTAAGAAGAAATCCCAATTTGAGGTATGTTAAAAAAGATTATGAAACAAAATTTGAAGAAATATGTTGGATTTTTATTATTATCATTATTTAATTTTGATAATGACATCATTTTGTCATAGCCTAAGCAATTTTATTATTTAATATTTCTTTTACTATTCGCGTGAAAATATATTTTATTATATGTCGAAAAATAAATCAACTCGTAAATTTTTTTGGCAACAATTAAACTTAAAATAATTATTTTTAAAACTTTATTATTGGGCAGTTCCTTGTTTGTAAGCAAACATCTCAACTTTTATGAGTGGTTGGCAAAAAGGCTTGGGAAAAGCATAGCGATGGCGGATCACCAACGAAAAATCAATGGTGGGCGGGGCGCGGGAAAGTCGAGCGCGCTTTTTTGCCAACCACCAGACGTCACGAGGAAATGCTCTATAGAAGAAATATCTATATTATTGTATAGAAGATATAATATAGATAGCGTTTTGCTTCCTCCCCCTCCCTTTGGGGACTGAATTTCTAAAATTCCAAAAGTTGGTTTTTAGGAATTTGTGTTAGCTATATTTTAAAGCAAAAATTTTACGGATATCTGTGTTTTTCTTTGAGATATAAAGGTTTTTGTGAAATAACGTTTTGCCCCCCGATCCCCCTTAGGGGCCAAATTTCTAAAATTCCAGAAATTGGTTTTTAGGTATTTATGTTAGCTATATTTTGAAATAAAAATCTCACGTATATCTGTTTTTTCTATTTGAGATATGAAGGTTTTTTAGAAATCACTTTTTGCGCATGTGAAATCCCATTTTGCCACGCACCCCCTCTTGTGGACCGAATTTCCAAAATTCCAGAAACTGATTTTTAGGTATTTGTGTTAGCTATGTTTTAATTCAAAAATGTTACAGATATCTGCTTTTTTCTTTGAGATATGACGGTTTTTGTGAAATCACGTGTTGCCCTCCCACCCCCCCCCCCCCTTGGGAGACGAATTTCTAAAAATCGCTTCTTAGGGGGTGCTTACACTACATGTTCTAAAATCTGACCCAGTTTCGAGTCAGTAGCCCCAGTAGATTTTGCTGTGCGTTGATGAGACAGTGAGTGAGTAAGTGAGTGGAAGTACTCTTTTATATATATATAGATAATAATAATTAATGGATTTCCAGAATAAACATAACGATATATTTGCAAGAAAACTTAATATGTTGTATAATGTAACCCATTTTGTCGTACATAAATTAACATTTATAACTCTTTTTATCCTCAACGATTTTTTTTAAATACCAGTTAGAATTGTTACTGATACAATTCAACTGGAAATTATACCTAGTAAAAAGTTATTGTACTAAAATTCAGCAGAAAACTGGAGCTCGATTTTCAAGAATAATCTTTTTGGAAGTGTATCTGTTGTGTGATGCTGCTAAACACTTTAAAATATCATTAAAATCCTTCATTCATTTAAACACACAATATATCCTAATCACAAACAAAACCTTAATTAATTCTTAATTGTCAGTGACAGGATATGAACCAACAACCCAACGGCTAGTCTTAGTTTTTATTCTCGTCAAACGGACTTCGCTCGCCTCGCTAGCTACTACATTTAAATGAATAATTTATAAACATAAAATCTTAAATAAATATATATATATATTTGAAACAAAATTCCAATAAATTCGGTCTAAATTTGGTCACCGTTGTCTTTGAAAGCGTCTTCCCTGACTGCAAAATGCAAGGTACAAGTCCCTAATGCCCGCAACAGTGCCTTACCTAAGCTCGCTACGCGCGTACAGAAAAAAATAGGCATTCGCACATGTACTTCGAACGGTTACCCATTGCCATCGGCAACATCTATCTCTCGTCCACTATCCTTGGTACGTTAGTAAAAGAAAATCAAGGCTAAAACAAGACGTGACTATGATAATTGGACAGAATAATATTTAAAGAAAATTTCAAAGCGATTGTTCAGTATTATGAATGGTAATCAAAGGGAATAGAATAAGCAAAATTTCGGCTTTAAAATTGTCATTATCATGATAAAGAGGAAAAGGGAAACTTTCTCCAGCCACAACATGCCAACCAGCCAACAAATTCTTTAGTTTCCTTAGTTTATCACATTAAGGTCTAAGATATTTATTACAGTTACATTCATAGCAACATGCATTTTTTATATTCTCAAAATCTTTATCTTTATCTTTTTATTATATTATTCTCGAATTCTTTATTAATTTTTTTCTTTGAATGTTTCGGGTTTTGCTTTGAATTTCGGCTTGAAATCTTTTTAAGCATCCTTTTCACACCGAGACTTCTTATACTCGTATGTACATTTTAGTACTGCATTTACCAGTTTTTCACTGAAATCCTAAAAACATCTGCTTCAAGCTGATTATTATTTCTTTCAATTACTTTGTTGGTAGCACCATTACTTGGTAATCCGGAAAATCAGGTAAATTCACTACACACTAAAAAAAGAATACAGCACTGGAATAAATCTATAAAGCTATATATATCAAAGCATTATTAACTGTATCGTGTGAATCGACCATTCCATGGTGGTGATGTGAAATTTTGATTCTTTTTAAATACTATATATATATATATATATATATATATATATATATGTTAATATTATGTATATTCAAAACAATATAGTACATATAAATATGTACTTAATTTATTTACGTATTAATTAAAGTATATTTGTATAAAAAATGTGCTAAGTGCAACACTAAAAATTATACAAAAATTAACAAAAATTATGTAGTTTTAAATAGAAATTAACAAACGGGTGTAAAAGTTTAAGATAATTGGATGTAGTTAACAAAAAGAAATTAAAAACGTAAATACGAAAACAAAGAATTAAAGTAAGGAAAAAACCATTTGCAAACACTTCATGTGTAAACACCTATCCGCTTCCTATTCAGTGGGTGAGAGCTGCATAAAAGACAATTTTTAAGAAAATAAAAAATGCCTAACAGGTTTCTGAAACATGGCGAAACCAGCATACTCCCAAAAAAACCAATATCAGCAAAATTCAAAAACAGAATTAAATTAATAGTGAAATAAATGAAAATGTAGCAAGTATACTTGATAAAAGTAACTTAATTGAATTAATAATAATAAAAAAAATAAATATATAGCAAATATACAGGATAAAAGTAATTTAATAACGACATGCTAGCTCGCCATGTTCCCACCCAGACCTGAAAGGCAAAATATATTTTTCAAGAAGTTAGACTTACTGTATAGGTGGATTGAATAAATTAAAGTAGGTCTTCGGACCAGAAAATATGAAGCCACAATCAGCGGCCTATAACTGGCACTGTCCTTTCCGGCGTTCAGTGCTTATAGTCAAACCGCTCCAAGTCACTCTATCTCTCTCGTAGCTACGTTTCCAAAAAAGAAAAAAAAAATACTCCATACTTTACACTTGAACCAGGAATCTTCATCAGCAAACTCTACAAGACACCAAGCATCGTGAAGGGAAGAAAAACTACCATGACTAGTATTTAAATCGCAAACTTTTATTAAAATTATTGGTGTAAAACATTATAAAATTCAATAGATAATTATTGTTATAAAAAAGATTAGTAGAAAATTTAAAAAGGTGTTTAATTTGAATGACTAATACAAATTTTATAAAATTCATTTAATTATCCAATTAAAATAATAATGTAATTTCTTTTGTACAAACTCCTACATCAATGAGGCATGCTGTAACTAATAAATGGAAAATTTTCCTTTTTATCATATAGATCTAGATTCAGTGTTTTATTTTGAGTTATAACAGAAATATCTAAGAAGTTAACATAGTCATCTTTATCATTCGCTTTATTTAAATGTAAACAGGAAGCATATATATTTTTAAAAACATTTGTAGAATCAAAATTTAAAACTAAATTATCATCTATAGATCTTTTTTTTTTTTTTTTTTTTTAATAATAAGATAAGTATATTCATAAAAAAATAGAAATAAATTAGCAGTTGTACTGGAATAATTGGTACCCATTCTGATACCATATATTTGTTTATAAATTTTATTATGAAATGTTATAAACTTATTGTTAAAACAAAAATGGCAAAGATTCAAAAATAAATCTCTCTCTATTTTTAACTCATTTACAATATAAAAAATAATAATAATAATAATAATAGAATAATTTAATTAAAGATTTAAATAATAAATCAATAGTGATATTGTAAAACAAATTTTCAAAATCAAAAGTTGGTACAGAAGCAAGTGTGTCCTTGTTTTTTAATTTTTCAAAAGCCTCATAACTATTGTCTATACACCAAAAATAACTCGAATTTTTATACTTGTTTTTTAAAAAGTCATAAATAAGTTTTAAATAAAACTGAAGTTTAATATTGAAACACTTAGTAACACAGCCAATAGTACAACAAATATATTTGAACTATATTGGGTTTTTATGAAATTTGGGAGGTAAAAACAAAAAACGTATTTTTCTTTGGTTTGGTAAAGTGAAGTGCTTACTAAATTATATTTTTCATTTCTTAATAAAAACAACAGAATTGCTGTACTGATTATATTTTTCCTAATACTCTAAGTTATTTAACTCTGAAAATATTTTTTCAACATAAAATTATTTTCAATTGATAGCGTAATTATTGGCAGCTTTATCAATAGGTGTCAACATTTTAATTTATTCCGGAGTATTTTTATCCCGAATCTAGTTAGCCACTACTTTATTTATACAAAAATTTTCTTCAATATATAACTTCGATAAAATAAGAAAAAATTTCTCTTAAAATATAAGTGATATGAAATATAGACGGGACTTAAAATACACTTAAATAAAGTAAAATATTGGTAACTTTGCAATAGGTGTAAAAATGAAACATGCTTGCCTTCTTTTAATAAAACTCAAATCATCTTTACTTAATTTTTCATACACATAATTGCTTTGATTCAGGTTCAATTCAATAAATTCCTTAAACTGTTTAATTAAATAATATTTCCATTCTACAAAAGCTTCAAACGGTACATTATATTATTTATAAGCTGTTTTCAGTATAAAATTATTAACATCTTTACAAAAAGTATCAACAGCTTTTTTAGGATTTATATAGTAGTTAGTTCTGAAGCAAGTTTTTGTACCAAGACTCATTAGCTACCTTAAATTTTTATTTTCAATAATATTTAGATTACCAGTTATTATATTCCCATAATCTTCATTGATAAAATCTTTAAATCTCATATTATGGCAACAGCATTTATTTTCATCCGTAATATCTAAAAAGTTAAATTTCCTATGATTAAAATTCTGCAACTGAAAGGTTGTGTGTATTTATAGGTAATTATAATGGGATAATTCTTTAATGGAAAACAAGTTATCATATGATCTAAAATTCTATATATGTTTAAATTATTAAACTATTTTTGTTAAAAAAGCAAAATGAAGTATAGTGCATTGTTATTGTGTGCAGATTTTCAATTTCAGTTTCAATAAACCATTAATCAATTCTTATAATTGTTTATTTTTTGAAATTATATTTCAAAACAAAAGTTTTAATTTTCTTAAGTTTACTAATTTTTAATTCAAAAATATGGTTTTTAAGAGTTTTAACATTACAGTTATTTAAGAAATCACTCTCAATATTTTTCAACTAGATACAAGCGTCCAAATAATTATAGTTTTTACTGTCAATACGAGAACCTCTTTTTCCTCTAGGCTTTTTAATAGGATTACTGATTTCAAACAGAAAAAAATAAATATTATCAATATGATTAAGATTAAGATTGTTTAATTTAGTATTTAGACCCTGTGTTGTCAGATATGGCATATTTTTTATTCAATAATCATAAATAATTTTCAATGACTGTTTCAAAAACGAGTATAAAAGTTCAAGTTATTTTTGGTGTATAGACATAGACCTGCTAACTACGTTAGTTTATCCGTAATGGTATTAAGCCCCGCCTTTTTCTCGCACCAGAATAGTTGTAGAGCAATAGACTTCTTATTTAATCATGAGATAATATTGCTGAATATTACTCTACAACTCTTCTGGTGTGAAAAAAAAGCGGGGCCTAATACCATTACGGATAAACTATCATAGTTAACAGGTCTATAGATAATAGTTATGAGGTTATCGAAAAATTAAAAAATAGAAAAACGCCTACTTCTGTAGAAACTTTTGGTTTTGAAAATTTATTTTGAAATAAGTATTTTGCAATGATATCGGAGTGGGTACAAATTATTCCAGTACATCTGCTAATTTATTTCTATTCTTTTTATGAATATACTTTGTGTTTTTAATTTCAACAGAAAGAAATTAACATTTTTCTATATAAAGATGATATTTTAATTTTAAATTTTGATTTTACAAATGTTTTTAAAAATATATATCCTTCCTGTTTACATTTAAATAAACCCAATGATAAATACGATTATGTTATTTTTTCAGATATTTCTCTTGTAGTTCAATATAAAACACTAAATCCAGTTCTATATGATAAAAGGGAGTTTTTTTATTTATTAATTACAGTATGCCTCATTAGTATAGCGAAAAGTTTTACACCAATACTTTTAATAAAAGTTTGCGATTGAGGTAATAGTCGTGGTAGTGTTACTTCACTCTATATCGCTGTGCTATAGCAGAGTTGCCAACTTTTGTAATTTATTCCGGAGCAATTTTAGCCCCGCCTTCTTTTCGCACCAGAAATTTTATAGAATATTTCTCTTTAACATGTGACAACGGTTAAATAAATGAAAAATCATTCTTTACAATTTCCGGTGTGAGAAAAATGCGGGGCTAACAGTGCTCCGGAATAAATTATAAAAGTTGGCAACTCTGCTATAGCCAGTGTTGCCAGATTGGGGAAATTTTTCGCGATTTTGGGGAGAATGAAAGTGTGAGGAAAATGTTTGGGAAAAAATTGCGGGGAAATTTGGGGAGAAAATCATAAAGCTTCTTAAAAAGTACCGGTTTGAAAAAAAAGACTTCCATTTTTTGATGAATTTTTAGGCTTTCAGATGTCCTGTGCACTATTTGACCATAATTAGAAGTTGTCTGTCTGCCTGTGTATCTGTTTGTGAGAGGGTTTGTGTGTTAGTAAAATTTTGTACTTATTTAACTTTACAAACAAATGCACGCCAAATGAAGAATTAATCCTAATTCCACAAAGCCTTATATATTTAGTTGGGTCATGATGTAAATCGGTGGTGCTGATTATATATGTGACATATAGCGTCTGTAGATGGTGCTGTTATACTGATAACCACAATTTTTAGGAAAATCTCACTTTTTTTAGTAAATTAGAGCATCATACTAGTTATTTAAGATGAATATCATGAAACATTTACTGATTCAGTTTGTGCGCATATTGCATGAGAGAGGGCGATGTTATGCTGATATTTTCTCTGCTTACAAAAATATAACCTTATAAAGTATACCTTAATTTCGATAGTGTATAAATGCATTCAACTTGATATATTACTTAGTTGTTATAAAAAGTACGTTGGATAAATTTTGGTGCATATCAACCCGCGGTGACTGCTGGTATATTAAAATTTCTTTCATTTATGTGAAAGATATAGCTATCAACTTCTATGTTATTCATATTGTACTTTATTAATATTCTATTGTATACATACAGTAAGAATGTTATAGAAGATAGCTTTGTGATGGCCACAGCATAGTAGATTTTTGTTTTCTATATACATAAAGAAAAGGTATTGGATTTGTGAAAATTTTTGACTATCCGTTTGTGATTGATTTACATGTTTTGATATGTCCTGAACGCGTTGTCTATGTCTGTGTGTGCATATATGTACGTTAGCAAAACATATTGAAAGTTGTATCTAGCGAGACATTTTAGCGAACCGCAGGAAATATTATAAGGTATACATATAAGCACCTGAGGATATGAATTCCAATATTGAATGATATTGCCAATTCCATTCTGGCATATACAGCCCTGAGGTGCTGCTAGTATGCTGAAATTTTTATCATGTTTTTATTGACTCGCTATCTTGTTTGTTTGTTTGTTTCTTCAGTGCAAATCTTGCAATAAATTTTTAACTAACTTCCCGATTAGCTAGACATTTGAAACTTTTAGAATAATTCAGAACACGATGACAATGCATTTTTTAAAATACTTTTAGCAATTGTTTTGGGTGCATGCTGCTTTCGGTAGCGTTTATATAATTCAATGGAAATATTATTTAACTAACTTCTCGACTAGCTAGACATTTGAAACTTTTAGAATAGCTCAGAACATGATGACAATGCATTTTTTAATACTTTTAGGCAATTACTTCGGATCTCCGCTGCCTTCGGTAGCGTTTATATGATTCAACAATAATATAACTTCCCGAGTAGCTAGACATTTGAAACTTTTAGAATAGCTCCGAACAGGATGACAATGCATGTTTTTAATTTTTAGAACTTCAGTTTTTGATGGATTTTCACGTTTTAGGATATCCTAAGCCCGATTTGACTCTTTTTAAAAAATGTCTATCTGCGTATGAATGTGTATCACAAAATTTGTGGACGCTGCATCTCACCAACCAACGAATGAAATATTTAGTTGAACCCTGACATAAACTGGTGCTGCTTAGATTTGGGGATCAATCGCTCAACAGGTAACGTTGCGATCCCATTTTTTCTAAATTTTTTAACATGACAGTGTCGGACAAAATTTCATATAAATGTACATAATGAGTTGTTTTTAACGTGTGATTGTAAAATTCATAGGAATTATTGATAATATGAGTAGTAAACTAGAAAAAAATCTTGTGCATATGGGAGCATCGCTTCTCCTCTGGGAAGAATATCCTCCGTGATGTGTAATTTTTCAATATGGGTATTTTTCAAAAGATCTCGTCATCATTTTTAAAACTAATGGTTGAATCATAGATAGGTGATAATTTAAAACAAAGCAATAGATTTTTTTTAACGAAAAAAAAAATTCTGGCAAAAATTTTACTTTCTTTCATCACTTAGTGATATATTATTCTGGCAGATGAAAATCATCTGCGGAATAATCTGCGGAAAATGTATTGCATGAATTTTGTGTAAAATTATACAGAAGAAAGTCTTGTGGTAGCCACATCATACTAGTTTTATACATGCTTTGTTGATATAAAAGTAATTTATTCCCCTTTTTTTTTTCTTTATTTGTGTTTGGGGAAAAATTTTGAAAAAAAAAACGTCATTTTGAGGAAAAATAAAATTTATTTCGGGGAAATTTTCAAATTACTATCTGGCAACACTGGCTAAAGCGCTTGATGTCTTGTTTTGTTTACTGATGAAGATTCCGGGCTGAAGTCCAATGTATGGAACGTCTCGGAGCAGTGCTGCCAGATTGAGGGAAATTTTTAACACTTTCGGGAATAAAACTTTCGCGACCGCATGTTTTTGTCTTTTTGAGAGTAAGCTCTGCCTGTGTGACATTATTCCTTTATTTTACATTAGTTTAAATGAATGTTTTCTGTATTCAAATTTATAATGGATATGAATATTTGTTACAATTACACTCTTTCTAATCAAAGTATTTGTATCCGTAATGCATTACTTGCACAAATGAGAATAGTGTTAAGAAATAATTTAACCTGATAAAACACCCACCTTCGGAGTTACAAATTGTCAAATGACGTAAATTCACGTCAGCGGTCGTGAAAGTGTTAATACCCACCCCTAAATTGTAATGGTTTGATAATTATTTCGAAACATCTTAGAAAGATATCTTAGATGTAATTAGGTAACCGTTACAAGTAAAATTTAGTGGTGGATATTGTATAAAAATTTCCCTCAAATCCGGATTATGAGTATTGAACGCCCGAAAAGACATTGCCAGTTATATGCCGCTGATTCTGACTTCACCTTATCTGCTCCAAAGACCTGTTTAATTTGTAAAATTTACTTATGCAGTTTGTCTAACTTCTTAATAAAATCACTTTTTGCCTTTCAGGTCTGGGTGGGAACATCGCGAGCTAGCATGTTCTTTATTAAGTTACTTTTATCATGTATATTTGCTATATTTTTATTTATTTGGTTATTAAATTAGTTAAGTCAACTTTTACCAAGTATACTTGTCACATTTTTATTTATTACAATATTAATTTAATTCTGCTTTTGAAGTTCGTTGATATTCGTTTTCTGGGAGTATGTTGGTTTCGCCATGTTTCCGAAACCTATTAGACCTTTTCCATTTTCTTAAAAATTTTCTTTTGTTCTGCTCCCACCTACTGATGAGAAAGCAAATAGGTGTTTGCTTATAAAGTATTATTTTGCAAATGCTTTTTTTGGTACTTTAATTCGTTGTTCTCGAATTTATTTATATTTTTAATTTATTTTTGTTAACCACGCCCACTTATCTTAAACTTTTACACCTATTTTATACTTTCTATTTAAAACACTATATATATATATATATATATATATACTAAAACGGATTTTAAGAACTCTTCTATTTTAAAAATTTAGTAAAAAATCCTAGGTCATTACCTTGTATTCTTAAACAATAGCAAAACAATTAGAATATTTGTTTATTTCTATTGTATTCTATTTTATTATTAATTACATTTCGTTAATACCTGTATTTGTTTAAATTCCCATGTATTTTACAATGATAAAATCTTAATTATTTTACCATAGTTGAATTCCGTTTAGCAAATTATTATCAAATTAAAAATGAATTGAAGTTAAAAAGACCAAAATAAACAAATAAAAATATAGGATGTTATGTTACAGAAATTATGACGGATATGATATAGTGAGAATTTATTTTTATATTTGAATGTCCTAATAGTGAAAAACAAATATATGATTTATGATTCAAAAAACATGCTATCTAATACACTTTATTTATAACTCTTCAAAAATAATCAAAGTTTAAAAAAATATATATTATTTTTTTTTTTTTTAAATGGGGAACTTTTTTAATGACTACAGATTAATTTTTAAATGATGTCCCATTTTGATTTCTTGCCAATACGAATACAAGGCACTTACATGCATGTATTTTAATTTTGTGTGTGTGCAAAGAGGGCTTTTATATTTTCTTTCTTTTTTTTTTTTTTTTTTCATTGTTATAGGACGAATTTCTCCAATTTCGTTATTGTAATTAACAATAATTTTTGAAATTCATATCCGCATTTTATGTGCACTATCTTTTATTTGATGCATAAAAAGTGATTAAGCAACAAACATGAAAATTTCATTCACCTTATTTCCATCTTTAACTGCAATGGTCGATATATAGCCCCTCGTATTTGTGATACAACTAAAAAATGCAGTAATTTACAAAAAGGAGCTTAATGACATTATCGAAGATTTTTTAGCCTACAAGAAAACCGGCACGAATGCCTCTCGTAATATAAAGTTTGACATTTTCGTTGCACATTGGGCAACTTCATACACATCTTTCAATGATATAAACTCAAACTTACCGTTTTTCTTATTTGTGTCACCTTTCTTGCTGGGATGTGATGTATAAGTAACATTATTTATTATTCCATAACGAATGCTTCATAGGAAGTTTTCTCAAATGCAATTATAAAAATTTAATTTCTGTTCTTCTGAAATGTTCTGATGAAACATTTTACCAGTTTCAAGTAGTTTAAAAAATAATTATACGCAAATTTATAAAATGTGATGAACTGTCAAAAACGTGTTGGTATTCGCAAATTGTACAGTTTTATTGAATATTTTAATTTTTGTAATTTAACTTTGAAGTTATTTAAAATATATGAAATATTTTATCTAAATAAACACTTATTTAAATATAAAAAATTTAAATTTCCATATTTATAACGTAATATCTTCAAACTTTTACTAAAATATGATAATTAAATAAATGATGTATATCTCTTCTCTTAAAACTCAAACATCGTTAATCACTGTCTTTAATACTCTTCACAATAAGATTAATTTTACGCTTATACGTTTTAATTCCTGGATAATATATTAAGTGCACTTATATGCTAGAACACTTTCGCTAAATATCAAGGAAACAAATATTTGCTTTCACTAATTTTCCTTCCATTTCCTCACAATTGCTTTATTATAAAACAGAGAAACACTTAACTGTTTAAACAAACCTTTTGAAATAAGAAAGTTGGGATAGTTAGTTCCCTGTTGCATCTCCATCGTTGTGAAAAGATTCAAGAGTATTTGTAGAACATTCTTCTTTCAAAATTTGATAAGGAATGTGATTCTAAGTAAATATTATGCCCTAAAATGGACTATTTAATCATTATTTATATTTGGAAAAGTTCTACAAAATTGAATTTGGTTTTAATTTACAAATAATTATAAGTTGTTTCTGATTTTTTAAACGATCTCAAAATAATCTTAGTATTTGTATTGGGTCGTGTAATAATTTCATTGTTTCCGTTGAGAATAACATTTCTAAAACTAACGTTGGAGGACTTGAAATCTCCTATATTATTAAAATCTGTACGCGTGTGTGTGTCTGTCTGTCTGTCTGTCTGTGAGAAACGGCTTGACGCAGCTAAGGCTCCGCCGCTAAAGGTCGCACGGACTTCGAACAGGTACCGTCGGACAGAGAATTTATCGCAGATCAGGGTTATCTAATTTGCTAAACGATGCGACCCTAATTACCGGAGATATTAATTAAAACGTCGACCATTGTCTAACGAAAAATGACCCAGAATTCACGATTAAATGCTTAAAAAACGACATTTTTACGGAAAAAGTGGAAAATAAATTAGAAATATCAGTCGTATCGTTACAAACAAGATATCATTGGAAAGGGCTTTTTTTTCTCAATCCGATGGTTTAAACGGCTTATCGATCGGACAATTAGATTTTTTAAAATTAACTAAACTATAAAAAAATGTTGGCAACGAATCACAAGAATGTTATCTTTGCAGACATTAAGTCTACAGCAGTCTTCAACGGAAACACATATGGTATTTAATGGAGTCACATGTTTCGTAGTGCGATTAAAAATTACAATTTTCTATTTTCTTCAATTTTTCAAATTTTACACATTTTATTTAGTATATATTATTTACACCACAAAACAAACTTGCATTTCAAATTTCATAGATTTTCGTCAATAAACAAAAGATTTACATTTTAATTGCAAATTAAATTTTATCTTTACACGCCGGACATTTTTGCAATATTCTAATACGCGTATTTCAATTTCTAATTACGATCGATTTATTTTTTATACATCATACGAAAGATATTTTTAAGTTCTTTTCCATAATTCAAAGTTTTCAACAGATTTACACGTTTTGAGGTCTCCTGAATCAGTGTTCTTTCATGGCGCTGTAATATTTTCAAATTTCAATATTTCAATTTCTAATTATGATTAAATTATTTTTAATACATCATTCGAGAGATATTTTAAAGTTCTTTTAAATTATCGAAAGTTTTCACCAGAATTACACGTTTTGAGGTCTCCTGAATCAGTTTTCTTTTATGGCGTTGTAATATTTTCAATTTTCAATATTACAATTTCTAATTATGATTAAATTATTTTTAATACTTAATTCCAAAGATATTTTAAAGTTCTTTTATATTATCGAAAGTTTTCACCAGATTTACACGTTTTGAGGTGTAACGAATGAGTTTTCTTTTGTATCTCAGATACTAATTATAATAATTTCATAAGTAATACATCATTAGAAAGCTTTTTTGATTTGGAATCGAACAGTGGAATACAGAAATTTCTACCGCCAGATGGCGCTGTAATTTTTTCAAATTTCAATATTTCAATTTCTAATTATAATTAAATTATTTTTAATGCATCACTCGAAAGACATTTTAAAGTTCTTTTAAATTATCGAAAGTTTTCACGAGATTTACACGTTTTGAGGTCTCCTGAATCAGTTTTCTCTTATGGTGCTGTATTATTTTCAAATTTCAATATTTCAATTTTTAATTATGATTAAATTTTTTTTAATACATCATTCGAAAGATATTTTAAAGTTCTTTTATATTATCGAAAGTTTTCACCAGATTTACACGTTTTGAGGTGTCCTGAATTAGTTTTCTTTCTATCTCAGCTACTAATTAAAATAATTTCATAAGTAATACATCATTAGAAAGTGTTTTTGAATTTGAATGGAACAGTGGAATACAGAAATTTCTACCAGCAGATGGCGCTGTAATATTTTCAAATTTCAATATTTCAATTTCTAATTATGATTAAATTATTTTTAATACATCATTCGAAAGATATTTTAAAGTTCTTTTAAATTATCGAAAGTTTTCACCAGATTTACACGTTTTGAGGTGTCCTGATTACGTTTTCCTTTGCATCTGAGCTAATTGAGTTAGACCGTTCAAAATTGGTATACGTAGGTTAATTAGGAGGGGCTGAAAGGGTGAGTAAGAGATAGGCGTGCATCGCGCGCGTATCCCCTAACTTGTGCGCGCAGCGCGCACGGGACTGCGCGGCCGAAGGCAGTGGGGACCAGGTCCGACTTTTTAACCGATGAGGAATGATTTTTTTCATTTTCTTTTCTTAAGAATAAAAATTTGATTTGAGAAGGAGTATATGCGCGCAGCGCGCGTATACCTTCACACGTGCGCGCGCAGCGCGCATGGGTTTGCGCTGCCGAAGGCAGTGGGGACCCGGTGTGAGTTTTTAACCGATCAGAAATGATTTTTTTTTAGGGGGCATGAAGGGTCAGGGAAGGAATACGCGAGCGCAGCGCGTGTATCCGTGAACTTGTGCGTGCGCGGCGCGCACGTGACTGCGCTGCCGAAGGCAGTGGGGACCCCGTCCGACTTTGTATCCGATGAGAAATGATTTTTTAAATTTTCTTTTCTTAAGAATAAAAATATGACTTCAGGAGGAATATGTGCGCGCAGCGCACGTATACCTTCACACGTGCGCGCGCATGGGTCTGCGCTGCCGAAAGCAGTGGAGATCCGGGCCGACTTTTTACCCAATCAGAAATGATTTTTTTTTAATTTCTTTTCTTAACACTAAAAGTTACTTTTTGTTTCTGTTACTGTTAGTTTTCTTTTCTTAAGAATAAAAATATGACTCCAGAAGGAATATGTGCGCGCAGCGCACGTATACCTTCACACGTGCGCGCGCATGGGTCTGCGCTGCCGAAGGCAATGGGGACCCGGTGCGAGTTTTTACCCGATCAGAAATGATTTTTTTAGGGGGCACGAAAGGTCAGGGAAGGTATACGTGCGCGCAGCCCGTGTATCCCTTAAGTTGTGCGCGCGCAGCGCGCACGGGACTGCGCTGCCGAAGGCAGTGGGGACCCGGGCCGACTTTTTACCCAATCAGAAATGATTTTTTTTTAATTTCTTTTCTTAACACTAAAAATTACTCTTAGTGATTCATTAATTTTAGTGATTCATTTGAAAATACTGACCCGCTAGCGGGCGAAGCCAGCTAGTAATTTTATTATTTATCGTTTTGAAACTGAAATCTTTGTACAATGAAATTTAAATTGTATGGCCTCAAATTGATATATAAAATACAATTGCATAATTAAAGCTATTTGCTGTGCCTATTATACTTCTTTATATATATAAATCAAGTTTTAATAGCACTTATGATCGTACTTCAGGATTTCTTCATTCATTTTATTAACAATGGTAAAATTAAAAATGACAGTTATAAATATCTCACGATAATGATTTTATTAGACTATAGAAAATTTAATTACGTTACCTGAATGTTAATTGCCATATTTTAAGTTGTTTTAAATATACCTCAAGAAGTCATCCTTATTTGAATCTTGTTTTCTTTAACAGAAAATATGTAACTAAAAAGAAAAATAGAGCTTATCAGACAGTCAAACTTAAAAAGAGGACTGAAAATCGTCAAAGAATTGTTAAATATAATTGCCATAACATTTCAAGCCTAACACACAGATATGTCTCCCATATGTGATTGCAGCAGATTTTCACTTCGCCTTTCAGTGAGCTCCATGTCTGTATATTTGTAAGAAGGCAGCGAGGTTAGCAATCAAGCTGTGCATAACAAAGGACCAATTTCTATGACAAAAGGAACACACTCGTCTCGTAAGCATATCTATACACCGGTCTTCCGTAATATATAAAGTTTCGTTATTACATATTTTTTCGTTTTGCAGGTACAAAAGGTAGGAGATCCCCCCACACACACACACATAAACTGACCAAATGTTTTGGACTCATGTGATCTTATACATGTAAATTAAGATAAAATTTCGATATCAAAGTTTCTACTGAATGCATTACTTCCAATAGCTACTGAAGTTTTGTAATGTAAGCAAGTTTATTTTTATTGAGAAAATTGCATATCTCAATTGCAAACCAAGTGTGTCAGCAAAAAAAGATTAAGCTTTATTATGCAGAAATATTTATTATGTCGGATATCCCCATAGATTTCTTTATTAAAATGAATTAATCCAATTTTAAGCATCTCTAAAATAATTTACCTTAGTTACTTCGACATAGATATGGAAAATAAAACGCATTTATATAGGTAGTATAGTAATTTAGCAATCTCTTTCACACTGGACTGTTAAATTGATCATCTACTATTTCTCTTAAAATAATATTTATAAATGTGCATTTTAACCTATTCTTGGTATGAAATTTGATTACTCGATAGTAAACTCGATCAGCTAATGTTTATTATTATTATTATTATTATTATAAAAGTGTTAAATACTAATGCACAATGTTTTATAATGTGACAAAAACATTTTGACACGAGTGAAGGATAAAAGCAATATATGTTGCTTCTTTCATGCTGCCTTATTGACTACATTTTTCGTCTAACGAAGGATTGTTCTTAACTATTTAACCTTAAATAATGTTTGCAAACATTTCCTTTTAATGTCATTCCTGCAATTTGTTTTAAATTTAATGGGATCATTTCAGTGCATTAATCTTTAATTATAGTAAACAATCATCAAATTATATTATAACTCTATAGTAATGCTTTATTCTAATATTACTGTTTCCTTGACTTAGAATCCGTAACTAGCAAATCGCGCATTGGTTAATAATTAAGAAATTGTCATTCACTCAATCTGTGTAGATGAATTATACTAAGGCTTCTATATGTACGAGCTGGCGCATCGGGCATTTCGTTGCCTTAGGGCTGTCATATGCACCCAGTGCGTTTCATTGATAAACAAACGACAATCATTAATTTTATCGTCTTGCGTTACTTTAGAGTAACTTCTTTTATTATATTTCATAATTTTAGCTAAGTAAACTACGATATGGGAGTTTGTTTAGCGATAAACTGTCATAATCATTCAAGAAAAGAATATAAAATGTTCAGATTTCCATAAGATAAGTTAAGAAGAGTAACATAATGTTACTTCCTTTTCTTATATTTTTCTTTGCATTTCTGACATGCGTAATGTAAAAATACAAAAAAATGTGGCATTTTAATTATAATATTTATATTAATATTGATAAATTAATTAAAGAAGACCTTCTGTTACTGTGTATTTGAGTTTTGGCGGCATTTTGTACAAGAAGCAAAACCTCCCTAAGAACACATCTTACCCCAGTAAATCCATAGGATATCCTCAAGATGAAAGGACATCCTGAGAATGTACTGTGAAAACACTGTGTTAAGCATATTTTTGTTGCTCTTGTCTTGAACGGTCGTAGCTTCAGATCAAGATTTCTTAAAATCACTAGTGAAGCGATAAAGACGCCAAGCGGGAATACTGTCATCTCCCGAGGCAAAAAAATGGCTGCGATGCGCCGGCCTATATATTTTCTTTAAGGTTCTCTAAATTATACTATTCCATAGCTATCACATCTGCCTAATGTATAAATACCTTATGCACGTAATGAAATGACTAATTCAAGTTTCCAATATAAAAGTTTCAACAAATTTAACGATTACTTTACTAGTGTTTTTTGCCTTTGATTTTGGGCTGTGATATACATATATTTATAATTTTATATTATATTAAAAATACAGAAACTTCTTAAAAATTTTCTTACTTTATATCAAAACTTTTCCCCTTCATTTGGCGCTTATACTTTTCAGAAACGTTTGAATTATGATAGTTATGTTAATAAAACCGTTATTTAAAAATGTTCATAAATGTCAGGTAGCAAACTTGTCTTTCTTATCAATTATATATTTGAGTAACAGCTTTTATTTAGTTTTATTTCTTTTCTAGAACTAAATTAAAATTTTATCGAATGAAGTAATTAATATTTAAATGTCTAATTTTAAATGTTATGATTTTCATGTAAAGATTTCATATCGTGTAATTTAACAAATAAACCAATTAAATAAAATTACAGTAGGAATTGCGCGATCGAGTATACAGGAAATTTTATTAGCAAAAACGTTTTTTCCTAAGTTCAAGCTATGTGCTTTATCTATACATATAATAAAATAAGATGTTTTTTTTTTTTTTGTGTGTGTGTGTGTCATTCTGTATGTATGTCCAGATCTTTTTAGGAAATCGGCTGATCGCAGAGCTACACAAATTTGCACGGAGGTTCATAATTACCTCACCTGATGCACCTCGAAGCACGATTTTCGAATTTTTGATTAGTTTCCTTTTAATTAATTAAAATGTGGAAATTATAACCTCCTAATTTCTGATAAATTAGCCATTTAAATTTTATTCATAATTTAATTGCTCAAAAAAAAAAAAATGAGCTCATTTGTTTTTCGACAGAAAAAAATAGTACGTTAATTAAACGTGAACAATAAAAAATTAAAAAAATATATTATGCATCTCACAAAAATTGACGTCATTTTCACTTTAAAAGTTTTACACACAAGTGCTAATATATTTTATTTTTATAAAGCTATATAGGAAAGAGTTTCCTTTAAATATAGTGACCAGCGAAGCGGGCAAAACTTGCTAGTAATTAAATATAATCATCACATTAGTTTTACTTCTCTAACAAACTTTAAGCATTTTATTGGATAACTAAAATGTTTATTCAGTATAAATTTTCTTATAGTTAAAATCAGCTGAATAGAAAATAAGTTATTTCTTGAAATGTTTTCGTTATATTTAGTTCATTAACAAAATAAGTCAATGTTTATTGAATAATCATTCTGTAACTTCGTTTCGTTTAGTTAAACGACAAACACGGTTTTACGTCAATCATAAATAAATTATTACGTCATACGCTGTAATCATACGCTGTAATTTCATTATTAATTGACGCAGAAAATTTTAATAGACATCATTCAACAGGAAATTAAATGCACTTTTTGAAAATGCTGTCGAATTTTGAATTAAGGGTTATCTACAAAACTTTTGCCTGTGGGGAAATTTTGGGGAGAATGAAAGTGTGGGGAAAATGTTTGGGGAAAATTTTTATTTTGCGGGGAAATTTGGGGAGAAAATCATAAAGCTTCTTAAAAAGTACCGGTTTAAAAAAAACCGGGTAAAAAAAAAAAAAAAACTTCCATTTTTTCATGGATTTTTAGGCTTTCAGATGGTACACTATTTGACCATAATTAGAAGTTGTCTGTCTACCTGTGTATCTGTTTGTGAGAGTGTTTGTGTGTAGATAAAATTTTGTACTTATTTAACTTTACAAATAAATACACGCCAAATGAAGAATTAATCCTAATTCCACAAAGCCTTATATATTTAGTTGGATCATGATGTAAAGCGGCGGTGCTGATTATATATGTGACATATAGTGTCTGTAGATGGTGCTGCTATACTGAGATAACCACAATTTTCAGGAAAATCTCACTTTCTTAAGTAAATTAGAGCATCATACTAGATATGTAAGATGAATATCATGAAACTTTTTACTGATTCAGTTTGAGCCCATATTGCATGAAAGAGGGCGATGCTATGCTGATATTTTCTCCGCTTACAAAAATGGTATACCTTAACTTCGATAGTGTATAAATGCATTCAACTTGATATATTAGTTAGTTGTTATAAAAAGTACGTTGGATAAATTTTGGTGCATATCAACCCACGGTGATTGCTGGTACATTAAAGTTTCTTCCATTTATGGGAAAGCCATAGCTATCAACTTCTATATTATTCATATTGTACTTTATTAATCTTCTATTGTATACATACAGTAAGAATGTTATAGAAGATAGCTTTGTGATGGCCACAGCATAGTAGTTTTTTCTTTTCTATATACATGGTGAAAAGGTATTGAATTTGTGAAAATTTTTGACTTTCCGTTTGTGATTGATTTACATGTTTGATACGTCCTGAACGCGTTGTCTCTGTCTGTGTGTGCATATATGTACGTTAGCAAAACATATTGAAAGTTGTATCTTGCGAAACATTTTACCGAACCGCAAGAAATATTATAAGGTATACATATAAGGACCTGAGGATATGAATTCATGCCAATTTGATTCTGTAACATATAGCCCTGAGGGTGCTGCTATTATACTGATATTTTTATCATGTTTTTATCGACTCGCTATGCTGTTTGTTTGCTTGTTTCTTCAGTACAAATCTTGCAATATGTTTTTAACTAACTTCCCGATTAGCTAGACATTTGAAACTTCTAGAATAACTCAGAACACGATGACAATGCATTTTTTAAAAATACTTATAGCGAATTGTTTTGGGTGCCTGCTGCTTTCGGTAGCGTTTATATAATTCAATAGAAATTTTATTTAACTGACTTCTCGACTAGCTAGACATTTGAAATTTTTAGAATAGCTCAGAACATGATGACAATGCATGCTTTTAATACCATTCGCGAATTATTTCGAGTCCCCGCTGCCTTCGGTTTCATTTATATAATTCAACGATTATATAACTTCCCGACTAGCTAGACATTTGAAACTTTTAGAATGGCTCAAAACATGATAACAATGCATTTTTTAATTTTTAAAACTTCAGTTTTCGATGGATTTTCACGATTTAGGATGTCCCAAGCCCGATTTGACTCTTTTTAAAAAATGTCTGTCTGCGTATGAGTGTGTATCACAAAATTTGTGGACGCTGCATCTCACCAACCAACGAACGAAATTTAACTAAAGTTGTATTTAGTTGGACCGTGACATAAACTGGTGCTGCTTAGATTTGGGGAACAATCGCTGAATAGGTAACGCTGCGATCCCATTTTCTTCTAAATTTTTAACTTGACAGTGTCGGACAAAATTTCATATAAATGTACATAATGAGTTGTTTTTAACGTGTGATTGTAAAATTGATAGGAATTATTGATAATAGGAGTAGTAAACTAGAGAAAAAGTCTGTGTATATGGGAGCATCGCTTCCCCTCTGGGAAGAATATCCTCCGTGACGTGTAAATTTTCAATATGTGTATTTTTCAAAAGATCGTGTCATCATTTTTAAACCGAATGGTTGAATCATAGGTAGGTGATAATTTAAAACAAAGTTATCGAACGAAAAAAAAAAAAATGAAAAAAATCTGATATTGGCAAAAATTTCACTTTTTTCATCACTTAGTGATATATATTCTGTCAGATAAAATTCATCTGCGGAATAATCTGCGGAAAATAATTTATTTAATAATTTGTATTGCATGAATTTTGTGTAAAAGTATACAAAAGAAAGTCTTGTGGTAGCCACATCACACTAGTTTTATACATGTTTTGTTGATAAAAACGTTACTTATTCTCTTTTTTTTTTTTTTTTTTTTAGTGCTAGAGGCCTATTTCAGTCGGTACAGTTGTCGAATTTTTATAATACACTCTTAATAGTGCTAAGGGCCTATTTCAGTCGGTTTATTGAATGGGGATTTATTGAATGAAGTCCCCCGAAGGCACAACTTTGACATGAGTCCCCCCCAAGGTACCCCTATTTCAGTAGGTACAGCGTTGTCGAATTTTTATACGTCACTCTTAATAGTGCTAAGGGCCTATTTCAGTCGGTTTATTGAATGGGGATTTATTGAATGAAGTCCCCCCCAAGGCACAACTTTGACATGAGTCCCCCCCAAGGTACAACTTTGACATGAGTCCCCCCAAGGCCCAGCGTTGTCGAATTTTTATACGTCACTCTTAATAGTGCTAAGGGCCTATTTCAGTCGGTTTATTCAATGGGGATTTATTGAATGAAGTCCCATCAAGGCACAACTTTGACATGAGTCCCCCCCAGGCACAACTTTGACATGAGTCCCCCCCAAGGTACAACTTTGACATGAGTCCCCCCAGGCCCAACTTTGACATGAGTCCCCCCCAGGCCCAACTTTGACATGATTCCCCCAAGGCCCAACTTTGACATGAGTCCCCCCAAGGTACAACTTTGACATGAGTCCCCCCCCAAGGCACACCTTTGACATGAGTCCCCCCAAGGCACACCTCCCCCTCATTGGGAAAAAGAGAAAAAACGTTGTTTTGCGGCTATAAAACAGTTTGGACTTCCAACGTTATTTGTTACAATATCTGCAGCTGAAACACATTGGTTTGATTTAATGAAAACTTTATCATGGAATTTAGATCGTCACGAATTAACTAAAGAAGAATTTGTCGATATTAACAAGTTTAGCAGTAGGCCTCTGGCACTAAATTAAAATCTGTCAATGTCAGATTTTCATGTTTTAAATAATGAAATAATGTCGTGTCTGTATATTTTTTTTTTTTTCCGCCAAGGATGATTGATATAAAATCTTTTCCGAAAGCAAGTACCGCAATATACAGCCGCTAGGGAATTGCAAATGGCATTTGATTATGCAAGTGTCATTATGTTGATTGGAAACACGGTTCATTTAAAATAAATTAAATGTGCATTCGCGTTAGAAATCTACTTTTGTATAGGGCTTCTTTGGCGATATTTAAAATTTGGCAACGCAATAGCTAGGACGTTTCACTCGAAGGACTTTACGTATTTGCGATAACCTTTTTAATTCACCGCCAAAATCACAAAAAATATTAACGATCACTAATGGAGAACCATTACTAAAGCAATAACCAGATTACTTTGCGGACGTTAAATTTAAGAAAATTAAAAACACATAAGCTCTGTGTTTAATAGAAATTAATATTATAAGAACAAATAAATAATAATTAAAGCAATTATGACGTCAACTTTATCAAACACATATTCATGTTATAGGTTTATTTTATTTTTATTTTTTTTTTAATTTGTGTTTGGGGAAAATTTTTGAAAAAAACGTCATTTTGGGGAAAAATGAAATCTATTTTGGGGAAATTTTCAAATTTCTATCTGGCAACACTGATTTGTATATACATCAGTACTTTATTAAATAATTTTAGGTCTATTTAAATACATTACACTTACGATTTGTCCAGACTGTACTCATTGAAAGAAGTGCAATATTTTTCAAGTAAAACTGTCTATTATGGCTGTAGTGATCCCCAATAAAGCTTAAACTTTCTTTCGTAGGTGTAACATAAAATACAAAATGGAATAACATAGATATATATATACAACAACGCATAAACTAAACCTTTTCGGATAAATTATTGTAAGGGTTCATGGAGTAAATATTAAACAATTTTAATCGCATTTACCAGTTTTGGTCAGTTGAACTCTTTGGAACTGTACGATTCGTTTTATAATTTCTTAATTAACCCTTTCGCGACTGCTGATATATTGGGTTGTTCGGAAAGTAATTTCGTTTTTTCCTTCGAGAATGAAAGACGATTTTCTTATATTGTATAAATATTTTAATGAATTATATATTCTCCACTTTGATCGGTTTCTTAGCGATCTCACAAGTTGTTATTTGGCAGTTTTTCATAAATCAACTAGCGAGCTTCGCCCGCTAGCGGGTCAGTATTTTCAAATGAATCACTAAAATTAATGAATCACTAACAGTAACTTTTAGTGTTAAGAAAAGAAATTTAAAAAAAAAATCATTTCTGATTGGGTAAAAAGTCGGCCCGGGTCCCCACTGCCTTCGGCAGCGCTGCCCCGTGCGCACTGCATGCGCGTATTCCTTCCCTGACCCTCCGTGCCCCCCCCTCAAAAAAAAAAATTCTGATCGGGTAAAAACTCACACCGGGTCCCCACTGCCTTCGGCAGCGCAGACCCATGCGCGCTGCGCACGCACGTGTGAAGGTATACGCGTGCTACGTGCACATATTCCTTCTCAAATCAAATTTTTATTCTTAAGAAAAGAAAATGAAAAAAAAAAATCATTTCTCATCGGTTAAAAAGTCGGACCGGGTCCCCACTGCCTTCGGCAGCGCTGTCCCGTGCGCGCGGTGCACACCTATATCTTCCTTACCCTTTCAGCCCTTCCTAATTAACCTACATATACCAATTTTCAACGGTCTAACTGAATTAGCTGAGATGCAAAAGAAAACCTAATCAGGAGACCTCAAAACGTGCAAATCTGGTTAAGACTTTCGATAATATAAAAGAACTTTAATATATCTTTCGAATGATGTATTAAAAACAATTTAATCATAATTAGAAATTGAAATATTGAAATTTTTAAATATTACAGCGCCATCTGGCGGTAGAAATTTCTGTAATCTACTGTTCGATTTCAAACCAACAAAGCTATCTTATGATGTATTACTTATGGAATTATTTTAATTAGTAGCTCAGATACAAAAGAAAACCGATTTAGGAGACCTCAAAACATGTAAATGAAGCGAAATCTTGAATCCCGCTTTCGATAATATAAAATTACTTTAAAATATCTTTCGAATGATGTACTAAAAATAATTTAATCATAGTTAGAATTTGAAATACACGCATTATAATAACATTTAATTTGCAATTAAATTGTACATTTTTTATTTATTCTCGAAACCCGATGATATTTGAACAGGAACTTCGTCTTGTGATGTTAAAAGTTTGTAGCAAGTTTGAATTAATTTTGAAGAAAATTGAAGCATTTTGAAATTTGCAATTTTTATTTCCAGTATAAAATCAGTAAAGCTGGAAGTAAAATCTATTTATTCTTTCGCCCGGCGCCATGGTAACCGAAATACGTCTATTGCGAAATTAATAGAACTGTTGTGATTTGTTGCCACCTTTTTTTCATACTTTAGTGAATTTTAAAAAATCTAATTGCCCTATAGATAAGCTATTTAAACCGTCGGAATCAGAAAAATCGGACCTTTCATTTGATATCTTATTTGTAACGATACGACTGATATTTCTAATTTATTTTCCAATTTTTCCGTAAAAATGTCGCTTTTTAAGCATTTAATCATGAATTCTGGGTCATTTTTCGGTAGATATGGGTCGACGTTTTAATTAATATCTCCGCTAATTAGGGTCGCATCGCTTAGCGAATTATCGCGATGTCGAGATGAAGAAATGCTGCGTCTGTCGACACCGGTTTCGAAAAGCTGCGACCATTAGCGCCGGAGCTTTAGCTATGACAAGGCATTTCTCACAGACAGACAGACAGACAGACAGACACACAGACAGAAAGACAGACAGACAGACAGACAGATACGCACAGATATTTATAATATAAGGAGATACTTTATTTTGTCTTCATTAGCACAAACTGGTTTTCTAGAATGTTATGCATCTTCAACTCAAAATTGCCAGAACAAAATTTGGTAAACCAGTTTTGACAACAGCTTTCTTTAAATAAATTTTCTGTGCACACATCGTATACTTTTTTTCCTTGTTTGAACAGTATTTCCGCATTTTTGATAGCAAAAATAAAATATGCCGAAAATGTCGCTTCTGATTTTCTTTATTTGATAGGGCACCAATCAAAAACTATTGAGCAGAATAAAACGACCTTTTTCACAAGCAAGCCTTGCTATATCAGCTGTCACAATATGTAATGGCAATGCAACTTAAATGTGAAGAAGGTGTGAAAAAAATACAATTAAGTCCTCTGCTGAGAAAAACGAAATGACTTTCCGAACAACCCAATAGATTCACGTCATTTGAAAATCTGTAACTCACTTAGTGGGCGTTTCTTTCATAATTTGTGTGTTACCTATTTAATAAGTGTGTACCCAGTGTTCAAATTATTGCAATAAAATATACTATGGATAGAAATATATTGATTAGAAAGAAAATAATTATACTGTATATCCATTTGTAATATAATTGTGAATACAGAAAATTCGTTCTGAAATACTTTATTTTGAGAGAATAACGCCCTTAGGCGGATTCAAAATTACAAAATCCTGCGGTCGCAAAAAGTGTTAAAATATATTTTTAAAAATAAATGTATATTTTAAAATATATATGAAGTTAAAATATATTATTAAAATTTTAAAGACTAAAGTATCCTTAAAATAATAATCCTCCCCCCTACAAAATAAATTAATAAATGAAAATAAAGCAATATATGAAGTAAATGATTAAACCTTTAACTATGACGGTAGTTAAGAAACATATTTACAAGTCTGACTTGCATTCCAATTCCATTTTTTTTTTTTTTTTTTTTTTTTATTATTGACAGTTTTTACATTTACCAATTTTTCTATTTAAAACAGTAAACCCTGCCCTATTTAGTTATTTTTTTCTTCTAGTAGTGTTCGTTTAAATGATTCAAAATTTATCACCAGTAATCGGTGAAGTAAATACCACTTGTGCATATTTTTGTCAACATAAAATAAGGGCTTTAACACGAATACTCCATGTCACATTTGCTTTTCTTTTCTGTTTTGTTTTGTTTTGAAGAACGATGAAGGCGGGGCTTGTCTTCTTTAGAAAACAGGAATTCTTGATGCTAACATTAATGTCTAAAAATCATCATTTTTATTTCATTTATTTGCGTTTGACGTTGTTGTTATATAATTTGACCCGTAAATAAAAAATAAACATATTATGTTTAATTTTCCTTGTTATTTTTTAAGATTTGATTCGTTATCTCATGAGAAACTTTATAAGATTCGACCCTAAACCTCTCCAAAAGAAAGATTTATTTATATCTCGAAAACTAATAACTGGAATGAGCTGCAAATTTGCTCACCCATATTTTTCAGCATTAGGATTCATGTTATATAAAAATTAATATAAGTGATAATTCATAATTTTTATGAATATGAATTTATTAATATTTTTCAAAATTAAAAATATTTTTCAGAATCAAAAGGAATGATGGATTATGTTTGGGTTTCTTCACTGTATCTCGTAAAAAAAAAAAAAAAAAAAAAAAAAAAAATTATATCGATCTAGTTATTTTTTGTGAAGATATTAATAAAAGTTTGAAATATGAATTTAACATTAGCACCTTCAAACTTTGAACGCTTATAACTCTGTGAAAAATTATGTAAAATATACAACCAATATACTTTTTCGCGTTGTCGTGATCCCAGGAATTACCATTGAAAAAAATCAAAGTTGGTGCGCGTTTTAATATGTAGACGACCCCCAATTGAAAATTTCAGTTCATTTTCTGAAACCACTCACGATTCCCCGTCGAATGATACCTACAGGGATGGAACACGGGCGCAGAATTCATACCACCATTCATGTAAGAAAATTTTCTACTTCTTAAATCAACGATATTATAAGTAGAGAAATTTCTTAAACGGATTCCGGTATGAATTCTGCGCCCGTGTTCCATCCCTGTACCTATTACATTTTTCTACGTCTATTAGCAACGAAGTTATGTCGAGTGCTGCGTTTCCCCCCCCCCCCCCCCCGACTGTACATTATTTGTCTGAATGATTTGGTGCAGGAATTGCGCAATTACTTAGGTAGATATATACGTATATTAAATTACTAAATTTTTTGACAATTCCTTTGCTTATAAGTAGAACAGATGTCCAAAATATTTTACAAAACGTGCTGGAAAATTAACAAATCATTAGGGAAACATCATTCTAAAACACAAAATTCACACGTGTAATATTCCTTGAGACATAAACATTTTTAGTAAACATTTTTGTACTGCGCATGTGCGAAAGATAAAAAAAATAATTTTATAGGCTTAAATCTAGATATATTGAGAAACCTTTGTCAAAAGCTCATTTGAATAGAGTAAAAATTAACCAAATGTTCGGCGAAACAACGAGCTAAATTTTAGGTATTTTCCAGAGTTGAAATTCCATAAGGGTTTTACACATGCTGTGTATTTAATTTGAATGTCCAACTAATACAACCAATTACAAAAGTTCTTTTTTGTGAAAAACCCCTTATGAACTCCAAAAAAAGAACTTTTGCAATGTAATTGAAATAATCGGATCTTCAAATTAAATACGCAGCATGTGTAAAACCCATTATGAAATTTCAAGTCTGAAAAATACCTAAAGTCAAGTCGTCCTTTTACCGACAATTTGCTTAATTTTTACTATTTTCAAATAAACTTTTGACAAAAAGCTGTTCAATATATTTAACTTTCAACCTATAAAATAATAATAATAATAATAATGTTTTGCGCATACGCAGTAAAATAATATTTATTAAAATGCTCATATCTCAACGAATATTTTACGTGTGAATTTTATGTTTCAGAATAATATTTCTTTAATGTTGGTCAACTTTTCAGAAAGGTTTGTAAAATTTTATGGAAATTCTTTCTAGTTATAAGCAAAAAACTTGCCAGAATATTTAGTAATTTTGGAATATGTATATATATATACTATATATATCTTCCTAAATAATTGCGCAATTCCCACACCGAAACATACAAATATTGTGCACAGTATGTGTAATAACGTATCAAAGTTTCAAGCTACTTGTAGCTTTTTGTTATACAGGATGATACAAAGTATTTTCACTCTTCTTCAATTTGTGCTTGGTCACCTAATTCAACTCTGGGCTAAATGAATAATGGAAAATATGGGGTTTTAAATGTTCTTTGCATGTATGAAGTTTCTGGACTTTTCATCTTGTATATTTTTATATATTTGAAAAAATGTCAAAAAAAAAAAAAAATCTAATAACTTGAACGCCTATTGAATATACTTATTTTTATAAACATAGAATATATTATTCTTTATCATTTTATCCTGTGATAATTTGCAGTAATTTAAATTTGGTTATTCTAAATAAAAATGTTTACTTAGCGAATTGATAATGATGTTTTGAAATATTCTAAAAATATGTTATAAAATTTATTTCATTAGTGCATTACTGTCATACTTATTTGAATAAGAAGATATTTCGCAAAATAATATTTTCCTTCTTTACCGATTTTATTTTTCTTCTTATAATAAAAATAAGAGTAAATTTTATAAAGATGGGATATTAAAACTAATGTGCGAACTTCTGTCGCAAAGTAAATATTTATTTGGTTTAATATTGCAAAAATGAAAATATTTCCAAAAAATATATATAATATTTTCTAGAAAATAGATTTTTTTTTTCAGAATAAAAATATTATTAAAAGTTTACATAATTTAAATATTTAGTTTGATTTCTTTCTTATAAAAAATCATTATATCTTCTTTTATACTTAATATTTTTTTTTGAGCTCATTGTACTTTTATTTGTTTATATATTTATATCTTACTTATGAAATATTTTAAAAATAAATTCCTCAAAATAGCTTTACAATAAATTTCATATATTTAAAATCTACACCTTCATTAGAAATCTTTTACTTATGCTGTTCCCTTTGCGCTACCCAAATCTTTCAATCTTAAAAAATGCTCACAGATATTACCAAAAATAAATGAAAATAAAGAGAAAGGTTTTATTATGACAACGATAAAGAATTTTACTGGTACCGTGTTCGAAGTGCGTGAAGATTTAGTACATTTGCTTATATCTCTTCTCTGATCAGATACATTGTATGTGCTAGAAAATAAGATCACATGCCAGTGTCATTTATGATTCTAAATCATTGCTTTCCGCCTGCTGATTTGGAAAATAAATGATAACGTTGATGACGGACATGACGAAGTTATTTTACAAGAAATATGTAACCCATGTAAGACTACCATTAAGTAGTAGCACATTTGGGGGGGGACGTAACTTATCTAATTTTTTCATCCTATTTGCGTCACAACTGAGCCCTCGCAGACTGTTTTATGCCACGAAAGCTTTTGAGAAATATTGTAAATCATCTGTTTAAAATCATCAATTGTTTTAATGTTATAACTTACCTTCAATTTGTTTCGTTTAAAAATAATCTTCAGAACGTATGTTCTTATTGAATTTTGGATCCAAATTAACCTATGCTTTTGATCCAAATAAACCTATGAACAAATTAAATAACGACATCGGCATTATCATAAATTGCACAGTATTGAAATGGTAGAGTATAGATGTGTCGATAAACTGAATTTCACCGATACGGATCAAAATATGGACTGACGCCATTTGGTGGCGTTACAGGAAAGAGGAAAAACACTTTTTAAAACCGATAAAGGTCCGTGTGTGGCCCATAAGCACCGAAATTGGCATGACGCATATTTTCCGTAACTAGCCCGATTGTCGTTTGTTGGTTGTATTTACCACTGAATAAGTTTAAGGATTTCAATTAAGCTGAGGGCCACATACAAATTTTTCTGGGTTTCAAAGAAAAAAATCTTTAACTTGTAAATACAAAAAAGCCGTTAAACATACATATGCACAGAATATTTTAAAAGTAATTTGAAGTACTTTGCAACTGCTGTTGAAATTCTATGAAATCTCGAAAAATAGATAAGGTTTCCAATTCTTGATTGTAAATTCCGTTTTAAGTACGATATAAAAACATTAAGCTTACATGAAATTTTTCTTTCATTGTATTGTATCGTAATTGTATTATAAATATTGTATCGTAATTTTGAAGTTGAAGTAAGGCTGGTTCAGGTTCGGTTCCTGGACTGGCATAGATGTTTGGGGTGTCCTATGTATACAAGGTATTGTGCATTTTTAGCGTGAATTGATGTAATATGGATCATTCGAAAGAAAAGTCACAGTAATTATACCTCTCAAAGCTCTCAAGTAGATATCAAATACCAAATAAGCTAAGAGAAATTGTAATTCTGTCATAGATTATCATGAATTTGGCTATCGTTCTGAACAAGCGATAAGTTTCCTTAAAATTTAATTTCAGACAATTCTTTTGGATCACTTTTATGATTGTTTTTTATTTTTTCAAATTCTTTCTATACAAAAAAATTTCATTAGAAAGATATAAATTGGTTTCAACTATTACTACATTATTTGTTTAACTATGTACTTTATTTCATAAACAAACCACATATTATTTTCACTCCATTCGCTCTACATTCACCTGAAATTCTTAATTTTTTAAATCTGTTTATTTTGCCTACAATTGTTTACTTAACAAGTTGCGACTAAAGTTTTGGAATATTATTTAAATAATCCAACCAGACTACTTTTAGCATATTATCATCATATTTATATGACTCTTTTGTAGACGAGTACAATATTTGTTTCTGTTATTATTATTATTATTTTTTTTTTTTTTTTTTTTCAAGGTAATAACATTTTTTTTTAAAGAGCAAACAAATATAATCTAATTTAATACTTTTTTTTTCAAATTATATAATTAATTTCATTTAATATGCAAGTAATTAATACCTTTAATGGATTGAAAAGGGAATACTTTTAACCTTTACACTGCCTCTCTGCAGTGGTTTCAAATATAAGCTTGGAGTTTTGTAAAATCTCTCCTCATACACCCTAATTAAAGTAAAAGATAAGAATCTTCCAAATCTTCTTAGTGCTTAAATGAGTGAAAAATGAGCGTCTAACACATCCACCCATTCTTCGCACCAGAAAACTCGCAGAAGTTTTCAATAGAAAAAATCCTTTTTTAGGCCATTAATAAAGATGAGAATCTTTTTAAATTTAAATCTTAAGTATGTGAAGAAGGTGTCTATTTCTACCCGCTCTTCGCATGAGGAAAATCGCAGCAGTTTTCTGTAGAAGCTTAAAATTTAGATAAATATCTACTCTTAGGCCCTAATTAAAATAAGAAATCAGAATCGTCCGAAATTTAGCACTCAAAGGGGTAAGAGAGGGTGCCTAGAACTTCTACCCGCTCATCTATTAAAGTATTATGATTACTGCATGTATTGTATTGTGGTTTTGATTTGTAAATTTATATATGTATGTATGTGTGTGTGTTCGTGTGTGTGTATGTAGTTGTTTTAAAATGCGTAATGCGGCTAGTAAACACACACTAAACTAGAGAATTATGCACTAAATTCAATAACTGCAAACTATTTTTCATGTGCTTTATTATAATACAAAACTGCTGTAATGGAATTATGATAATATACATTTTTTTTTTTCTTTTTTATAATATGGTTTTTATAAATATGTTTTATAAAATAAAATTGCCCTAATAGAGTTATGATAAAACATGAAAAATTTTGATCAATTCTTACTTTCCGAACATACGTATGTAAGAAAAGTATTGTAATCATGGTAACAATTCGACTTTAAAATTTTTGTGTTTCTATACGTTTTGAATTACGTTCATTTTTGACATTTTTATTCTTATGTATATATGTGAATGTATATGTGTGTATGTGTGTGAGTGAACACAATAGCGTCTAATCGTTTGTCCAAATGAGCTAAAACTGGGTGTGTATGTTATAGGTCGCTAAAGCACAATGTCTATTGATTTCGGTGAATCTAGCACTTCTACTCCTTTTTACAAGGACACAAAGGAAAATACTTTATCATTACGGTCTATGGCCTCAAATGATTTAAAGCGCGACAGCGTCTAAATGAGTTATTCTATTCAGTTGAAAATGTATGTACATGTTCTACGTCACTGTCAAACGAACTGCATAGATTTTGGTGAATCTGGCTGTTATAGATTTTTATTACAAGGGCACAAAGAAAAAATACTTTTCATTACGGCCTATGAGCTCAAAATATTTCAAGTATGATAGCGTCTAAATTCCTTATTCTTTTGAGCTGAATATTTATATACATGTTACAGGTCACCGTCGCACGAACTGTGTAGATTTTGGTGAACCATTCGTAATTTTTTTACAAGGTAACAACGAATAATTTGTTATCGTTATGAACTAAGAGCTCGACTTATTTGGAGTGCAATAGCATTGAATTAAACAACTTACTATGTGGGGGAAAATACCCAAAAACTCTTATGGCATTTTTGTTTATTTTACGACTTCTCTTACTTTAATTTATTTAAACAACCGTTAATTATTTCATTTTCAGAATGTCGAGTAGAGTCACACCAGATTTATTTATTTATTAATTTATTTATTTTTTACAAATATTTTAGCATAATTTTGTAAATATTAAAATTATTTGCAAAAATTGTAAATAAAATTGCTTCAAACATGCTTCAGGAAAATCTGGTTCAGACTACACCACCAAATGGATGCAAAAGATTTAATTCCTAATATTGGACTTTCGATATTTAAGCTTGTAGATTCATAAACAAGCTATAAGAACAGTGACTATACAAAAATCAGTTTTAAATTAGATAAAACTTGTAAAATTATCACCATTTCCTCGCACGTGACAAAATGCATTAAGCGTTAGACTGATATTTTATTCATATATAAAATTTACATTTGTAATTTTTCATATATATATTTTTAGTTAATATCAATGTGTGATAATTCGTGCGACATACTTCTTATATGTGCGGTAATATTTTAAAATATTTATGATTTTTTAGCATGCGTTATTTATTTTGTCTCTTTATTCATGTTTTTTTTATTATTATTATTATTTTTTTTTTTAGCATTGTTGTATGTTTATAAACATTATATTTTTATTTCATATATTTTTACGTTATTCTCATTTTGTTACTTAAGTCTAACAAGGCATATACGACAAGTTACATTTTTATTTTTAACCATCACCGCTTTAAAGAACTAATTCATCTATATCTATATCTATCTATCTATATATATATATATATGTACGAGTCTAAGCTTATACGAAATATATTTTTACAAAATTTACAAACTTGTCACCTTCAGAAAATCAGAGAAATTTTCTTAAATACACTCTTGAAAATTTAAAATATTTACCATAAATTTCTTCTAACTTTTATGAAAAAATGATAAAAGTTTAAAAAATTCCTTTGAATGCAGACTTTTAACAATCGCATTTATTCTTTATCAAATATTGTGCAAAGGTTAGTTTCTAAACTAACCTTTATCTTAAGAGGGAAAAAAAAACTTATTTGAACAAATCTCCATGGAGTGTGTTCACTAAATGAAATTTCCAGATTAAAACTCTATAGTTACATGACACATAAATTCCCATTCAAACATGTGCAATTTTAAATATTTTAATAAACAGATTGACTTTTTTTTTCTTTTATTCAGCAGTTTTCAAAAGGTCTTTAACATAAGATAAACACTTAAACTTTTAAACTTTATCCATAAAAATTTATTTTGAGCATTCCAAAATAAACTTAACTTCTGAGTGTTAAAAGATATACATTTTGTTTCTTTAAACCAATTATTTAAGTAGATAAAATTATAATTATGCTTGTTCTTCTTTAAATAATTTATAATTTGTATTCCTTTAACCCTTAAATGCCGAGTTTTGTCTTTCGGCAACATACAAATGTTGTCTTTTAAAGTATTATTACAATAATATTGAAACTCTAATGCCTCATGTTTGCCGATTTTCAACAAACTGCTTTTTAACTTTAAACCGTGGTTAAAATAAAGTAGGATGTTTTAAAATAACTTCCCCGTGATTTATGTAAGAGAAGAAAGAAGTAAAACATTTTAAACTTGATTTTAAAATGATCAAGCATTTCCGGATTAAGAGTTACATTTTTAACAAAATGAATAAATAAATAAATAAATATAAATTATAAGTTAATAATTAATAGACTAATTCTTTATGAAGTGAGCATCAATATTAATATACAACGAATTTAATTCAGAATTAAAATTTCTTTGTTAACAGTATTTAACCTTCGCTTCCCAAGATCAAGGCGTTACTGTAGAAAAATTGCTTTCAGGTGCCGCTTGTCACCTTTGGCGAAAATCACCAGCACCGCGGCTATTTATATCGTTTAGAAGTTGCAGCATTTCACTGGTTACGTTTGCTAGAAGAAGAACAAAGTTCGGCATTAGTTAACTTCATTTACAATAACTCCGGTGCTATACCCCTCTGGGATCAAGCAGAAATTATTACAACTCCACAAAATATAACTGAACTGCTAATTTCGGAAGCTGTCAATACTATAAAATGTCACAATGCAATTAATTCTAAAGATTCAGCATTCCTACCAAAAATTTGAAATTTTCTCATACAACCAGATATTTAACTTTCGTTTATTTTTCAGTATACTATGAAATCTAATCGTTGCAAGTTTCATACAAGTTTTTTTGTGTACTAGTCTACAGCCTTCTTCAACAGTTGTTACCGCCTACCCAGCTTCTCTAGTTTCCACCCACTTACCTCTCCAAAACTTTATGATTCCAAACTACTGTAAGTTCCCTACAAGTTCTTTCCAACAGTTGTTACCGCCAATCCAGCTTTTCCAGTTACCAAATGTTGCTTCTTGTAAACCCAAAACTGCTCTAACCAACTCCAAATTTTTTTTGAACTGAAGTAGTGTTTTGACTATTTTTCAGATGGACTTAACTGTATTTTTCACCGAATGCTACAATATATATGTATATACTTGAACGCATAACTTCACACTATGTAATATATATATATATATATATATATATGTACTGTTTTCCTTATAATGCCCTGTTGATCAGGGCGAAAAGCTTTGAAATACATCTATGTATTTTTTAATTAAATATATTTTTAGACTTTTACGTGTTTTAAAAGTGTCTTTATCCATAAATTTTATATTTATACCGATTGCTACGCTTTCTTATTGTTCATTAGCATCAAATACAAAATCGCACAAACATGTCAAAATTAATGCACTTTCTGCATCACTTATCTGTTAAATATTTGTTTTATAGGACGTTATAATTTAACAACCTCACTTCTCATTTTAGAGATGTTGATAATCATATTTTCTTGATTAATTACTATCGTAAAATGAATTTTAATGTGTTTAAGGATAACTTCATAAAAGGTTTTTCTCTTCACTTTTATGTCGTTTATTTGGTACTGAACTAACTGATAACAAAGATAAATAAAGCTAAACTTTATACATGTTTCAAGAAACTTCTCAAATGTGATGGATTTAAGTGAGTACAAGGTCGGTCTTGTCAAATTTAGGGACATATTTAATATCCACCACTATACCTTAAATGTAGCGGTTGCGGAATCACTTCAAAGGTTAGTCGTTTGTTATGTTTATCAAATATCACTCCTACAAATTATTGTTGATAACTGAATCAAAAGTCCCTAATTTGGCAACACTATACATGATAAGCGACATAAAATAACGTTAAAGACAAAGTGTTCACATACAGCAGCGCAAACTGTCGGAAGCGGTTAGGCGGCAATAAACAACGATGCAAGAAATAACTGTTATATACAACGCTTGCCATCCTAAATGGTTGAAAATTAGGTGAACACTCCAAACAGACGTTGAGATGCTTATTTTGTACACGTTTAGGTAAAAGCACTATTTCTGACACAATATATACTTTCTGCATCTGTAATTTAAAAAAGAAATCTATTCAGAAAACATTCGGTGATTACAGATCACTGACATTAGTACCATTTGTAACGACAAATTTAAAGAATTGTGAATATTTTAAATCAAAATACTTTCTTATTGTAGAACTGAAATAATGATTTGAATTTTGTTTTAAAATTTACTCTAAACAGTATCATAAAAAAGATGTAATTTGTACATATCCATAAAGTATTCCACAAAATACAAATTTTTTCGACCAGAAATATTGTAAACGTAATACATGAATGATTCATTAACAACACCTTCTGAATTTAAAATAGAAAGATATTACATATTTTGGAATATCCAAAATTAGAAATTGATGTAGAAAATTGTTTTAATACCAGTTTGTTTCTTTAAAACTGTAATTTTCTACTCCCATGCATTTGTAACATTTGTATGAAAGACAATGCATGTTATTTGAATTGGAAAATTAAACATTTCAGTCCGTAAACATCTTTCTGTTGTTGTATAAACAAATGTGAAGAATAATGGAAAATCATAATTATTTGAAATACAATGAAATAATTTATTTCCATGTGTAACATTAATTTTGTACAGAATTTAGAAATGATTTCTATTGTCGATGTCTCAATTAATTCTTTGTATTTTAAGTATAATCATTCGTTCGAATAAATGAGTTTCTAAAATTGTTTTGGGAAACATGATTTATCTATAAAACGAAAATGATATATACTTTAACTAACACAGTTTAATTATATTTCAGTAAATATAAGATTAGTGTCAACCTTGATGAGTTTAGTGTTTGAGACAGGAAAAAGGGTATGAAATTTGTATTATATTTAAATAAATATTTTTAAAATCCACGGTAAATATTAAAGTTTATAAACTTTATTCTTTAAATAGAAAGTTTCTGGGAACTTTTATTTTCAGTTGGCTTGTTATTAATATAATGTGGGACCATAATAAATATTTACAAAATTGCGTTTGCGAAAGTTATGTCTGTTTGCACAGCAGGAAAGTATATAAGGTTAGTTACTTTATATATATATATATATATATATATATATATATATATATAACACAGCAAAATGTATTATTTAACACCAATTCATTTTTTAAACCTAAAGAATAAGCTACTTCTTAGTTATATCTAAAATAACTTGTAATATCTTCTTTTAAATACACGTTTGAGCTTCGGTTTGTTTGTTTATTGCGAACATATTAATGGTTGTTATAAAATAGTAAACAGAACAGAATATATCAGGATAGATTTTAGCACATAAAAGCATAAATGTTTAGTCCACTATGCATATTTTATTTTTGAAGCAAAGTCGACTTAAATATTGAACATATATATATATATATATACACGTTTTATTAACGTATATACGTATATATATATATATATATATATACACTTTTTTTAAATACACGTTTGGACTTCGGGTCGTTTGTTTATTGCAAACATATTAATTGTTGTTATAAAATAGTAAACAGGACATAATATATTAGAATAGATTTTAGTGCATAAAAGCATAAATGTTTAGTCCACTATGCATATTTTTGAAGCATAGTCGACTTAAATATTGAACATATATGTATGTATATATAGGTGTGTGTGTGTGTGTGTGTGTGTGTGCGTGTGCTTGTATGTTTGTGTTTGAATGTTTGTGTATGTGTTGATAATTGGTAAATGTTATTGTTTAAAGATGCTTAATTGAAAATAACTTTGTTAACTTACAGCTGGAGAAGTCTACATTTAATTATACGTGAATAAAATAATTTGCTGATTCACATATTTTTTCAAGCTTTATATCGAAAAGGATTTTAATTGGACATAGTTTCAAAATCCGACTCACAAAACAAGAACAATTTAAGAAATATATTTCATCAACATATTAATAGAGAGAAAAATACTTTTAAAACAATTTTACACTTACACCGCATATACACATTCATTTGATATAAATGTGCAAATTGAAAACAAATTTAATGTATCATTATTAAACTAGAAATAAATATTTGTAATAGCAATAATCATTTAGATAAAAGATGCATACCTTTGTCAATTTTATATATTTCAAAAATCAATTATATTTATACCATTTTCTGTACTTTCTTATAGTCAATTACCCTCAAATACAAAAATCACACCATAAAATTAATGAATTTTCTGCATCAGCTATCGGTTAAATATTTGTCTTAAAGGACGTAATATCTTTAGAACCTCACTTCTAATTTCAGAGATGTTGAAAATCACAATTTCTTAATGAATCATTCAAAAAATATTCGGCGATTACAAATCACTGATATTACTGCTATTTTTAACGGCAAATAGAATGAAATGTGTATATTCTAGATGAATATATTTTCTTATTCTGAAACTGAAATAGTGATTTGAATTTTGGTTCAAAATTTCCTCTAAACTGTACCATATAAAAGGTATGATTTGTATGTACATATTTATAAAGTAACCCCCAAATTACAAATTGTTTCGACCTTAAATATTGTAAACGTAATACATGAATACTTCAATTACAGCACAATCTTAATTTAAAACAGAAATATAGTACATATTTTCGAATATCCAATATTAGAAATTAATGTAAACATTGTGTTAATATCAGTTTGTTTCTTTAAAACAACAACTTTCTCGTCACACACATTTGAAACATTTGTATGAAAGATAATACGTGTTATTTGAATTGGAAAAGCAAACATGTCTGTCCGTAAACATCTTTCTGTTGTTATTTAAATAAATGCGAATTGTAATGGAAATCATGATTATTTGATTTACAATAATTTAATTTATTTCCATGCGTAACATTAACTCTGTACAAAATTTAGAAATGATTTCTCAAACCGATGTCCCAATTGGTTCTTTGTGTTTTAAGTAAAATCATTTGTTCGAATAAATTAATTTCTAAAATTGTTTTCGGAAATATGATTTAGCTATAAAACGAAAATGATGCCTGCTTAAATCAATGCCGTTTAATCGCATTTAAGTGAATATAAAATTAGTTTCAACAGTGATAAGTTTAGTGTCTAAGATAGAATAATGAATATGACCCGAATAAACTACTACGTCAGAAACGCCAAAGAAAAATATTGGAATTGCATACAACTGTTTCGGTAGCCTAAAGCGTACCGTCTTCAGTGCAAAAAGGATTCTGAATCAGGAGAAGTGCTCGTATATGTAGGAGAGGGGCCGGATTTAGTTCAATCAATAGGATTACGAGAAAGGTGGGGAGAGTGGACAATAGGAATTTAGGAAAGTTATCTGTGTCAACAGTAGAAAAATTTTAAAAAAATGTGGACTGAATATAAAATTTCCAACAGTCAGACAAATAGGGAATAGCGAAATCACAATTTACAAGGCTTTTAAAATTTTTATAAATATGAAAAGCTTCAAAGAAATCGAGTTCATGAATGGATTTAGGTCTGCAAATTATTTTAGCTGAATTAAATTTAAAATTGTGATTTTCCTCCCAGCAATGTTTAGAAATAACCGATTTATTGGTTTCTTGTTTGCGGACGTAATTCATATGTTCTTTTAGACGAAATTTAAGACTGCGTTTAGTTTGGCCAATATATAATAAACCACACTGACAGGAAATACTATAAATACCCCAAGAATTATGCATATCAATGGGATTTTTTAACTAAGTAAAGGTGAGTTTATTGGAAGGCGAAAATATTATTTTAAAATCATATTGTTTGAGAATTTTAGCTATGGTTTGACTGGATTTAGGAAAATAGGGTACACACTACTGATACTAGAAGAGACTGATTTAGTAGACGAAATACGAGGGAGTTGTAATTTTTGGATAGCTTTGTCTATAATTGAAGGGTCGTAACCTCTGTCAATTGGAATGGCTTTCAGGTATTTAATTTTAGATTGTAATAAAATAGGATTTGAAGAAATATTAAGTGCACGGTTTACAAAAGTATAGAAAGCAGCCATTTTTTGGTTAGGTGGGTGACATGAACGCGCATGGGGAGGAAGGCAGACAGCAAAATTTTTTCGATAGACGGTGGTTGAAAATCCATTTACAGTGCGAGAGACTTGGGTATCAAGAAATAAAAGGGAGCCATTATTTTCTATTTCATATGTAAATTGGATATTACTGCCAATTGAATTTATAGTTCAACATATCACATCACAATATTCACCATGTCTTAGAAACTTTAAATTCAATTGACAGTAATATCCAATTTACATATGAAATAGAAAATAATGGCTCCCTTCCATTTCTTGATACCCTCGTCTCTCGCACTGTAAATGGATTTTCAACCACCGTCTATCGAAAAATTTTTGCTGTCTCCCTTCCTCCCCATGCGCGTTCATGTCACCCACCTAACCAAAAAAATGGCTTCTTTCTATACTTTTGTAAACCGTGCCCTTAATATTTGTTCAAATCCTATTTTATTAAAATCTGAAATTAAATACCTGAAAGCCATTGCAATTGACAGAGGTTATGACTCTTCCATTATTGACAAAGCTATCCAAAAATTACAACTCCCTCGTATTTCGTCTACTAAATCAGTCTCTTCTAATATCAGTATTGTCTTACCCTATTTTCCTAAATCCAGTCAAACCATAGCTAAAATTCTCAAACAATGTGATTTTAAAATAATATTTTCGCCTTCCAATAAACTCACCTTTTCTCAGTTAAAAGATCCCATTGATATGCATAATTCTTGGGGTATTTATAGTATTTCCTGTCAGTGTGGTTTATCATATATTGGCCAAACTAAACGCAGTCTTAAATTTCGTCTAAAAGAACATATGAATTACGTCCGTAAACAAGAAACCAATAAATCGGCTATTTCTAAACATTGCTGTGAGGAAAATCACAATTTTAAATTTAATTCAGCTAAAATAATTTGCAGACCTACATCCATTCATGAACTCGATTTCTTTGAAGCTTTTCATATTTATAAAAAATTTAAAAGCCTTGTAAATTGTGATTTCGCTATTCCCTATTTGTCTGACTGTTGGAAATTTTATATTCAGTCCATATTTTCTTAATTTTTCTACTGTTGACACAGCTGACTTTCCTAAATTCCTTTTGGCCACTATCCCCACCTTTCCCGTAATCCTATTGGTTGAACTAAATCCGGCCCCTCTCCTGTATATACGAGCACTTCTCCTGATTCAGAATCCTTTTTGCACTGAAGAAGGTACGCTTTAGGCTACCGAAACAGCTGTATGCATTTCCAATATTTTTCTTTGGCGTTTCTGACGTAGTAGTTTATTCGGGTTTTAATATTCCAACGCCAAGTCTCCTGTTATTACAATGAATATGACGTCTGTACTATATATAAATAAATGTTTTTAATATTTATATTAAATATAAAAGTTAACAAAATTTATTAATTAAATAGACATTTTCTGGGAATTTTTTCTTCAGTTATAGCCTGTTATTAAAATGTGTGAGGTAAGTGCTTTTGCAAAGTCTATGTCTGTTTTCACAACAGGAAGGGTTATTTATTTATTTATTTTTTTTTTTAAGTTAGTTATTTTCTTTTCTTTTTTTTCCCTGTAAAAAAATACAGCAAAAAGTATTATTAAATACAGCTTCATTTTTTAACTATAAACAATAAACTATTTTTTAGTAATATATAAAAAAAATTATATCTTTTATATCACGATTATATCAGGATAGATTTTAATGCAGAAAACCATAAATTATTCGTTGACTATGCAGATTTTTGAAACATAGTCGACTTAAATATTAAATATATATATATTAAATATTTAAGTTTGTTTAACTATATATATACTGGTATATAACCCCGTCAAAATGACGGAATGTGAACGATAAATCTTGAAAACAGTGTTTAGATCATGATGGTTACCACGTGATCATTTAAATGCATTTTCAATTTTTGTTTATAAATCAAATGTGTTTCGATATTTTATAATTTGCGTTCTTTGTGAGGTCTAACTGTAATAGAGACAGTGTCCGGAGATGAGAGAAGTCGTGTAGAGCCACACCAGATTGTAAAAACGCGAGAAAAATTGCAACTTTGGCCTTTATCATGGTTTTGTGAGGTCTAACTGGAACGTTTCCGGCTGCAATCTTTAAGAGACAGTGTCCGGAGATGAGAGAAGTCGTGTAGAGCCGCACCAGATTGTAAAAACGTGAGAAAAATGGAGGCTTTGGCCTTTATCACGGTTCTGTGAGGTCTAATTGCAACGTTTCCGGCTGCAATCTTTAAGAGACAGTGTCCGGAGATGAGAGAAGCAGAGCTGCCAAACTAATCCGGCAAATTGTTAGTACCGCCTCTTTTTCTACACCACTTAATTTTTAGAGAAATTCTCTTCAAATGTATCTACGATGAATTAAGAAGAAAAATACTCTAAAAATTAAGTGGTGTAGAAAAAGGGGCGGTACTAACAATTTGCCGGATTAGGTTGGAAGCTCTGGAGAAGTCGTGTAGAACCGCACCAGATTTTAAAAACGTGAGAAAAATGGCGGCTTTGGTCTTTCTCATGGTTCTGTGAAGTCTAACTGCAACGATTCCGGATGCAATCGTTAAGAGACAGTGTCCGGAGTTAAGTGAAGTCGTGTTGAGCCGCACCAGATTGTAAAAACGTGAGAAAAATGGCGGCTTTGGCCTTTCTCACGGTTTTGTGAAGTCTAACTGCAATAGAGACAGTGTCCGGAGATGAGAGAAGTCGTGTAGAGCCGCACCAGATTGTAAAAACGTGAGAAAAATGGAGGCTTTGGTCTTTCTCACGGTTCTGTCAGGCCTAACTGCAACGTTTCCGGCTGCAATCTTTAAGAGACAGTGTCCGGAGATGAGAGAAGTCGTGTAGAGCCGCACCAGATTGTAAAAACGTGAGAAAAATGGCAGCTTTGGGCTTTCTCACGGTTTTGTGAGTTCTAACTGCAATAGAGACAGTGCCCGGAGATGAGAGAAGTCGTGTAACGCCGCACCAGATTTTAAAACAATATACAGTATATAATTATTAACACATCACATTAGCAAGTTAATTGTGTGATACATTATTTGTATCATATAAGGATGGAAAGCGTTTGCTGACGATGACGTGAATTCAATGATTTTTCTTTACCCAAAAGTTTTCACTTCAAATGGAAAGCGTTAGCTGACGATGACGGGAGTTCAATGATTTTTGTTCACCCAAAAGGGCTCAACGCGCCTAAAGAAGTTTTCACTTCAAAAATTTTACCCGATCAATAAATATGAATGACAATAAAAAAACTGCTGGTTGACAAAAAATATAGGCCCGACAACACAACAGCAACAACACATCCCAGTGTTCCATTAAGTGCTCTTACGCAAGCGAAGTGTGACGTCACTGACCGTCCGTGTATGTAAGAAAATGATTTCCTATGTTAATCGCCCATTGGATTTTTTGTAAAAAATTATTAAAAATCGAGGAAAATTATTTCCCGATTTTAATCCCCATATTTGGGTATATATATGTATTAGTTATCATGTGCATATGTTAGATTGAGTTATTTTGCTGTCAAATTGAGACAAAATTTTAATTTTAAATTTCAAAACTCTGTTGTCCTTGGCGTTTTTGTATTTGGCGATCAAAAACGTACTACGAAAATATACATGCCAGATGTATACTTTCGTAATATGTGTTGTGCGAAATATTGTTTCATATTATTCCTTACTCTCTTAATATAAATTTTTAAAATAACCATGATTTTTGAAAGGAATTAAATTATATTCGCCAGATAATTTGGCGATATATATATATATTTTTTTTTTTCTGCCAAGGATGACCGATATCAAATCTATTCCGCTGCAACATATTAGTATCTTATATCAGATACTTTATTTAGACATTTGAAAACAAATTTCACTTCAAATTATGATAGAATATTTATCATTTTCCTTTTAATTAGTATATTAGTTGGATATTTATTGTGTAATATCATCCTTTGAAATGAAATGTTTATGTTTTCAATGGAATATGGAAGTTTTTTTTTTTTTTTTTTTTTTTTTTTTTTTTTTTTTATCTAGAGTTTTGAAATTTAAAATTCAAATTTTATCAATTTTAGAACAAAAACAACTTAATCTAACGCATGCACATGATAACTATTACATATCTAAACCTAAATATGGGGATTAAAATCGGGAAATAATTTCCCTCGATTTTTAATAATTTTTTACGAAAAATCCATTGGGCGTTTAACATAGGAAATATTTTTCTTCTATCCACGAACGGCCAGTGACGTCATCACTTCGCTTGCGTATTTAAAGTCCTCATAATAAGAAAAAACGATTCACTTCATTTTACCAAAATACTTTTTTTTAAGACTATCGTAGATCCTGTTTCCAAATTTTCTAACTAACTATCCAATTACTACAGACACTCCATGCTAACCCAAATTCACCTCTACTCGATACCTCCAACCAGCTATCTCACCCTCAACATCGCCAAAATATCCAGGATCCAGCTAGGACTTTCTCATTCTCAACCGAACATTTTACCTTGACTCGACATTATCACCTTAGACTACTCTAATTTCAATACTCATTTCAACTGGTGACTTTTACTTGCCCAACAAAACATTCTATCCCAACTATCATTTTACACTAATTTCAAAACTAAAATCAACTGGCGGCATTTACGTACTAAACTCGGCGCCAATCATACCTTACAATGTAAACAAACAATGAAGTTTGATAAAAATATTTAAAGGCTTTAATGCGTTTTTACAAATATTTTAAGATTTTTAAGGCTTTAATATGTTTTAGAAATATTTTAAGCGTTTTTTTTAATGAAACAGTCAAAGAGTCGTTCATTCGGAATTAAAAAGTTGTCCATTTGGAATTTGTATTTTCTGAATGGCAACAGTTTTGTTTTGTTTTTATTTGGTCTTGCTTTGTTTATAATCATGAAGTTACATAATTCTATTTATAGGTTCATGTTTATATTAGCCAGTGATCCGTTATACTTAATTTAGACATTTAAACATTACAATTGAATAGTTTTTCAAGGTTTTATAGGAAATAAGAATATGTGCGATACAAAACATGTATGAAAGGGATATGTATGTTTCCTAAGTTGAATTGAACAAACGGAAAAAAAAAATGGCTGGCAAAAGTTTCTGTTTTGAAGCGGTACTAACCGGATTCGTTCATGACAGATGAGGATCATTATATATATTAATATATATGCATATATATGTATGCGTGTGTGTGTGTATTGGTAAATGGTAAATGTTATTGATTAAATAGGCGTAATTGAACATAACTTTGGTAACTTACTGCTGGAGATGTCTACATTTAGTTATACGTAAATAAAATTATTTTGGTGCTTCCAATGTTTTTGCCATCTTTAGGTCAAAAATGATTATAACTGTACTTAGTTTCGAAATCCGACTCATAAATTAAGCCCAATTTAAGAAATATTTTTCAGTAACACATTAAGATAGAAAACTATATTTTTAAAACAATTTGAGTGCTGACACATACATCTATTTTTTATTATTTTTATTATTATTTTCGCACCACTATTTCCATAACATAAAATTTATAGTAAATTTGGGCAGGGAAAATTTACCTGTTAAAATTATTATAAATTTTATTTTTTGGAAAATAGTTGTTGAAAGAGATTTTTTTTTAAAGGCACCTGTGGCAGACTGTACATAAATGAGGAGCAAACATTTATTCCTTTTTTTCTCCCCCCCCCCAAAAAAAAAAAAAAATGAGTTAGTGATTTTTGTTTCAGCTTAACATAACACAGTACGTCTACATATCTTCCTAGATATGTCTACATGTCAAGGAATATGTCTATATGTTTGTATGTTTGTATGCTTGTTCCCTAGAAACTAGCAAACAGACGATAATTAGGGTTCAAGTTTAGTTGTTTTTTAATTTATTATTTTTTTGTGTTTTCCGAAAAAATGCATGCGAAGGGGAAAATATGGTTTGAATGTATGCTCCACAAATATTGACTACATTATACAATTTTTATTTTCTTATTTTTATTTTTATTTTTCTTGTTTAATATTTTAAACAAAGCTGAGATTTTCAATTGTAAACATTTTGTAAATCGTAAAGTTGTTTCTGGAAATCGATAAAGACGTTCACAGCCATCATTACTTAGAAAACAAATACGAGATACATATGTATGCAATACCCAATGCCATTCGTTGGTCCATAACTTATATCAATTTCTACGTTGGATACAATTTGTGCAATCGTACCACTATTTCCACACCACTATTTCCATAACATAAAATTTATAGTAAATTTGGGCAGGGAAAATTTACCTGTTAAAATTATTATAAATTTTATTTTTTGGAAAATAGTTGTTGAAAGAGATTTTTTTTTAAAGGCACCTGTGGCAGACTGTACATAAATGAGGAGCAAACATTTATTCCTTTTTTTCTCCCCCCCCCCCCCAAAAAAAAAATGAGTTAGTGATTTTTGTTTCAGCTTAACATAACACAGTACGTCTACATATCTTCCTAGATATGTCTACATGTCAAGGAATATGTCTATATGTTTGTATGTTTGTATGCTTGTTCCCTAGAAACTAGCAAACAGACGATAATTAGGGTTCAAGTTTAGTTGTTTTTTAATTTATTATTTTTTTGTGTTTTCCGAAAAAATGCATGCGAAGGGGAAAATATGGTTTGAATGTATGCTCCACAAATATTGACTACATTATACAATTTTTATTTTCTTATTTTTATTTTTATTTTTCTTGTTTAATATTTTAAACAAAGCTGAGATTTTCAATTTTAAACATTTTGTAAATCGTAAAGTTGTTTCTGGAAATCGATAAAGACGTTCACAGCCATCATTACTTAGAAAACAAATACGAGATACATATGTATGCAATACCCAATGCCATTCGTTGGTCCATAACTTATATCAATTTCTACGTTGGATACAATTTGTGCAATCGTACCTGATGCGATATTTTTCAGATGGTTTTGAGGGCGTTTAATGCACATTAATTTTTACAAACGGCTTTCGAATTAGATATAGTGGCAAACAGGATTTCGCGAGTATTTAGGTAAATATTTTTGTGAGTGTACTATGCTGGGCATCAATGTGAATTTTTCTGATAATTTTTTTGGGTCACCCGCCGTTAAATATTACTCAACTTACTAAACTCCGTTTTGAGAGGGAATGTAATTTAAACGAACCGATATTAAATATTTCCAGGATTTGGTTTGTTTCCCCAGTCGTTAGTTTTTCTATTATAGTTCTCTAATTTCTTCAAACTAACCTCTATTTTTTATGTATCAGACCGTTGCTGTCCTTGATAATTAACAGAATGTGTAAGGAATGAGAGCTTCTTACTTATGTAGTAAAAACGCAGAACCATGTGACAGCAGTAATCAGAAAAATATAGTACATATTACGCTTATAATGTTTGTTTTAGTGATATGACTATAGCTGAAAAAATTCATTTAGGCCATTTCAGTTTTATAATCAACGTGTGTATTCGCCCAAGATGTGAAATCTATTTGTATAATAATTCAAATTTAGGTGGGAGGGGGTGTTTAAATTCCTACACTGTAAATAGAAGTGTCTGAAATTCTGACACAATTGTGTCTAAAATGGGTGTTCAATTTTAAGATGCTAAAAAGTGTCTTAAAAAGCACATTATTTCACACATGAAGTGTCTGAAATTCCGCCATCTTTGATCCTGTCTACAGTGAAAATTTTTCATAAATAAATAAATGAAAAGATGCGTTTTATACTGTTTACCAGTGAAAAAGATTTTAGAATAACCTAGAGCATAAAAAAAGCATTAATATTTTTTACAAAAAAAATTCCCCGTTGCCCCGCCGGGTATCGAACTGACAATCAACGTATTCAATGTCGAGCGTCTTCCCAATCAAACCATCGGAACTCACACTGGACGTTGTTTGTGTAATGGAATATATTTTAGTATCCGTAAAACAAATCGAAGTTTTACGTCTCTGCAATAAAATTGTCCATAAGAGCTAAAGCTTAATACATATCATTATCTTAAATTTCATGTGTAGAGGTTTAGAGTTTTTTTGTAAAATGCGTAATAAATATGAAAAAAATAGTAGACTAGGGATTTTAAACGATTATTACTTTCTTCTATATTCAATAGAAGAAAGTATTGGATTCGTAAAAATTTTCGACCTCGGGTCTTTGAGGGATTTACACGTTTTAAGAGCTGTAGAACACGATTTGACCATTTTTAGAAAATGTCTGTCTGTCTGTCTGTCTGTCAGTTTGTCTGTGTGTGTCTGTGTGTGTGTGTGTGTGTGACAAAATTTTGTGGCAACTGTATCTCAGGAACTACTGCACAGAATTTCATACAAATTGGTTTGTAGTTGCACCTTGACATAAATTAGTGCCTATCAACTTTTGGTAAAAATTGTCCTACAGGTTGCGTTGCCTTTTCGCTTTTTCTAAATTTTTAACATGGTGATATAGGATAAAATTTTGTATAAATGTGCATAAAGAGAAATAATTTTTAGTAATCATTATGAAATTTACAAGAATTATTTATAATAGAGATAGTCAACTGGGAAAAATGTTTTGTATGTGTATGAGCCTCCCCCCCCCCTGGGGGGAAGTCCCCCCTCGAGGGGAGTAAATTTTCAAAATGGGAATCTTTCGAAAGGTCTCGTCAATACCTTTAAAATGAATGGTTGAACTATAAATCTGTGATAATTTAAAACAAAGTTATCGATTTTTTTTACTTTTAACGAAAAAAAAAACAGAAAAAAAATCGTAATTTCTTTTTTCTTTTTTTTTTTTTTTTTTCGAAATTTAACCAAACTTGGTATTTAGTTGGCCCCTGACATAAACTGGTGCTGATTAGATTTGTGGATCAATCGCTCAGCAGGTGGCGCTGTGATCGTATTTTTCCTATATTTTTAACATGGCAGTATAGGACAAAATTTCGTATAAATGTACATAATGAGAGTTATTCTTAACCTGTGATTGTAAAATTAATATGAATTATTGATAATAGTAGTAGTTAATTAGGAAAAAAATTGTGCATGTGGGGGCATCGCTTCCCCCCTGGAGGAAGTACCCCCAAGGGGGGGGGGGGGGCTAAATTTTCAAGATGGGTATCGATCGAAATACCTTTAAAACTCGTCAATACCTTTAAAACGAATGGTTGAACTATAAATATGTGATAATTTAAAACAAAGTTATCGATTTTTTTTACTTTTAACGAAAAAAAAAATGTTTGAAAAAATATCGCTTTTTTTTTATTTTAATATTGTTACTGAGTGAATTTGCATAGGAAAATATAGAAGAAAGTCTTGTGGTGGCCACAACATACTAGTTTTAAAACTGGTATTTGCAAGAAAACAAACTCTGTATATGAAACCAAAAAAATTGTTCTTTTGCAGTTTGAAGTGTAGGGAAACATGAAATAATTAAAATGTGAAAAAAAAATATGCACAAATTGTTTAAGAATGTTTAGTTACGAATTCGCTTCTTAGCTACAAGATACATGCTTCTTCGTTCATGTTAATTTTTTTTTAATTACATGTGAGAACTTTAAATAAAAAATAACTTTGTTTTTTAATTTTTAACCGAATAAGTTTCGCGTCCAATTATTTTAAATAAGTTAACTACTTATATTATATATAAAATAATATCAAATTTATTTGTTAAAAAAATATTAAAACAGGATATGCATGCTGCTTAAAGTAGATTTCATGTGTAAAATTTGTTAAGTAATACAAATGTCTGAATTTTTAAGTGTCTGAAATTTGTAATGTCTGAATTTTTAAGTGCCTAAATTGTAAAATGTCTGAAATTTTATGTGTCTAAAATGTTATATGTCTTAATTTTAGACATATCAACATTATTCAGACACTTATCTCAGCTCATTTATAAAAAAGACACTTACGTGTCTTAATTTAAGACAACACATGCGTCTGAAATCTTGCATGCGTAAGTATTTCAGACATTTATGTGTCTGAACTAACATTTCAGACACATTTCTCTCTGAATTTAAGACGCTTCTATTTACAGTGTATTTTCACTAACATTTCAAATTATATACTATAACAATAAACACAAAATAATCACGTTACTTATAGAATGAATTGTTTATAATTGCTTTAAAATTGTTAAAGAACGAACAATAAATTTTATAAAAATATTTGTTACCACACTTCTTCCTTTCTCTTACCCATATAAGATAACATTTTTTTTTTTTTTTTTTTTTTTTTTTTTTTTTTGTGTGTGTGTGTGTCAAAGTGTAAATCATAAAACATTTAAACTGCCGTTTTTCCATAACAGCATGTTTTTATGTACACCGAATTTGTGTATCAGAATATCAGGTTTATATACCTTTTCGTCTATCTTTCACATTCTCTCTCTGTGTGTATGCACCAGTTTAAATCATTTATTAAAAACAAATATTTCCAGGTATTTTAAATTCAGAGTTCTAAAACAGCATTATATGATGATGTTGCACGAAACTTTTTAATGATATCTGACAAATATAATAATAAACTTAAATTATAAGAGAAATTAGCATTAGCATATCATAGCATTATAACATTATAAGATATCTGTACTTTAGTGAGTGTTCGATTTCCACCATACAGTCATATTCGATTCATAACATAATCGAACTCCGCACTCAATGACACTTTCGATTTAACTGTTTTCATCTCAACTTTACTTTTTTCTGTTCAACGGGTACGAACATCTCAACTCTACTCGAACAGAAACCGAAAAGAACAGTTTATTCTTTTCCAATCCGCACGAGAGCTTGCATGCTATCTTTCGCATTATTTGCAAATATTACTTCATATTATTATTTACGCATTATCTTCGCATTATATTGTTTATCGTAAATATTCAACCGCAAGGAACAGTTTATTCTTTTTCATCCGCATGGTAGCTTGCATGCTATCTTTCGCATTCTTATTTTCGCAGTTATTACTTTACATTATTATTGTTTATTACTAAATCGCAATGATTTATCGCACCTTATGTTCTTCACGCATATTTAATTCTGTGTATTGTTTGTTAAATATAGTTTTCGTTTGTGAAAGAAAAATATAAGTGTTCATTATTGTCTTCACATCACATTACATAACATTTTCTGGAGGCACCGGCGAGATTTTTGGTGAACATGTGTGAATTTTAGCTAGCTTACAAATTTGGATATCCAAGCGCAGCTATTAAGGAATAAAACAGATAAGTACTTATTTTCCTATTTTACAAGTTTGACTTTGGTTTTTCGCATTACTCCATTACGTAGTAATGGCAAGCAAAAAGAACAATGACGATGACAGTAATGAAACTGTTGCTTTAGAAGATGCTGAAAAAATAGCAAAACATTATCGAGGCAGAGCGAAATCTGCGCTTACTAGAATTATGAATTTCATAAATAATGAAAATCAAATTTTTCAAAAACATGATCTCTTAAATAAACTTGAAAAGATTGAAATTATTTATTCTGATTTTGATAAAGCCGATTCTGAATTACCTGATGAAATTTCAGAAATAGAAGAATTTGAATTGAAATATTATGAAACCAAAGCCAAGCTTCAACAAAAACTTGAAAATTTATCTGTAAACATGCAAACAAATATTTTAAATTTTCAAAATCCCCCCATTAATACAAGTGCTATATCTAGTAATTTTCGGTTGCCTAAATTAAATATTTGTCCGTTTTCTGGAAATTATAAAGATTGGATGTCTTTTAAGGATTTGTATATATCATTAGTTCATGAAAATGTTAATTTATGTAATGTACAAAAATTTCAATACCTAAAGGGTTTATTAAAAGACGAACCGGCTTCTATTATTAAACACATTCCAATATCTGAGAATAGTTATCTAGAAGCCTGGGAAAAATGGTATGATAAGAAAAAACAAATTATTTCTGCACTTATTAAAACCTTTATGGATCAACCAACTGTAAGTCATGCTACTGCATATAACTTACGTAAGATAGCAGATACTTCGGATGAAGTAATTAGGGGATTAAAAACTATTGACACTAAAGCTACTGAAAGAGATGTATGGTTAATTTATATTTTATTACAAAAACTTGACCATAAATCACGTGAAGAATGGGCACAATATTCCGCAAAAATTGATTTTCCTACTTTAGAGATCGTTTTACAATTTATTAATGATAAATGTGCATCTATGGAATTATGTAATGAAAATGAGAGTAAAGAGAATGAGTATAAACAAAATAAGGATAAACAATTTAAGTTATCTAAGTTTCATTCTAACGTTAATTATAAATGCATTTTATGTAAAAACAATAATCATTTCTTGTTCAAATGCTTTAAATTTAAAGAACTTCCTGTTAAGGATAGAAAACAATTTGTTAGAAAGAACTCATTATGCAACAATTGTTTATCTAATAAACACTCTATCGCTCAATGTAATTCCACTTATACCTGTCATTTTTGTAATGCAAAACATCATTCTAGTATATGCGATAATAATTTGAAAACTTATACAGCTTCGGCTTCATCTGCTGGTAATAATTTTGAAAACTCTGAGAATCGTACAGAGCCATCTGGCATATCTCAATTCCAAACAAGTACTCATAACCATTCTATACAAACATCTTTCGCTTTACTTCCTGCAGCTAGCGCTTATATTTATGATTCAATGGGTCAGAGACATGTGCTAAAAATTTTATGCGATTCAGGCTCTGAAAGTTCTTTTATCACTGAATCATGTATGAGTATTTTAGGTTATGAGAGAAAAAATGCAAGATTTCCCGTCAAAGGGTTAGCAAATTCAAAGATTGCAATAACTAAAGGTTATACAGACATTAATTTAATTTCCATTCACGATTCCGATGTCAAGTTATCCATGCGAGTTTTTATATTAGATAAATTAACAGCTCCATTGCCATCAGAGAAAATAAACAAGGAACATTTTTCGCATTTAAAAAATATGCAACTGGCCGATCCCAAATTTGAAATTCCAAGTAAAATTGATATGATTTTGGGATCTGATTATTTTTTTTCTATTTTACTTCCTGGTCAAACAATTTGTACTGAGAATGGTTTGATTGCTCAAAATTCAATTTTTGGTTTTCTCGTATCCGGAAAATTACCTGAATCTCAGACAAAATGTAATTCGATTTCAAATTTACATATTTACGAAACTAATATTGATAGTGAGTTAAAACGTTTTTGGGAATTAGAAGAAGTTTTTAATCCAAGTGAGAAGTTACTTTCACCCGAGGATCAGTTTGTGGAGTCACATTTTCAGGAAAATTATTCAATGAATCCAGAAGGCCGTTTTGTGGTGAAACTACCATTTTATAAATGCAAATCTGAATTTTGCAATACAAAACCCGCTGCACTTTCCCGATTATATGCAATGGAGAGGAAATTTTCTGAAAATCCGGAATTCGAACAACAATATAAAGATTTTTTATATGAATACGAACAATTAGGACACATGGAGGTAATTACTCAGAATTCACTAAATATTTCTCAAAGGGAACAATATTTCCTACCTCATCACGCAGTTATTAAACCTTCTAGCACTACCACTAAATTAAAAGTCGTTTTTGACGGTTCCTGTAAAACTTCTGATGGTAAATCATTAAATTCAGTTTTAGGTGTTGGCCCTAAATTACAACCGGACATTTTTGAGATCTTACTTAATTTTCGATTACCGGAGATAGTTTTTTCTGCAGATGTGGAGAAAATGTACCGCCAGGTTTTAATTTCTGAGGACGATCAAAATTATCAAAAAATCCTTTGGAGATACAACCCCAATGAGGAAATAAAGGAATATAAATTGAAGACTGTTACATATGGCCTTGCTCCAGCATCCTTTTTGGCCACTAGGTGCATTAAGCAAATCGCTCTAGATTATAATCAAAATACACACGTCTCGCGTACTTTGTTAAAAGATATATATATGGATGACTTGATATCTGGTTCAAACTCAGTTAATAGCGCAATATCAATTGCTAAGGAAACTGCTAATGTTTTGGAAGAACATGGGTTTCATTTGAGAAAGTGGAATTCCAATTCAAATGAATTCCTTGCGGAATTTCGAGAAAATTGCATCACAGATACAGACTTTAAAATAATACCAAACAACAATGAAAGTTCTAAAGTTCTAGGGCTTTACTGGAACTCTTTAGCAGATACATTTATTTTCAAAACCGCACTTACTCTCAAACCACCACTAACAAAAAGACGCATTTTGTCTGAATCCGCACGCATTTTTGATCCTCTAGGGTTAATTTCACCTTGTACAGTAGTGTTAAAAATATTTTATCAAAAGCTATGGTTAACAAAAGGAGACTGGGATTTTCCTATTCCGCAACAATTTGAAGAGGAGCTCATTAAATATGAGAATTCATTCAATAAAATTAGCCAATTTTCTGTTCCTAGATGCGTCACGCTTTCATCCGATAGTACATTTGAATTACATGGTTTCAGCGATGCGTCAACACATGCTTACGCCGCTGCAATCTATTGTCGACAGACTCATGATAACAAATCAAAAGTCTCACTCTTAGTTGCCAAAACTAAAGTAGCTCCTATCAAGCAAATTTCCGTTCCCAAATTGGAACTTTGTGGTGCTTATTTATTATCTAAGTTATTTTCTTCAGTCATAAAAATATTAGAAAATTATAACTTTGACATTTACGCATGGACAGATTCAACAGTTGTTCTTTCTTGGTTATCCGCACATCCACGTAAGTGGAAAACTTTTGTTGCAAATAGAACGTCACAAATATTAGATGTTCTTCCCACAAAACATTGGAGACACGTTCCATCTAAAGAAAACCCCGCTGATATCGCTTCTCGGGGCATAGATCCTAAAAGTTTACCTGAATGCAACTTGTGGTGGAATGGCCCAAGTTGGCTATTTTTGGATCCTACACATTGGCCAAATGACGAGCCTAAGTCCAAGGAAATCGAAGATCAAATTTCGGCTGAAAAGAAAGCTGATCCCATTTTGTCTTACCATATTGATACATCTAATGATCTTTATGATCAACTATTCTATAAATTTTCTTCATTTTTTAAAATCAAACGCATTCTGGCATATTGCCTAAGATTCATAAATAACTGCAAGTCAGCAAGTAAAGTTCATGTCTCAACATATGATTCTTACTCCCCTCTTACATGTAGGGAAGCTAAACACGCCGAAGAGAACATCATTCGATGGGTACAAAATAAATACTTTCACGAAGACTTAAAACACATCAAGAATCAAAACATTTTGTCTAGAAAAAGTCCTTTACACTCTCTACATCCATTCATTGACCATAACGGTCTGTAACGGGTGGGAGGTCGCTTACAAAACGCCCAATTATCATTTAACGAAAAGCATCCGGTAATATTGCCGTCTAAACACAAATTGAGCGACCTTATTATACAAGAGAAACATATTGCACACTTATGTTCTATTAATGTTCTCACCCCATCACATTTTCTTACAGGTGATGTCATACTTTCACCTGCAGATGAACCATTATCCTGTAGCAGGAATCTCAAGAACCGATGGCAACACCCTGCAACAAATATCAAGGAAGGAGAATGGTGATTATCATAGACCACAGCTGCTCACCTTTATCCTGGCCAATTGTTGTTCTTTCTTTATATCAGGACTAGAGCCCTGATAGGGTGGGAGTCATGTTCGATTTCCACCATACAGTCATATTCGATTCATAACATAATCGAACTCCGCACTCAATGACACTTTCGATTTAACTGTTTTCATCTCAATTTTTCTTTTTTCTGTTCAACGGGTACGAACATCTCAACTCTACTCGAACAGAAACCGAAAAGAACAGTTTATTCTTTTTCAATCCGCACGATAGCTTGCATGCTATCTTTCGCATTATTTGCAAATATTACTTCATATTATTATTTACGCATTATCTTCGCATTATATTGTTTATCGTAAATATTCAACCGCAAGGAACAGTTTATTCTTTTTCATCCGCATGGTAGCTTGCATGCTATCTTTCGCATTCTTATTTTCGCAGTTATTACTTTACATTATTATTGTTTATTACTAAATCGCAATGATTTATCGCACCTTATGTTCTTCACGCATATTTAATTCTGTGTATTGTTTGTTAAATATAGTTTTCGTTTGTGAAAGAAAAATATAAGTGTTCATTATTGTCTTCACATCACATTACATAACAGTGAGTCTTCTTTTAGTAAGTGGCAGTTATTAGAATTCCTTCTATAAATGCTGTTAACAGTTCGATGTGTGCGCACTTTCACTTCGGATGTACTTATATTTAATGGTTAAAACACGTTTGATGTGACTGAAGATAACCAGTCACATATAACCCGATTTATCTGTAGATGAATATCTACATTTATCATTACTCCAGGTGCGCGGAAATATGATGCATAAATTGTGGATTTTTTTACATAGTCTTATCAAATACAATAAAGATTATAAACAACAAATTTGAAAAAAAAAAATTATAATATTTATGTTTAGTCCTCTTAATGTAAAATACATATTTGCTGAAAACTGTAAGTAAATATTTTCTGTGAATAAAAAAGAAAAAGAAAAAAAAAGAAAGAAAAATGAAAGAAAAACAAAATGTCAAAAAGCGACAATACATATTAATTTTCGCATAATAGTTTTCCACTTGAATTAAATTTGAATAAATTTTATTCAATTAATGCGGTTTTTTTCTATTTAATTAAATGAAAAATAATAATGCTATAACTTTACACTAAGAGCGTTCTTTAAGCAAAGCAAAACATTAACAACTTTTTATTAATGAATCCAGAGAAAACATGATATATACACAAGAAAAATGGAAATATCAACATATGGCGCTGAAAAATATTATAAATTTTCAAACGAAATTTTATACATTATAATATAATTTTAATTTAAATAATTATCATCACTTAATTTTCAAAAAGTTGTTCATACTGTATTAGCAATGAATACAATGAAATTTAATAGTGAATTTTTAGTATTTTTTTCAAATAAAAACGAATGATTTCTTATTCAAATCTACATTTCATGTTTTGTTAAGTTCCCAGTATTTTAGATATTCTTTTATATTTATATAGTAAACATTTTCATGATATACATTTTTGAAATGCAATATGTATTCTATTTTTAAAAGGGGAAACTTTAAAATGCATTATAGGAATATTCTTCTCAGAATTTCTGAAATTTTACTTTGAGATTCCATTTATTTTTTCGCACAAGCATTAAATTTCATTGTGAACTCATATAGAAAATTCCTTTGTTTAAAATACTTACTATTACTTAATTTTGAACAAACTAACAGATGGTGTGCTATGAATGATAAAAATAAATTTTATTAGTGAAATTTTAATCTTTTTGCCAAATAAAACAAAATGCTTTTTAGTCAAATCGATTTTTTAAATTATATTAAGTTCACAATGTTTTAGATCTTCTTAATAATTATAAAGCAAACATCTTTATAACATATATATATATATATATATATATATATATATACATATATATTGAAGTATTACATTCTTGTAATATTAAGTATTATATACACTTTTGTATTGAGATATTTAAAAATTCTCTATGACGTAACTTTAAAAATTTCCCTGATGATGTAACTTTTTCATCCGTATTAGTAAATATGTAAACTTTTTTTTTTTTCTTTGAAATTAAAACAACATTTTCAGAAGAATTTGCCGAAATATGATTGTGATCCAAGTACTAAATTTGGCATTAGAAGATTCAAAACATTCACCAATTAATTTTGAGTACCCAATAATTAATAATAAACTTGACTTGATAAAATAATAAAATTAATTAGGCTCCAATTTTGTAAAATAAATGCAATTAGATTTTTTAAAGTGTTAATGTACACACACACGCACAAAAAAAAGTTTATAGTTCAAAACCTTTTAAATGTACCTGTTTTGAACATGAATATATGGTTACATAAATAAATTTATTCTAAATATAGAATTCTCCATGTTTTTTAAGTCATCCATATCAAATATTCAAAAATCAAAGAGCTTTAAGCTACTTGGACAAAGAAGAATTTAAGATTTAATTTAATACATTTTTAAAAGGATTTATCCTCTATTTACTTAAAAAATAATAATTATTATTTTCTTCACCTAATTAAAAGAATTCGCTTTCTGTTTAACAATGTGTGTGTGTGTATATATGTTTAATCTTTATAAATGACTTTAAATAATGTATCGATCACAATTTTAAACTTTTTCTTGTATAATAAAAGTGAATATTAAAAATTTTACACGCATTTTATTTAAATAAAGCTATATATTAATCAGTTAAAAATTTTAAAACAAAAATCCATTTAATGCAAAAAACTCGGAACAATTATTGCATTTTATGGATAAAGGTGCTTCTTCAAAATTTTTAATTTGTTACTTCTCAACGTACAACCTCTGGTTTATTTTTATTATTAGATATATACTTTCCACTTGTTATTTAAAAAATATTAATTTGTTTGTACTTAAAATAACACAAATCTTATTTTAAACATTTTTCCACGTAGAATACTACTACTACTACTACTAATAATAATAATTTGTTTATATTAAATATATATATATATATATATATAAACACTGGTAAATTTATCTGAAAAAAAAGTTTAAAAAGATAAAATAAAATAATTACATTTTGCCAGAAATTTAACACTTTTTAGAAGCAGCTTAACGGAAAATAAATTAACTTTCTTTTAACAGAAGGAAAAAACTAGTAAATCCTTCTTTTTATGTCCAAAGAAGATAAACAGATTTATCCCCAACTAGGTCACACAAATAAATGCCAATTTTCATTCTCCAGCTCCTTCCGTTGTGAGAATCAAATGAAAGTCGTCACAGAATGCTTATCTGGAAAAAGAGAAGGTATAGAATTAGTGAATTTGAAACAATTCTGTCATTTGAGTGCTTTAAAATTTTTACGCGTATTTAAACCTTATTATGAAAAGAGTGTCCTTTTAATTAAACAATTATTTAAATAAAGTGCATACGTTTCGTTTTATGTACTTTTTTTAATAAGGTGATACAACTGAAATTCAAACAGTCAATTTAAGGAATATTTATCTATTCAATTTCAAGAAAAAAATATAAATAAATAAACAAATCCATATATACAGGTTGATTCAAATTCAGTGTGACCAATTTCAAAGCATCAGAAGTTTTTATTGAATTAAGTTATGTACATGAAATTTTCAATTTGGTTTTCTGTAGTATAGTACACTTTACGTAAAAGTTTGGGCCAAGCCAATAGAGCTCTTTTGACTATTTTTGGGAGTATATTTCGAACATCCTCTTTGATTGCTTTTTGAAGCCCTTGAAGTGTTCTTAATTTACGTATACTTACTTGTTTTTATAAGTATCTCCATTAAAAAAAAAAAAAAAAAAAAAAAATCGCAAGGAGCACAATCAAGGGATGATGGTAGCCATTTCTTAGGAGGAAAGAAAAATATTTTTTTTTTTATCTTTCAGCCATTTTATAGTTGATTTTGCAGTATGACTAGGTGCAGAATCTTGGTGAAAAACAAAGTTTCTTTGATGGTAAAGACGTTTATTTTCTTTGATCATGTGCTTCAAAACTTTATTCCGATATTATTTAGCATCAATTTTAGCCTTTGGTTCTACAAAAAATGGTTTTGTTAAGCCTTGAGAGGACATTCCCATCCATACCATAACACCTGACGGCCAACTTGCTTTTTGTAAAACAGCTGCGTCTTTGCGAGGCTTTTCGCGTGAAATATATTGTATCTTCGTTTTGCCAGTTGTCAATGACAGATAAAACATTACTTCATCCGAAATTATCCATTTTTGTATCTACTTTTTTGTAACATTAAATACAGAGGCCAAGACCGTTTTCTTCGTTTTTCATAAGTCTGTGCAGACATTTGAAGACAAACTTGCTTATTCACTTTTTTATAGCCAATTTCCTTTATCTCACGACAAATTGTCGATAGCGATACCTGTAGTTTCTTTCCTAAAGGCCTTTGATGCAGGGGATTTTCTACAGCGATAAGTCGCTTCAGCTTTTTTTTTTTTTTTTTACCAAGAACTTCCTTTTGTCTACATTATTTATTTATTTATTTTTCTGGAGTCTTTGATTGCCAGCCAAACATTATTGCTTTTCGTAGTTTAGATAGTAATCCATTAGAAAAATATATTTTCTGATTTTTAAATGCTTTATTTATAACAGAATTTAAGCAACCATCCTTCAAAGGCTTTATATTTTCGTTTCGGTTTTGAGGATCTAATTTCGGAGCCATAATTTATTCCCACTAAAAATGATAGCTAGATTGGTAATTTAAACGTCTCACTTTTAAAATATAACTGGTAGGAAAGCGATTAAAGTTTACCATAAATAATTACATGCTTTTAAAATTGGTCACACTAATTTTGAATCAACTTGTATATGTATATATATTCATATATACATATATATATATATATATATATATATGTTATCAGCTATAAAAATTAGTATATCTTGACAAATCTTTAACTTTAAAAGTTTAACACTTAAAACATATTTTATTAAACTTTATTGAGTAATCTTAATTAAATAAATTTGTCAAAATAAATTTTATTAAGAAATAATTTAAAAAAAATTCCGAATGAAAGTAACAGTATATTTGCAAGAAATCTTAATATGTTGTGTAATGTAACACATTTTGTCGTACATTTATAATCTTTTTCATCCTCTTCGATTTTTTCAAGTACCAGTTAGACATGTTACTAATATAATTTAACTGGAAATAATATCTAGAAAAAAAAAGTTATTGTACTAAAATTTGCGAGAAAACTGCAGTTCGATTCTGATGAATAATCATTTTGAGAATGTGTTTTTTATGTGGCGCTGTTAAACTTTTTAGATCACATTAAAATCATTCATTCCCTTAAACACAATATATCCTAATTTGAAACAAACCTTACTTAATACTTAATTGCCAGTGACAAAATACAAGCCATCAACCTGGCAAACAGTCTTAATTTTTATTCTCGACTAACGGAATTCGTCCATTTCACTAGTCAGTATCTTAAAATGAATCATTTATAAATATAAAATCTTAAAAATTATATATTTTTAAAACGAAATTCCAATGAATTCGGTCGAATCATCGATATGGGTCACCGGTGTCTTTCAAAACATCTTTACTACCTACAATATGCGGGGTTTGAGTTCTAATGCTTGCAGTAGCGCCTTACCCGAGTTCGCTACGCGCGCACAGAAAAAATACGAATTCACACAAGTGCCTCGATCGGATACCGACTGCTATCGGCAGCATCTATCACTCGTGCACAGTCTTGGGTACGCTAGTAAAATAATGTCAGGGGTAAAATAAATAGCTACTATAATAACTGAACAGTCTTTTCTTTGGACAAAATCTCATTCGTGACAACGTGCCTTTTTTATATTCTCGAAACCTTTACCGTTCTTTTTATCTTGGATTATTTCAGGTTTTGCTTCAAATTTCGGCTTGAAATCATTGTTAAACATTCATTTCACACCGGAACCTCTCATATGTACATTTTCTCCGACACTTACCAGCCTTTCTATGAACTCTTAAAAACATCTGCTGCAAGCTAATTATTCTTTCTTTCAACTACTTTATTGATAGCGCCATCGCTTGGTAATTTGGACAATCAGGTAACTTCACTACAGATTAATTAAAGAATATAGCAGTGGAATAAATCTGGACACCTATGTATATTAAATTTCATTTATCTCAAAACACGATAAACTGTATCGTACATATCGACCATTTCATGGTGGTGGTGTGAAATTTTTAATGTTTTTAGGAATTATATATGTATATATATATATATATATATATATATATACATATATATATATATATATATGTATACATATATATATATACAAAACAATGTAGTTTATATATGTATACATAGGGAATGTTTCTTGTTATGGGAACCACGCCATATTTTTTAAAAGAAAGTAAATATGGTGGATTTGAGAACTGTTAAATTTGTATTGTGACAGCACGCAGTTTTTGTGCTAACACCGAAGTGAATAGACTCATTTATTTAATATGTGCAAGCATTGAAAAAAAAATCTTGAAAAAAAGCAACACAAAAGTGAGTTGTGAATATTTTCAGAATGTGATAAATCAAAGTGTAATCTATGTTAAAAAATATAAGTGTAATGTATATTCATGAAGTATATTCATTATATTTTGTGATACAATTACGAATTTAGCCAAAATGGGGACCGAAAATTACTTTTTCTCTTATTATAAAAATGGCTGCCATCCTCGGCTGTGGGCACCTTCATGTAACCGATTGCGGGCACAATTTTTCTTTATGTTTCAAGTGTGTGTTTATTTTATAAATTGTCAAATATGGTCATTTATGTCAACATAACATATTTTATTAGTGTTTTTATGTGTGTTTAGGCATTTTTTAACAATGCCAACCCCAGAAAAGTCAGCCGATCAAAAAGAAATGGAATTTAATCCGCTGGTTAAAGCCATTTAGAAATGGTTAGTGAATAAGAAATCCATAATACCGACTACCAGAAAATGCGGATTTCCTTGCAGCATCTGTGTCCCTCCAGAAGAAGTCTGCAAAAAGTAAGGCAACTCCACCTGTCAAACTGCCGGCCAAGCACGCTAGAGGGGTATCTGCAATCTGATAATGATGTCGACTGGTGTATCATCTACACACAGAAAAATAAATTGGTCACAGTGACCTGGCAAAATGCTCAACTGACAATACAGAATTGACTAACCAAAATAGCTGACTAGCCAAAAAGTGTACTTGCTGAACTAGTCTCCAAAACTGAAAAGTGTACTTGCTGAACTAGTCACCAAAACTGAAAAATGTACTTGCTGAACTAGTCTCCAAAACTAAAAAGTGTACTTGCTGAACTAGTCACCAAAACACTACTCCAGACTAGGAAGGTTAATATTATCAGACAAAGAAGGCTAGTCGACAATCATAATTATCTGACCAGGAAGGTTAGTCAACAACCGCAGTTTCAAAGACAAGGCATGTTAGTCAGAATCTACACTTGATTAAGAAAGTTAGTCAACAGATCTCAGGTATCTGACTAAGAAAGGTAGTCAATTTTCAAAGAATAATCGAAGAGGCAGGATAGTCAAGATTATTTGCCTGACTAACCTGTCTGGTAATATCTGAAGAGGAAAACGAGTCTCTATTTGATTAAGCTGCCTCATAATATTTGTGGAGAAAGACTAGTTAGGAAAAAAAAAAAAAAAAAAAACAATGACTAGCATATCTCATAATATTTGAGATAGATTCATACTTGCCAACATATCAGTTTTAAAAATCAGTAGATTTTATCGGAAAAAAAAAAAAAAAAAAAAAAAAAAAAAAACAGTAGAGATTTTGTAAATTGACATTTTTAACGATAGAGACTGAATTTATATAAATATATAGTAGACAAAAAGAAAAATATATGAATATTTACAAAATATTTTCCATAAATAAAAATTTTCTTTAAATAAAAATCACTCATCTTTCAAACGAAAACAAATAAAATATTGAGATTATGTGCATTAAAGAATTAATTTCAAATCCTAAAAATTAGGAAAAAAAAATATTGCCTATGATATTTACTTAAACACAAATTTTTACATTTATAGCAGATTTTGCTTCATAAGGAAAATAACAATTAAATTGTTATTCATAGAATTGTTAAACTAAATTTTCACTGCATTTAGAAATTAAAATGTTCTCCAGATTTTTATAAGATAATGAGGATCAAAATTCAGTTTTTAATTATCTTATCTGACTGAAAATACACTCACAATGACTATGTAAATATACTATTTAATTACAAAGCATTATTTACAAATGTGAAAAACCACACGACTTCCATTACCCACTATTTCACGAATTATATGCATTTTTACTTTCATTACCCCACTACCGTAGGTAATGGAAGTATTGTATTCGGTCCAAAAATTCAATGTCGAGTTTTCGCTTGATTTACACGTTTTAAGGTCTCCTGAGTCCAAATCAGTAGTTTTTGGCAATAGTGTGTATGTGTGTGTATGTATGTATGTACGAACGAAATCTTCTGGTTATGATATCTCCTAAACTAATAGAGATAAAACTACGAAGCTTCAGCATTGAGGCAGGTCTGGTGTACAGATGAAATTCTGGTGTACAGGCGCCCTGTATAAATAGCTTAATTTCAGGTCTCGCAAGTCGTACCTTTAAAAACGGCTGTACGGATTATTTTCTAACTCGCTATAGTAACTCACTTTTAAATATGCTTTTGTATGTAATTATTGTTTTCCGTTCAATAATTGAGTACGCCAAGTTTTAGTAACAGTTGGTATCTCAAAAACGGCTCTAACGATTTTCTTGAAAATTGTTACATAAATCCATTTTAGATATCCTTTCTCATGTATTAAGTGGTTGTTACAGGAACAATAACAGTCATCCTGATTAGGTAGGTCAGTTTTAGATCTCGGAAATTGGTGTTTGAAAAAATAACTCATCCCCCCCCCTTATTTTTTAACTCGCTATATAAATTCTGTTTTACATGTTTACATATGTATATATATATATATTTATACATACATGCATGCACACACACATACACGCACACATATATATATTAGCTTTCATTATAGGAAATTTGTTTGGTGTCTACTTCGTTAGGTCAATTTTACGTGTTCGCTGACCACATTATTTCTAAAAAATGCATATAATACGTGTAATAGTGGGCAATGGAAGCCGTGTGGATGTTTCACACCAGACCTTTTTTTTTTTTTGAGAAAATTGAGTTAAAATGGCGAGTTTGAAAAAAATCCGTAAAGTTGTTTTTAAAGGAACGCGCTTGCGAGACCTGAAATTGAGTTATTTATACAGGACGCCTATCAATTTTCCTGAACTAACCAACTATATCATTCGAAAGGACTTCTAATAGAATGTTTATATAGCAAATTTGAAGAAAATCGTTAGAGCCGGTTTTGAGATACGGACTTACGGTCCCACTTCCGGTTTTTCAATTTTTATCAACATTTGGAAAATGCATCTGTACACCAGACCTGTCTTAATTCTGAAGTTTTGTAGTTCTATCTTTATTAGTTTCGGAGATATGATAGCCAGGAGATTCCACACACACACACACACTTACCAATTGCCAAAACCACTTTTTTGGACTCAGGGGACCTTAAAACGTGTAAATCAGGTGAAATCTCGATATCGAATTTTTGTACCGAATACAATACTTCCAGAGCTGCCAACCTAATCCGGCAAATTGTTAGTACCCCCCTTTTTCTACACCACTTAATTTTTAAAGCAATTTTCTTCAAATGTATTTACGATGAATTAAGAAGAAAAAACTCTAAGAAATACTGGTGTAGAAAAAGGGGCGGTACTAACAATTTGCCGGATTAGGTTGTCAGCTCTGTACTTCCATTACTTACTGTAGTAGGGTGATGGAAGTAAAAAATCCAAAAATTTAAGTTTGTTTTGAGTTAATTAAAATCAATATTGTAATTTTTACACATACATTTAATAAGCCTCATTTCATTATTATATGTATTCTCTGTACATTTTCCTCTATATATTTTCCAGTAAAATTGCTCAATTTTACAATTTTTCTTGTAAGTTCCTAAAAACAGCAGACCAGTAGAAATAGCTAAAAAAAACGGTAGTCTACTGGTAAAAACAGTGGAGTTGGCAAGTAAGCAGATTAATCAAAATTTTAATTGGTTAAAATCCTTCATATTTTATGAAGAATAAGAGATTCGTGCTTGTTTGCAGGTTTTTTTGTAAAAGCATTGTTATTAGTCTTAACCTCTTTACTTTTGTAATTGTTTAATCTTTTCTCCCCTTTAAGGTGTTCAACCTTGAAAATACATTTAAAGAACTTTTCTGGAAAATATTACTTGTCTATCAATTAAAAAAAAAAAAAAAAAAAAAAAAAAACTCATAGCTGCCAACTTCTTCAAATTATTCCGGAATGTTGTTAACATTCGCCCTTTTCTTCATACCATATTCTTTCTAGAATAATCTTCTTTAGCATGTAATTACAATTAAATATGAAGAAAATTACTCCTCAAAGAATATGATTTGAAAAAAGGGCATTACTAACAACATTCCGGAATCAATTAAAAAAGTTAGCAGCTATGAATACTGGAAATTTAACAAACCACTGAAACAAAGAATTCGCTAGTTTAAACATTCTTCCCTAGATTTATTTATTATTATTATTATAGATTAACGCACGCATTTATCCAACACCTTCTTATCAAGACTTTCCAAGTGGATTGTGGCGCCACATGATTTAGTCCATTTTTTATGCACATCCTCATATATGGATTTAGAATTATTTTTAGAATTTATTATATTTAGAATTTATTTTTTTTTCTCCTCGGTGCTTTCGTTTTATACGCTGTGGTTACAAAAATAAATATAAACCTTTTTTTTTAAGTTCCTTTTTTTAATATTACCCATTTCATTCCCAATTTTTTCCCTCCATAAAACAATAAATCTTATATTTAGTCATAAATTTATTTCAAAGGTAATATATATATTTTTTTAAATAGGAGTAATAGCAGAGTACGAATTAATATAGCTAATAAAGCAACTGAGCGGTGTTTATTTATGTTTAATATAACCACTGATGCCATTAATAATCACAACTATTCAATAAATAAAAATATGAAAATTTTGGGAAACATACATGTTGTAATTAGTTAAAATACAAATTATAAACATTAAAAAATAAAATAAAAAATGTTTCAAACACTTAATTTACTTAACCCTTTACATAACAAATCACCTTATTTTTGGAAAAATAGTTTGAAACTTTTTTATTATATTTCTTTTCTGCAAGGGAAACATCTCATATTAAATTTAGCTTACTTTTGCTTAACAATAGAGAAAGTTTAAATTATAGGGACTTTGAAGTTCTAATGAAAGCCTGTAGTAAATTTAGGCTGTATTGAGGAATTTTTTTGGTAGGACTTTAAAGTCCCCGTGGGATACAAAGGGTTAAGCCACCTGAATATATGCATATATTTTTTAAATAATGGATTTTTTCACCAAATTAAAATTATAAACAGGTACGACGATACAATGTATTGATATAGACAATATTAAGGATATATAAGGTATAGAAGTTACAATGTACTAAATTATAAATAACATCAAACTCCAAACTTCCGGTTATTTAAAGTTTTAAAATCATAAATATTAATGATACACCTTTTTTTTTTTTTTTTTTTTTTTTTTTTAAATGTGAGGGTGGACATAGAATTTGCTTTAAAAACATCTTTTACCGTATATAATAAGAATTTTTTTCCCCTTTAATCATCTCTGTAAATTTTATGCACAGATAAATTTTAATATATAGCAATAATTTACAAGTATTTGATCATCGAAAATAACTCTCACTTACCTGATAACATACTTTCAACATTCTTTATACCAACATTTTAAATAAGATTTTAAATCTCAAGATTTTAAATAGATTTATTTGCTTATTTAAATAAGAAACTAAGTAATTAAAATAAGACATAAAAGACAAAAATCAAGAAAAAAATAATTTTATTGAAAATTATAAATATGTTTCATATACATAAAGAAGCTTTTTCGATCATTTGCATAAAAATTAATCATAATAATAATATAAAAGCACAAATATCATTAGGTAATAAAACGTAATTTTTTTGCCTTGGCTTTTGCAATACTTCTCAAATTTTTTTAGTGATTATTGGTAACTTTTTCCAACTTAATTATTTACAAATCTAAATAGCTCTTAAACAAAAACGAAATATTTCCACAGGACTTTGTCTTCATGTACTTGGCTTTGATAGATATGATGGCAAATCACTGAAAATCGTAGGAATAGCACCATCTTTAACAATTGGTTTATTTCTTGGGACTTGATAAAACTTTTCTTCTTTTTCATTAAAATATGTTATTGTTTGTATAATTTCACCAGGTTTAAAATGGAGCTCGCAAACCTTAAAATGAAAAAAAAAAAAAAAAAAAAAAAGTCATTAGGATGTCGCTAAGAAGTACGTTATATGAGGTGTAAATTTCACCTCATTGCATAGGTTGCATTTAGTTAGGAAGTTGCATATATCAAAACCTTTCTTAATCTATGCATAAATTATTATATACTCGTTTATAAATTTTTATGTGAAAACAGGGCACTTTGGAATCACCTAGGAGAGGCCTTCATCCTGCAGTGGATTGATAAAGGCTGAAATTGATAATGATGATACATATATATATTGTCATATTTCACTTACTTTATAATTCGTATGATTACTTTGGGTATGATTCGTATTCGTATGATTACTTACTACTTGATTACGCACGCACAAGCTTTTTTTTTTTTTTTAATCGATCTGGTTTTATAGATTTTTTTTTAAATGAATATATTGCTGTTAGTACTTTATTGTTAAACATATTTGGAAGCTGACAACCGTATTATAAATGCTATTTATATAATTTATGTATGTTCAAACAAATACGAAACGTCCAATACAGTACAGTCTATGGAAGGAATTTCTTTAAAGTGCCTTTTAACATATTTCCAGGGGTGCAGAATATGTCGGAACGCGCGAACGATGTTCGGGGGAAATTTTGAATATTTATTTTCTTAAAATAAAAATGAAAACGGAAATAAAAAAAAAAAAATTTGGTGTGAAACAACCACACGACTTCCATTATCCACTATTACACGTGTTATATGCACTTTTTGGAGTTAATGTGATCAGAAGACATAGAATTGACCTAATGAAATAGACAACTAAAAATTTTCCAGTAAGAGAAAGTTAATACAAGCATAAAGACATATAAAACAGAGTTTACATAGCGAGTTAAAAAAAAAAGAAGAAGAAAAAAGGTGGGGGGTAGTTTTTTTTTAATTATTATTTTACTTTTTGAAACACCAGTTTCCAAGATCTAAAACAGATCTAACTGATCAGGATGACTATTAATTGTCCTGTAATAACCACGTAAAGCATGAGAAAGGATACCTAAAATGGGTTTATGTAACAATTTTCAAGAAAATCGTTAGAGCCATTTTTGAGATAGCGACTTGGCATGTTCAATTGTTGACCGGGAAACAACAATTACATACAAAAGTATATTTAAAAGTGGGTTAATATTGCAACTTTGAAAAAAATACATACAGTCGTTTTGGAAGGAACGCACTTGCGAGACCTGAAATTGAGCTATTCATACAGGACGCCTATCAATTGTCCTAAACTAACCAACTATATCATTCGAAAGGACATCTAATAGAGTGTTTATACAGTAACTTTGAAGAAAATCGTTGGAGCCGTTTTTGAGATACGGGTTTACGAACTCACTTCCGGTTTCGGATATCCCACTTCCTATTTTTCTAATTTTCACCAAAACTTAAAAAATTCATATGTTCACCAGACCTGTCTCAATTCTGAAGTTTCGTGATTCTATTTTAATTAGGTTAGGAGATATCATACTCACAGGACATCGCCAAAAAACACATTTTTGGTTAGCTGTGAGTGATAAAACATAAATTTTTGAATGAGTTGGTTCTTTTTGTGTCTTAAATTTTAGTTTTCACATAAGAATTTTAACACTTAGTTAAAACTTCTGTTGTTCTTTTATGGATGTTTATAGAAGCCCAATCATTTCATATTAATTGTTATTAATCTAAACTTATGCTTAATCTTTTTTATATTATTTTTTCAATTTAAAATTATTTTGCATTACAGTTACACACATACTATTCTTTAGTTTTTTTTTTTTTTTTTTGTATTCAATAGAAGAAAGCATTGGATTCGTAAACATTTCGATTTTCGGTTTTTGATGGATTTACGCGTTTTGAGAGCTCGAGAACATGTTTTGTCAATAGAAAATGTTTGTATGTGACAAAAAGTTTTGTGGCGACTGTATCTCAGGAACTACAGTACAGAATTGCATATAAATTAATATACGGATGCACCTTGACATAAATTAGTGTCTATCAACTTTTGGTGCCAATCGCTCAACAGATGATGCTGCTCTACAGCAATTTCAGAAAAGGCTATATCTTAGAAACTAATGCACGAAATTGCATATTAATTTATACGCAGATGCGCCTTGTCATAAGTTAGTGTCTACCAATTTCTGGTGCCAATTGCACGACAGGTGGCATTGTTATACATCGATTTCTGCAATTTCAGGGAAGGCTCTATCTCAGGAACTACTGCACAGAATTGCATATAAAATTATATGTAGATGCACCTTAACATAAATTATTAGTTTATGTCAACTTTTAGTGCTAATCGCTCAACAGGTGAAGCTGCTATACAGCTATTTGAAACAAGTAACATGAAGTTAAATCTGTTTATATTTTAACTAAGAAATCTATTATTTATCGTTAATAATTAATATTGTACACAAGAACAATTTAAAAATTGAGAAAAGAATATAGTATGTGATATTAAATTCATATCATTTTTGCTCAAATTTGTTCTGAAAAAATTGTTATCAAACATTTAATAATAAATGAAGACATTTTTTATTACATGCAATTATCAACCATTTCCCAAAAATATTTAAATTATAAAGATATATTTATTTATTTAGAACTGGAAAAAAAAAATAATAAATAAATAAAAAATAGAACAAATAACAGATAAACGAGTAACCTTTTAATTTTATTAATTCATCTCATTAAAAATTTTAAATATAAAAAAGTATGAATATTATTCTTGTTCTGAGATAAGATAGATAAAATGCAGCAAAAGATAATTTAAAAACATACCTTAGAATTCGGAGTTATTCAAAATCCTTATAAATAGCATTTTTCCATATCTTTTTTGAATTTTTATCTCTTGGAATCCAAATACCTTCTGAACCACCTTTAAGGGAAAATAAAGCGTTACTATTCTGTGTATAAAAAATATAAATATGAGCTTAATGTTAAAAATATATGTAAAAAACTATAGTTCAGACAAATTAAAATACTTATTTTTATAATACAACGATACGCAAAACTAAGATTTATAATAACGTATTTTAAAATTTATACGTTTTAAACAACTTTATAAATTAAAACAAATTCTAAATACCATTGATATTGTTAGAAGATTGCTAAAGCTTAGAATTTTACAATTTTACAATTTACTATTCTAACAAAGCTTTACAATAAATATATATATATACACACAATAAATAAGTATTTAGCACTTACTTTTGACCGTAAACTCGATTCGCAGATAATTAAAATCTCTCGGTCTATTTCTAAAATGAAAATTATCACAAATATAGAAATGGAACCGAAACAACATCAACGGATCCACGATTTCAGACTTCTAAGTATTTGGATTTCGAATTCTGCGATTGCATTATCCCGCCAGATTTGATAGGTTAAATGATTCGATTTCGGTTGACTAACTCAAGATGTCAGAAGGAGACAAAAAAATAAAACAAAATAAACAAAAAAATAAAAAAATAATAATGCTGAGCTTTTGGACTAGCCAAACAAATTTTTCTTAGTCAATTGACAAAACAGGAACAATTTATTTTTATTCTCTCATCTGACTAACCGGACAAATTTGAGGAAAATGAAAACTGTACCTGGGAAATTAGTCATCTGACAAGTTTTAGAGGCAAAACGGATCATCAGACGAAACACATTAAAGATACATGGTAAAATAAAACGACTTTTGTGTCTCATGACTAAATGGGATTGTCTGGTAGTGTTTTGATTGTTTAAAATGTTGCGTAATTTTGTGCAAATTTGTCAATATACTAGGAAAACGTGTACTATGACAAAGATAACACGTTTCTTGACAAGTTTCGATTTTCCATTTTTCTGTGTGTATTTGGAGCACCTGCTACTATGGCTAACAAGAGTCAACTCAATCAAATGCAACGAGTGTGATCGTCTGATGCATTTGAAGTGTGCCAATATACATAAAAATTATTTTACTTGCAAGCATTGCACTTCTGATTCGGAAGACGAAGAAGATAATGAATAAAACTAGGAAAATGTAATTTTCTGTTGTTATTTTCGCCATTGATTCCTTATGAATTTTAATGAAAACCAATGAATTTTGTTATTTTCTGTGTTTATGATGGTTTTTCATGTTATTTTCCTAATTTAGCGGACTTTTCGCATGTGCCCACAACTGGTCACACAATTTGTTTTGGCCAGAAATGATCACCACAAAATTGGTAATAACATTTTTCTGTTTGTCGACATCAGTACAATTACTTCATCAAACATTAGATAAGGGTTCTAGCTTTCCATTGGTATTCATATGTTTCCACACTATCTATTCTATCAAAAGTTATGAGCTAATATCAAAACCGTGCCCACAACCAGAAACTTTCCCCTATATATATATATATATATATATATAGGGGATATAATATTAGTATAATATATATACTAAAACAGATTTTATCAACTCATCTACTTTAAAAATTTAATTTAAAAAAAACCTAGTTACTACCTTATAATCTAAAGCAATAGCAAATAACAAGATTATTTATTTTTTAGTTTGTAGACGCTTGCGGTATTTTTAGTACATAATGTTTCATTAATGCATATATTTGTTAAAATAACCATTTATTTTACAATGATAAAACCGTGATTATTTTACCATAGTTAAAGTCCGTTTAGCAAATGATTATCATTTTAAAAGTGAATTTAAGTTAGAAAAACAAAAATAAACAAATAAAAGTGTAGGTTGTCAGACATCATAGCGTGAGAGTTTATTTTTATAATTGACCGTTTAAATATTGAAAAATTAATATAAGATTTTTGATTGAAAGACATACTACCTAATACACTTTATTTATAACTCTAAAAAAATAATCAAAATTTTAAAATATATATATATGATATTATTTACAAGAATTAGGTTAGAACTTTTTCAATGACTACAGATTAATTTTTGTCTCATTTTGTTTACTTTTCAGTACGAATACTTACAAATACAGGAACTTACAGGCATGTATTTTTCAGGAAATCCTTTATGTACAAAGAGGGCTTTTTCTATTTTATGTTTATTTATTTATTTCAGTGTTAGAGGACGAAATTCTCCAATTGCGTTATTGTAATTAACAATAACTTTGAGAATTCATATAAGCATTTTGTGTGCATTTAACTTTTCTTTGGTACATAAAAAGTGATTAAGCAACAAACATGAAATTTTCATTCCCCTCATGTCCATTTTAAACTAGAATGTTCCATGTATAGCGCCTCGGGAAGAAAAGTGACACAACTACGAAATGCAATGTCTGACAAAAAACAACTTAATGGCACTAATGAAAATTAACAACAGAATAAAAGAGAACTGACACGAATTCCTCTCTGGAGTATAATGTGTGACCTTTTTCGTGCACATTGGGAAACTTCATACACATCTTTCTGTGATATAAACTGAAACTTGCCATTTTTCTCATTTCTATCACCTTTCTTGCTAGAATGCGAAGTATACATAGTATGATATATCATTACATAACGAATGCTTTATGAAAAGCTTTCTCAAGTGCAATTACAAAAATTTAATTTCTGATCTTCTGAATTGATTTGATGAAACGTCTTACCAGATTGAAGTAGTTTAAAAAAATTATACACAACTTTACAAAATACACTTTATAACAAAAAAAAAGAAAAAAAAAAAGACGCACTACGAAGGAGTAATGTAAACTGGACACAAATTGACGTGCATACAAGTTTCGATGGAAAATACAAAATTTTAAAGCTTGGCTGCCATCGAATGACCATGCGACGCTGCAGCCATTCTTAACTGCGCAATTGGCAGAATAATAAAAATGAGAAATTTTGATTCCAGGCCATAAATGCTTTGAGAATTTTATTCCGTCTACTCAGATAGACAATAACTATGGCTCGCATACAGTTGCGCAAACAATATGCGTAGATCTAAGAATTTGAGAAAAGTGTGTAGTTGGGCTCAAAGAAGCCGGTTGGTCTAATCTGTGAATTGTTCGAAAATTGGATAGGAGCGATGCTATTATTAGACGATATTGACAAGAATGGGTGAACCATGGCCCTCAGGGATTTAGCGGTCGGTCTAGAGAGACGACAGAACGTGAGAACCGACCCTTCGTGAGAGCGGTACTTAAAACCCCAGTTCATGATTATCATCGATCCTACGTGCAACTGGTACTTCAGTGACTTCAAAAACCATTAATAGGCGGCTCAAAGAAATGAGGTTGAGCTCACGGAGCCATTTGTGCGGATTTATATTAGTCTTTGTATACCGACAAGTACGTTTGCAGCGATATCATGATCGATCGAACTGGAATGTCACTGAGTGGAGTAGAATTGTTGTCAGTGATGAGTCCCACTTCGATTTGAGCTCCGATGACCAGCGAAGACGTGTCTGGAGACACCCCGAGAAAAAGGAGGAATTCCAACCTGACTGTCGCCAGCTATATGGCCCGACAACTAAGAGTGATGGTCTGGAATGTCATTTCATTTCCTAGCAGGACCACTTTGTTTGTCATACGTGGCATCTTTACAGCACAGCGGTACGTCGACGACATTCTACGTTCCTTTGGGTTTCCCTGCATATCAAGCAATCCTTATTGTATATTTCAGCATGATAATGCCCGTCCGTGCACAGAAATAGTTTCTACTGCTTGTTTTCTTGATTTCCTAACGTCATTTTGGCCAGTAAAGTCACCGGATCTCTGTTACACTGAGGAAGTTTGGAGCATCATTAAAAGGATCCTAAACCAGCTCGGGATTCTGCCAATCTAGCGCACCAATTCGACAGAATTTGGCATATCTCGCAGGAGCACATATGCCAACTGTATGAATTAATGCCAATCCGAATAACTGATTACATAATGGTCAGAAATGGACAATGCGTTATTGGCTTGTTTACTTTTGTGAGGCCATTTCTCTTTATTAAATCATCCACATTTTCTGAAACTGTAATCATTTGTTTTTCTCCACATGTACATCACATCTACCATTTTTCATCCCACTTGGATAACTCCCTTTTGATGCGCCATTTTTTTTTTTTTTTTTGTTATAGAGTGTATGGTGAGCTGTCAAAAATGTTCGCAGATTGTACAGCTTTATTGATTATTTTATTTTTTGTAAATTTTTCAGTTATTTAAAAATAGTGAAATATTTTTAATTAAATAAACACTCATTTAAATATCAAATATTTTAATTTTCCCTATTTATAACACAAAATCTTCAAAATTTTACCAAAATATGTTAATTGAATAAATGATGTATATCCCTTCTCTTCAAACTCAAACATTATTAATCACTACTTTTAATACTCTTCACAATAAAATTAATTTTACGCGTATACATTTAAATTCCGAGATAATATTTTAAGTGCAATTATATGCTAGAACACTTTCGCTAAATATCAAGAATACAAATATTTACTTTCACTAATTTTCCTTCCATTTCCACGCAATTGCTTTATTATAGAACAGAGAAACACTTAACTGTTTAAACAAACCTTTTGAAATAAGAAAGTTTGGATAGTTAGTTCCTTCTTGCTTCAAAATCGTTGTGAAAAGATTTAAGAGTACTTGTAGAACATTCTTCTTTCAAAATTTGATAAGGAATGTGATTCTAAGTAAATGTCATGCTCTAAAATGTGCTATTTAATCATTATTAGTATTTGGAAAAATCCCACAAAATTGATTAATCTTAGTGTTAATCTATTAATCTTAATATTAATATTGGCTCGTATAGGTAATTTCCCTCATTTTGTTGAGAATAACAATATTAAAATCAACGTTGCATGAATTGAAATCATTTTATTTTTTATCATTTTTAAATTGAAATCTTTGTATAACGAAGTTTGAGCCCCAAGGTCTCAACTCAATATATAATACCTAATTCACATTTCAAGCTATCCCCTGTGCCTATTGTATGTCTTTTTATATAGACATCATGATTCAAAGGGACTATGACAATACTTCATGATTTCTCCATTCATTTTATTCACAATAGTGAAACTGAGAATGGCAGTTACATATGTCTCACGATTTCTAATGTAATTATTATTTTTTTTTTTTTTCACAATGGTTTTAATAGTCTATAAGAAATTTCCTTTGGTGAATGTTAATTGTTATATTTTATGTTGAATAAGTTGTATCGCAATAAGACATCCTTAGTTGACTTTAACAGAAAATGTAACTAAAAAGAAAAAAAAATAGTTTATGCGACAGCAAAACTTGACAAAAAAAAAATAAGACTGCAAATCATTAAAAAGTTGTTAAACATGATTTGTTAAACATAAGTCCAAACAAAGGTATATGTTCCCCGGATGAAACTGAAATAGAATTTCGCTTCGCCTTTCAGTGAACTTCGTGGCTGTATGTTTATAAGAAGGCGGCGTGGTTAGCAATCAAGCTGAATGCTGTGAATGTATATGGACTGGCACCGGGAGAATTGGCCTGGGACAACTTTCTGTGACAGTAGGAACACACTCGTCTTGTAAGCATATCTGTACACCGGCCTTTCCTAATATATAAAGTTTCACTATTCTATACTTTTTCGTTTTACAGGTGCTATAGCTAGACGATCCCCCCCCCCCACACACCCACTCACACACACACACACTACACTGACCATTTATTTATTTATTTATTTATTTATTTTTTTTTTTTGACTCAGGTAGTCTTATATATGTAAATTTTAATACAAATTCGATATCAAATTTTTTACTGAGCATTTCCAATAGCTACGGCAGTCTTGAAATGTAAGCAAAGATATATATATATATATATATTTTATTGCAAAAATTACATATCTCAATTGCAAATCAAATGCGTCATGAAAAAGATCGAGCTTTATTATGCAGAGATTTATTATGTCGAAAAACTCTGTATATTTCTTTGTTAAAAGGAATTAATCCAATTTTAAGCATCTCTAAAGTAATTTATTATTAGCTACTCCTACATATGTAAGGGAAATAAAATGCATTTCTATAGAATAGTATAGTAATTTAACAATCTCACTAACACTGGATTTTTCAATGGATCAACTGCTATTTCTCTTAAAATAATATTTATAAAGTTACATTTTAACCTATTCTTGATATTAAACTTGATTACTCGATAGTAAACTCGATCAGATAATATTTCCTTGTAAGTATTATTATTATTATTATTATTACTATAACAAAAGTGTTAAATAATAAACAGAATGTTTTATCAAGTGCCTCCCCACCCCCCACCCCCCACCCCCCCAAAAAAAAAAGGTTTTGCGTAAAAATAACACACGTTGGTTCTTTCATGCTGCTTTAATGTTTACATTTTTCGTCTAACGAAATTACTTTAACCTTAAATAATATTTGCAAAAATTTCATTTTATTATCATTCCTGCAATCTGCTTTCCATTTATTCGGATTATTTCAGTACCCTTCTCTTTAATTTTAGTAAATAATCTTAAACATATATTTCAATTCTAATATAATGCTTCTTTCTGTTTATATTGTTTCCTTGATTTAAAATTTTAACTAGTAAATCGCGCATTCCATAATAATTAAAAAATGATCAATTACTCAATCTGAGTAGACGAATTCTACTATTTCACAGCTATAACATCAGATTAATGTATAAATGTCTCATGTACATAATCAAATGGCCAATTCAAGTTCCCAATCTTAAAGTTTCAACAATTTTAACAATTATCTTACTTGTGTAGTTTACCTTTGCTTGTGAGCTGTGATATACACACATTTATCATTTTATATTGTGTTAAAAAATAAAAAAGAATAAAAAGAATCTTCTTAAAATTTTCTTATGTTAAATCAAAACTTTTTCCCTTCATTTGGCGCTTATACTTTTAAAAAATGTATGTATTATGATAGTTATGTTAATAAAATTGCTATTTAAAAAAAAATCATTAATGTCAGGTAGAAAAAATCTCTTTTATATATATTATATATTATTCAACTAAATTTTTTTTTTTTGTTGTTGTTTTGTTGGTTTATTAGCACTAAATTAGAATTTTATCGAAAACATAATTAATATTTAAATGTAAAACCCTAAATGCTATTTTTTTTTCTTATTTTTGAAAAGACCTCATACCGTGTAATATATCTAATAAGCCAATTATAGGAATTGATAATATTAACCCTTTCGCTACCAGAGCCTCAGGAGAAAAACTGCCACCACAGCCCAGACACCTTATTATTTAAGTGTGATTGTCATTTATTTTTGTTTGATGTATCTATAACGTTCTAACTAAGTGAAATTAGCAATTTTGCAAACTGACACACATAAGTGACACTGGGCTATAGATAGATAATTACTTTGGTAGCCCCGTCGTCACATGTATGTGATACATTATCACAAACTGATAATGAACACCCGTCACATATTTGTGACGCCGGGCTCAGGTAAGAAAATCGGATCGTCACATGTATGTGACGGTGGTAGCGAAAGGGTTAATTGTGTGATCGAGGTGAAGAAACTTTTAGTACAAAAACCATTTTTATTCTCTAAATTCAGGCTGAATGCTTTCAAATAGAAAAAAATAATCACCGAATTTTTTCAATACTCATACGAATTTTAGGCATCTTATTGTATAACTAAGAAGTTTATTCAGCATAAATTCTTTTATACTAAAAATCAGCTGAATAGTAAAGAAGTTATTTTTTGAATTTTTTTGGTACATCTAGTTCATTAACAAAATATATCATTATTTATGGAATAATTCTTTTATTTCGCTTCGTTTAGCTAAGCGGTGACACACAGCTTTACGTCAATCAGATATAAATTTAATGGAATATTGATCATTTCAAAATGTATTTTAATATAAAAGCTAAAATAAATAATTATATCTTAAAGATACAAGATAAAATATTATTTTACTTAATTTATATAAAATATATATATATATATATATATATATATATATATTATTATTATTATTATTAATTTTAAATTATGATAAATGAAGAAATGAAATTGGAATGTATAAAAAAGCCAAAACAAACAATTTAACAGTGTTAATAAACAAAAAGAGAGGTTAAATTCAAAACACTATTCAAGCCAAAATAAAAATTCAATATTCAGTGTTTTCTTCATCAGCAGGTGGGAACACAGCCATTAAAAACTGTGTAATACTCACAGATTTTTGAAGATATGCCAGGCTAACATACTCCAAATTATATTTCAAACAGAATATTACAGCAAACTTGAATTTGTAACAATAAAATATGATTCATTTTAAATTTTATTTCTAATAACGGATAAATAATTCTTTAAAATGTGAGTTTATATTAAAATTTTTCTCTTAGTAGTGTCATTAGAGGGCTGATTTTCTAAATGCTTCTCGAATACCAATCTTTGAACGACGGGATGCTTGTAAGGTAAGATCACAGGATATATCTGAAGTTTTCACTGTCGTTTCTTTGAATTATATTGGTCCTTACTCTTAAGAGACCAGCTTTATCTTCGACAGGCCTTATATTTCTCAATTTTGGATCTGTTCTTTATGAAAAAGATTCTTGTTGTACTAATCGTAGAAGTACATTTTCTGCTTTTGAAAATTCTTCAACTAAAATATCCAATTCGGACATTTTCTCAGTAGTCTTCAAATTATGATAAAATCTATATATCCAGGCAATCGTTCTGACAGTTTTCTTGTAAGAGGAAAAATATTGATAAAATCGATTGAAATTACCTTCTTTTTTATCTAAAAGATTTAGGATTGTCTTCCTTTTTTCGCTGTTTATGAGTTCTTCGTTTGGGTCTTCTTCTATTTGAGGCCATTCATTTTCATGTAAATAAAGCCAACTCGGACCCTCCCACCATCTCGATTTCTGTAGTTGTTCAAAAGAACATCCTCTAGACGGGAGGTCCGCAGGATTGAAATTTCCGGGTACATGTCTCCAATTGCAAACTTCGGTCAGATTTCGTATTTCTAATACTCGGTTATGTACAAATGTACCCCATTCTTGTTTTCTTCTTACCCAACCTAAAGCAGTGGTTGAATCTGACTAAAATATGATATTTACATGTAAATTTAAATCGTTTTGCACATTTTTGGCCAACCTAGCGCCAATAAGACAAGATAAAAGTTCAAGGCGGGGTATGGTCAATTCCTTAATAGGTGCAACTCGACTTTTAGCATTGATTAACTGTATCTTGATTCCTTCTGAGGTCTCTACTCTTATGAATACGCAAGTGGCATATGCTCGCTTGCTTGCATCAGAAAAAACATGTAATGTTGTTTTCTTTTCTTTCTCTGGGCAAATGTTAAGCCACCGAGGTATTTTAATTTGGCATAAAAAATTTATTCCTTTCAGCCAATTAGAAGACTTTTGTTTTAAAGTTTCAGAAAGCTCTTCGTCCCACTTCACCTTCTGAATCCACGTTTCTTGAAGGATTAGTCTGGGAACTAAACTGAGAGGTGCTGTGAATCCCACAGGATCAAATATTTTTTGGGTAATTGATAAAAGTTTTCTTTTTGTAAGGGGTTCACTTATCTTTAGGGGTTCTTCAATTTTACAAACTAAATTGTCATTTTCCAAATCCCAGAGTAATTCTAACACGGGAGCAAACCTCGGTTCATTTTCAGTTTTGTCGATCATAGCCTGGGGCCAATTCGATCGCCGACATCTCAAATTGAAATGAGCTGAAGCCAAAATTCCTTGAGATTCTGATATGAATTTTTCTGTTTCTTGAATTGAATTCAGGCTGAGGAGGGAATTATCTAAATAGAAGGAATCTCTTAAGAGCCTAGCTGTCTCTCGCCATTGTTCGGGGACATTTTCTAAAAGGGTATTTAAAGTTGCCATAAGCAAAAAAGGGCTTGAAGTTAGGTCGAACACCACACGACAATGTCTATAATTTTTTTTATTTATTTTCGCTATTAAACCAAAAAAATCTCAAAAAGTCGCGATCTTTCTCAGTTATTTTAATTTGCAGGAAGGCTTTCTCTATATCGGACGAAATTCCTATCTTGTATTTACGAAATTTATTCAAAATGCTAGGTATAATTTCTGCATGATTAGGTCCTTTTGTTAAACAATCATTAAGGGAGGGACTGCTTCTAGTGTGTGCTGAAGCATTAAATACTGGACGAATTTTAGTGGTTTCACTAGATTCTTTAACCACTGGTCTGTGTGCTAAATAATGTACCTTATCCCTTTTCTGGTCCAATACCTCTTCTATAATCTGATTGCTTTTCCAGAAATCAAAAACTTCCCCATATTCCTTTTTCCTATCAGATTTGATTAATTTATTTTCCGTCTTGTACAGGCACTTTTCTGCCAACGAGTAATTATATGATAAAATCGAATGGTTAACTGTCCATGGTAAATTGACTTCATATCGACCGCTTTTATCTTGTTTAACAGTTTCTAGAAAATAATTCTTGGTTTCTTGTTCTAAATCCTGTTTCAATTTATTATCTTCATTAATAATTCCTAGAGTGTCAAGGCGCCATAAATCTGATAAACTGGCGTTTGACACGTGTAATGACAACGACAGACCCGCCAAAGAATTGTCCTGCTCACTCTTGTGACCCTCTGTTTTGCCCAAAATGGTCCAACCCAATTTAGTTCTAAATGTAGTTAATCCCAATTTTGGAAAATATTTTATGTCATCTGTGAACAGTTTAGCGGACATATCAGCTCCCAAAAGTATATGTACTTCGTCTGGATTTTTCATGTATAAACAGGATTTATTATTTCTAGTGACATCTTATAAATATACATCTTTCTTTTCTAAGAGTTTTACTAATTTATCATCGCGACATAAATTCACGCCTGTGCATATTTTTTCTTGATCTAGTGCTTGTATTTTACACTTAAACTTATTTTCTGAACTCCCGATCGTAAATTCATAACGATTATGTTCAGCTGACATTTCCATGCCCCCAAAAAGACCATGTCTGATTGCTTCTTTATTCATTCTTTTTAATTTTAACTTATCAGCTGCAAACTTACTGGTGTAACTATTATGAGATCCGGAGTCAATAATTAACCGAATATATGATGATTTACTATCATCCCTGTTAGAAATTGCTACTATTAACGTCTGCAAATAAACATTCGCTTGTAAATTATGATTCGGTAACGCCAATTTAGATTGATCATTTCTTTCGTAATTACTTATTTCCTGTTTCAAATCTTTATTTCCATTGCACATTATTTCTGAATGCCTACGATTACATAACTTGCATAAAGTTTTTGATACACAGTGTCTAGCTAAATGCGAAGGCTGAAGACATAAATAACACAGCCCTTTCTTACGCAATAGATTAACTCTTTCATCAAATGGTAAATTACGAGTTTTGACACATTTGTTTCTTAAATGCGATTCTGAGCAAAAATTACACCTATCACTTTTATTCTCATTTAATAAATCACAAGCAGTAGGCAATTTCCGGTTCTGAGTATCAAATTTATTAACGCAGGGGGGGGGGAACATCTCTACGATTTTGATTATCTAATCTTCGAGCTCGGGGGGAGAAATGACTGGCGCTAGCGCCGCTGTCATCTTGTCTGGTAGTTATTAAGCATTCTAGCGATACGAGTTGTTTATTTAAGAAAGATAATATATTTTTCACGCCGTAGTTAACACCATGAAATTCCATATTAAATTGTAATGCTAAATTTCTAGGTAAAATTTTTAGTGATATCGGTGACAATAAACTGCCGTAACTATCCAAAGAAACATCTACTGATTCTAAACTTCTAATGTTAACTTAATTTCATCGTAAAATTTCCTCAGCGATTTAATGTCACTTGAATGTTTTAGTGGGGCAATATTTAGTAATTTATTCAAATGTACATTCACTAAGAGGTCTGCTTTTCCATATCTTTCTTTTAAAATATCTACTACTTTTATGTAATTACTCGCGGTAACAGAGAATCCTTCAATATATTTTAAAGGGTCAGGTGCTAAAAATGATTTCAAATAATTAAATTTATCTACAGGATCTAAATTTTCATTTGTTATGAATAGCCGTTTCGAATGACGACCAAAAAGTTAGCCATTCGGCTGTATTCCCGTTAAATTTAACGAGATCTAGCTGTGGTAATTTGATGTGAATTGCTTCTTTAGAAGTATTTCTTCTTTCAATTTCTGTTGATGAAATACTTGTTTCACTTTTCTTTAGTTCTTTTAATTTTCTGTTGGTTCGAAATCGCCAAGTAATTATTTTCTCACGATATTCATTTGCCGTTTCTAATTCGGCTTCTAATTGGAGTTCTTGAGTTAAATTCTTAATCTGTGAATCTTTACTCTTTAAATCTATAGTAGTTTCACTCAATAATTCAATAGTTTCTTCTAAATCTACAGCTTCTGGATCTATATCATCGCATAAAGTTTGTAATTTATTTATAAATTTATTAATACTGTCTCTTATGACAGCTCTCTCTTTTTTTGCAATCACTAAATTGGCCATGCTAAATTAAAAATGTTATAATATTATCTATCTATTTTTTTTTTTCTTAAATAATGGATATCTATATAGCTGCCCACATCCCGTGTCTGGGATGCCAGAAAATATTGCTGTACCAGATCTTCTGATCTAAAACTTAATTATTCTTCTTACAGATCCGATACAGCATATTTTTAATCTTAATTTTTCTTACAGTTACTACTTAAATTTTCTGATAAATATTTGTTCTTCTAAAATATATTCACTTCTTAAATAATAAAATATGGATGGGTCTCACCTGAAAGCTTCTATCACAAAGGTCATCGCGACATAAATTCACGCCTGTGCATATTTTTTCTTGATCTAGTGCTTGTATTTTACACTTAAACTTATTTTCTGAACTCCCGATCGTAAATTCATAACGATTATGTTCAGCTGACATTTCCATGCCCCCAAAAAGACCATGTCTGATTGCTTCTTTATTCATTCTTTTTAATTTTAACTTATCAGCTGCAAACTTACTGGTGTAACTATTATGAGATCCGGAGTCAATAATTAACCGAATATATGATGATTTACTATCATCCCTGTTAGAAATTGCTACTATTAACGTCTGCAAATAAACATTCGCTTGTAAATTATGATTCGGTAACGCCAATTTAGATTGATCATTTCTTTCGTAATTACTTATTTCCTGTTTCAAATCTTTATTTCCATTGCACATTATTTCTGAATGCCTACGATTACATAACTTGCATAAAGTTTTTGATACACAGTGTCTAGCTAAATGCGAAGGCTGAAGACATAAATAACACAGCCCTTTCTTACGCAATAGATTAACTCTTTCATCAAATGGTAAATTACGAGTTTTGACACATTTGTTTCTTAAATGCGATTCTGAGCAAAAATTACACCTATCACTTTTATTCTCATTTAATAAATCACAAGCAGTAGGCAATTTCCGGTTCTGAGTATCAAATTTATTAACGCAGGGGGGGGGGAACATCTCTACGATTTTGATTATCTAATCTTCGAGCTCGGGGGGAGAAATGACTGGCGCTAGCGCCGCTGTCATCTTGTCTGGTAGTTATTAAGCATTCTAGCGATACGAGTTGTTTATTTAAGAAAGATAATATATTTTTCACGCCGTAGTTAACACCATGAAATTCCATATTAAATTGTAATGCTAAATTTCTAGGTAAAATTTTTAGTGATATCGGTGACAATAAACTGCCGTAACTATCCAAAGAAACATCTACTGATTCTAAACTTCTAATGTTAACTTAATTTCATCGTAAAATTTCCTCAGCGATTTAATGTCACTTGAATGTTTTAGTGGGGCAATATTTAGTAATTTATTCAAATGTACATTCACTAAGAGGTCTGCTTTTCCATATCTTTCTTTTAAAATATCTACTACTTTTATGTAATTACTCGCGGTAACAGAGAATCCTTCAATATATTTTAAAGGGTCAGGTGCTAAAAATGATTTCAAATAATTAAATTTATCTACAGGATCTAAATTTTCATTTGTTATGAATAGCCGTTTCGAATGACGACCAAAAAGTTAGCCATTCGGCTGTATTCCCGTTAAATTTAACGAGATCTAGCTGTGGTAATTTGATGTGAATTGCTTCTTTAGAAGTATTTCTTCTTTCAATTTCTGTTGATGAAATACTTGTTTCACTTTTCTTTAGTTCTTTTAATTTTCTGTTGGTTCGAAATCGCCAAGTAATTATTTTCTCACGATATTCATTTGCCGTTTCTAATTCGGCTTCTAATTGGAGTTCTTGAGTTAAATTCTTAATCTGTGAATCTTTACTCTTTAAATCTATAGTAGTTTCACTCAATAATTCAATAGTTTCTTCTAAATCTACAGCTTCTGGATCTATATCATCGCATAAAGTTTGTAATTTATTTATAAATTTATTAATACTGTCTCTTATGACAGCTCTCTCTTTTTTTGCAATCACTAAATTGGCCATGCTAAATTAAAAATGTTATAATATTATCTATCTATTTTTTTTTTTCTTAAATAATGGATATCTATATAGCTGCCCACATCCCGTGTCTGGGATGCCAGAAAATATTGCTGTACCAGATCTTCTGATCTAAAACTTAATTATTCTTCTTACAGATCCGATACAGCATATTTTTAATCTTAATTTTTCTTACAGTTACTACTTAAATTTTCTGATAAATATTTGTTCTTCTAAAATATATTCACTTCTTAAATAATAAAATATGGATGGGTCTCACCTGAAAGCTTCTATCACAAAGGTCCGGATGTGAAGGTGGCAGCTATGACCCATTAACACAAAGTCTATGAAACTACAGCACTACTTAGATGGGAAAACGAAATTTAATGCTTTGTTAGCATACACGTAAAATGAAACATAAACAAAAATTATCTACAGTATTTACAATTAAATATTAAATTGTTTCTTAACATTAAAGTTCTTAAATTCTAATTAATTCCGATAAATGTTCTTTCTTAGTTGAGGTTCTTTTCTAGGACCGGGGCGTCTGAAAACACAACGATCTTAACGTAGCCCCATCTCTGTTCAAGGTTCTTTCTGTTCTGATTCTAAAAAGCATCTTTTTCGAATACTTCTCATTTCAAATCGAAAGATTGGTGCAATCGTGAAAAAGAGGCACGCGCCAGTCTGTCTGGAAAGTCATTTGTTCTGAAAGTAGAAGAATGAACGGGAATTCCCGACATTATCAAAAGAAATGACACTGCATACCATGAGACCACCTCTTCGCAAGTCATCGGGGCGCGATGGAGAATTCGGTTTTCACTGGGGTTTTATGGAAAGCTAAGTTCAACCCTGAAACGTTAATTCTGCAACATTACATATCCTTGTCAAATGCACCCATTACCACTACAAATTCGCGTAGAATTTTGCAACCGTGAGGAGCAGTCCTGCATTCGCCTGTGTGACTTCAGTCCTAGTTCACTGAATCTATCCCGTTATACTCGAGATTGTTGATAATAACCCATGACATTCTGTGCGCACCATTCTGCCTATGACTCTGTCTTCGCATGTTTTTACTTTGACGCACGCTTATAGTCAAATTCTGCTATCGTCATGCTCTGCAAGGCCATTATAACCATTCTTACCAACATCGTCGAATGGTAGTATTCCAAATGTCGGACGATCCTGCATTTTTAATAAGCAGCATCATGCAGATGCATATCTTGTTTCAAACAGAGCCATCGGCTAGTACCGTTAGCAAACCTGACTTCGGGGCTTTGTTAAAGTCCCCGGAAATTGACAAACATGCACTTGATGGAAAGTCTACCCTAATATTTGAATACCTTCTGTTCCATACACGATTTTCATGACTCGTAGTGTTCGATTCCACCATCCAGTCATATTCGGTTCTCAAAATCGAACTCCGCACTCAATGGCACTTTCGATTTAATTGTTTTCATCTCAACTTTACTTTTTTCTGTTCGACAGGTACGAACATCTCAACTCCACGCAAACAGAAACTAAAAAAGAACAGTTCTTTCTTTTTACATCCGCACGGTAGCTTGCATGCTATCTTTCTCATTATTTGCAAATATTACATCGTATTATTATTTACGCATTATCTTCGCATTATATTGTTTATCGTAAATATTCAACCGCAAGAAACAGTTTATTCTTTTTACATTCGCACGGTAGCTTGCATGCTATCTTTCGCATTCTTATTTTCGCAGTTATTACTTTACGCATTATTATTGTTTATTACTAAATCGCAATGATTTATCGCAACTTATGTTGTCAACGCATTTAAATCTGTGTTTATGTTTAATATAGTTTTGTTTTGTGAGTGAAAGAACGAGTGTTTTTATTATTATCTTCACATCACATCAAATTACGCAACATTTTCTGGAGGCACCGGCGAGATTTTTGGTGAACATGTGTGAATTTTCCCTAGCTTACATATTTGGATATCCAAGCGCAGCTATTAAGGAATAAAACAGATAAGTACTTATTTTCCTATTTTACAAGTTTGACTTTGGTTTTTCGCATTATTCCATTACGTAGTAATGGCAAGCAAAAAGAACAATGACGATGACAGTAATGAAACTGTTGCTTTAGAAGATGCTGAAAAAATAGCAAAACATTATCGAGGCAGAGCGAAATCTGCGCTTACTAGAATTATGAATTTCATAAATAATGAAAATCAAATTTTTCAAAAACATGATCTCTTAAATAAACTTGAAAAGATTGAAATTATTTATTCTGATTTTGATAAAGCCGATTCTGAATTACCTGATGAAATTTCAGAAATAGAAGAATTTGAATTGAAATATTATGAAACCAAAGCCAAGCTTCAACAAAAACTTGAAAATTTATCTGTAAACATGCAAACAAATATTTTAAATTTTCAAAATCCCCATTAATACAAATGCTATATACAGTAATTTTCGTTTGCCAAAATTAAATATTTGTCCGTTTTCTGGAAATTATAAAGATTGGATGTCTTTTAAGGATTTGTATATATCATTAGTTCATGAAAATGTTAATTTATGTAATATACAAAAATTTCAATACCTAAAGGGTTTATTAAAAGACGAACCGGCTTCTATTATTAAACACATTCCAATATCTGAGAATAGTTATCTAGAAGCCTGGGAAAAATTACTTACTAGGTATGATAAGAAAAAACAAATTATTTCTGCACTTATTAAAACCTTTATGGATTAAACAACTGTAAGTCATGCTACTGCATATAACTTACGTAAGATAGCAGATACTTCGGATGAAGTAATTAGGGGATTAAAAACTATTGACACTAAAGCTACTGAAAGAGATGTATGGTTAATTTATATTTTATTACAAAAACTTGACCATAAATCACGTGAAGAATGGGCACAATATTCCGCAAAAATTGATTTTCCAACTTTAGAGATCTTTTTACGATTTATTAATGATAAATGTGCATCTATGGAATTATGTAATGAAAATGAGAGTAAAGAGAATGAGTATAAACAAAATAAGGATAAACAATTTAAATTATCTAAGTTTCATTCTAACGTTAATTACAAATGTATTTTATGTAAAAACAATAATCATTTCTTGTTCAAATGCTTTAAATTTAAAGAACTTCCTGTTAAGGATAGAAAACAATTTGTTAGAAAGAACTCATTATGCAGCAACTGTTTATCTAATAAACACTCTATCGCTCAATGTAATTCCACTTATACCTGTCATTTTTGTAATGCAAAACATCATTCTAGTATATGCGATAATAATTTGAAAACTTATACAGCTTCGGCTTCATCTGCTAGTAATAATTTTGAAAACTCTGAGAATCGTACAGAGCCATCTGGCATATCTCAATTCCAAACAAGTACTCATAACCATTCTATACAAACATCTTTCGCTTTACTTCCTACAGTTAGCGCTTATATTTATGATTCAATGGGTCAGAGACATGTGCTAAAAATTTTATGCGATTCAGGCTCTGAAAGTTCTTTTATCACTGAATCATGTATGAGTATTTTAGGTTATGAGAGAAAAAATGCAAGATTTCCCGTCAAAGGGTTAGCAAATTCAAAAATTGCAATAACTAAAGGTTATACAGACATTAATTTAATTTCCATTCACGATTCCGATGTCAAGTTATCCATGCGAGTTTTTATATTAGATAAATTAACAGCTCCATTGCCACCAGAGAAAATAAACAAGGAACATTTTTCGCATTTAAAAAATATGCAACTGGCCGATCCCAAATTTGAAATTCCAAGTAAAATTGATATGATTTTGGGATCTGATTATTTTTTTTCTATTTTACTTCCTGGTCAAACAATTTGTACTGAGAATGGTTTAATTGCTCAAAATTCAATTTTTGGTTTTCTCGTATCCGGAAAATTACCTGAATCTCAGACAAAATCTAATTCGATTTCAAATTTACATATTTACGAAACTAATATTGATAGTGAGTTAAAACGTTTTTGGGAATTAGAAGAAGTTTTTAATCCAAGTGAAAGGTTACTTTCACCCGAGGAACAGTTTGTGGAGTCACATTTTCAGGAAAATTATTCAATTAATCCAGAAGGCCGTTTTGTGGTGAAACTACCATTTTATAAATGCAAATCTGAATTATGCAATACAAAACCCGCTGCACTTTCCCGATTATATGCAATGGAGAGGAAATTTTCTGAAAATCCAGAATTCGAACAACAATATAAAGATTTTTTATATGAATACGAACAATTAGGACACATGGAGGTAATTACTCAGAATTCACTAAATATTTCTCAAAGGGAACAATATTTCCTACCTCATCACGCAGTTATTAAACCTTCTAGCACTACCACTAAATTAAGAGTCGTTTTTGACGGTTCCTGTAAAACTTCTGATGGTAAATCATTAAATTCAGTTTTAGGTGTTGGCCCTAAATTACAACGAGACATTTTTGAGATCTTACTTAATTTTCGATTACCGGAGATAGTTTTTTCTGCAGACGTGGAGAAAATGTACCGCCAGGTTTTAATTTCTGAGGACGATCAAAATTATCAAAAAATCCTTTGGAGATACAACCCTAATGAGGAGATAAAGGAATATAAATTGAAGACAGTTACATATGGCCTTGCTCCAGCATCCTTTTTGGCCACTAGGTGCATTAAGCAAATCGCTCTAGATTATAATCAAAATACACACGTCTCGCGTACCTTGTTAAAAGATATATATATGGATGACTTGATATCTGGTTCAAACTCAGTTAATAGCGCAATATCAATTGCTAAGGAAACTGCTAATGTTTTGGAAGAACATGGGTTTCATTTGAGAAAGTGGAATTCCAATTCGAATGAATTCCTTGCGGAATTTCGAGAAAATTGCATCACAGATACAGACTTTAAAATAATACCAAACAACAATGAAAGTTCTAAAGTTCTAGGGCTTTACTGGAACTCTTTAGCAGATACATTTATTTTCAAAACCGCACTTACTCTCAAACCACCACTAACAAAAAGACGCATTTTGTCTGAATCCGCACGCATTTTTGATCCTCTAGGGTTAATTTCACCTTGTACAGTAGTGTTAAAAATATTTTATCAAAAGCTATGGTTAACAAAAGGAGACTGGGATTCTCCTATTCCGCAACAATTTGAAGTGAGCTCATTAAATATGAGAATTCATTCAATAAAATTAGCCAATTTTCTGTTCCTAGATGCGTCACGCTTTCATCCGATAGTACATTTGAATTACATGGTTTCAGCGATGCGTCAACACATGCTTACGCCGCTGCAATCTATTGTCGACAGACTCATGATAACAAATCAAAAGTCTCACTCTTAGTTGCCAAAACTAAAGTAGCTCCTATCAAGCAAATTTCCGTTCCCAAATTGGAACTTTGTGGTGCTTATTTATTATCTAAGTTATTTTCTTCAGTCATAAAAATATTAGAAAATTATGACTTTGACATTTACGCATGGACAGATTCAACAGTTGTTCTTTCTTGGTTATCCGCACATCCACGTAAGTGGAAAATTTTGTTGCAAATAGAACGTCACAAATATTAGATGTTCTTCCCACAAAACATTGGAGACACGTTCCATCTAAAGAAAACCCCGCTGATATCGCTTCTCGGGGCATAGATCCTAAAAGTTTACCTGAATGCAACTTGTGGTGGAATGGCCCAAGTTGGCTACTTTTGGATCCCACACATTGGCCAAATGACGCACCTAAGTCCAAGGAAATCAAGTATCAAATTTCGGCTGAAAAGAAAACTGATCCCATTTTGTCTTACCATATTGATACATCTAATGATCTTTATGATCAACTATTCAATAAATTTTCTTCATTTTTTAAAATCAAACGCATTCTGGCATATTGCCTAAGATTCATAAATAACTGCAAGTCAGCAAGTAAAGTTCAGGTCTCAACAGATGATTCTTACTCCCCTCTTACATGTAGGGAAGCTAAACACGCCGAAGAGAACATCATTCGATGGGTACAAAATAAATACTTTCACGAAGACTTAAAACGCATCAAGAATCAAAACATTTTGTCTAGAAAAAGTCCTTTACACTCTCTACATCCATTCATTGACCAGAACGGTCTGTTACGGGTGGGAGGTCGCTTACAAAATGCTCAATTATCATTTAACGAAAAGCATCCGGTAATATTGCCGTCTAAACACAAATTGAACGACCTTATTATACAAGAGAAACATATTGCTCACTTATGTTCTATTAATGTTCTCACCCCATCACATTTTCTTACAGGTGATGTCATGCTTTCACCTGCAGATGAACCATTATCCTGTAGCAGAAATCTCAAGAACCGATGGCAACTGGTGCAAAAAAGGAGACGAGAAGAACTGTTAACAAAATTGCTGTTCTCCCTTTATATCAGGACTAGCGCCCTGATAGGGTGGGAGTTATGTTCGATTCCACCATCCAGTCATATTCGATTCTCAAAATCGAACTCCGCACTCAATGGCACTTTCGATTTAATTGTTTTCATCTCAACTTTACTTTTTTCTGTTCGACAGGTACGAACATCTCAACTCCACGCAAACAGAAACTAAAAAAGAACAGTTCTTTCTTTTTACATCCGCACGGTAGCTTGCATGCTATCTTTCTCATTATTTGCAAATATTACATCGTATTATTATTTACGCATTATCTTCGCATTATATTGTTTATCGTAAATATTCAACCGCAAGAAACAGTTTATTCTTTTTACATTCGCACGGTAGCTTGCATGCTATCTTTCGCATTCTTATTTTCGCAGTTATTACTTTACGCATTATTATTGTTTATTACTAAATCGCAATGATTTATCGCAACTTATGTTGTCAAAGCATTTAAATCTGTGTTTATGTTTAATATAGTTTTGTTTTGTGAGTGAAAGAATGAGTGTTTTTATTATTATCTTCACATCACATCAAATTACGCAACACGTAGTAATATGCTGGTCTCCAGTTATTCTGGTATTGGCCGCCTACTACTAATATTCAAAAGTTAAACTTTTAAATATTCTGTCCGAAGTTACGTGGATATGCAATTTAGATTCAATCAGAAAATGCGTAGATTTTTGTGTTATCGGATGTAAGTTATCTGAGCACATATTCATATTTATGTTTTGTTCCTTATTTTAATTTCTTTCCGTTTGAATAATTTATTTTTACGTCAAAAATATCTGTCCGGCGTGTTCCGATTTAGGTTTTATGCTATTCTAAAAAAATATCAATAAAATTAATTTTTGAAGACATTAACATAATATTTATTCAAAAAAGAAAATATTTCCAAATTCAAAATATTACTTCTTTGCTTTCCTTGTTTGACTTTAAAGACAAAAGCATGTTTTAGTAGAAGAAAGTTTTTAAGTCTTTTATATAAATATTTTACAGTAAATAAATATATATTTTTTTAATTAAAACAGCATAAAGTAAAAAAAAAATATATATATTATCATAATATTTTCTATAATGAATGCAATTTTCTTTAAATTTTACTAAATTTTAATATTCAACAAATATTAAAATTTAATTTTTTTAATATATATAAAAGGTTTTAATACGTTTTAAAAGTTTAAATATATTTTTCATTAATATATATATTAATTATATTTTAATTATACATTTTTTTTATAAACGAAGCATATAATATTCTTTATCATTTCTTTCTAGGTTAAATTCCTAATGATTTGATTTTTTTTATTGTAAATTATATATGTTTACTTAGCGAAGTACTATTGAAGTTTTGCAGTCTTCTAAAAATATATATTAAATGTATTTCTTTAGCGCATGATTATCATATTTATTTGAATAAGAAAATATTTCAAAATTACTGAGTTTTTCTCCTTTACGGATTTGTTTTCTTTTTACAGTAAAAATAAATGTAAATTTTATAAAAATAGAATATTAAATCTAATGTGCGAACTTCTATCGTAAAGTAAATATTTATTTGTTTTAAAATTAGAAAAATAAATGTAGTTGAAGAAAATTGATGTATTATTTTAAATCAATAGAATTTTTTAGGAATTAAAATATTAAAAAATGTTTAAATAATTTAAACATTAGATTTGATTTAATTTTTATAAAGAATCGTTTTATCTCCATTTATAATTAATACATCTTTCCTGGCTAATCGTACTTCTATTTTTTATATATTTGTATCTTACTTATGAAATATTTAGGAAAAAAATTCCTCAAAATATCTTTATAATTCATCTACAGGGTGATTATAAAAAATCTAACCCGATATATAAGACCATAGCTACCATACCGTTCCGAGAAACTGAATAAAAATGTGGTCGAAGGTATTTTAAAGTAAGCTCTCAAGAATCATATAAAAAATAACAGTTAAACTCTAACAGTTACGGTTACAGTGACAAAATTTCGAAAATTTCAAATGGCAACACCTACTTTATATATATACATATATATATATATATATATATATGTATATATATATATATATATATATATATATATATATATATATATATATATATATATACATACACATATATATATTTATTTATTTTGAATGGTATCTCCATACCAAAAACCATAAATAGCGTTGAAAGTGTACCTGTAGCACGAAAATTGCTAGCGCTAGAAGAAAAGAGTAAACAACTGTAATATGCCTACTAGAGCACGACTAATGACGTCCCATTTCCCATTGAGTCTTCGGCTCTGACTAAAGGCTACTGATTCTGCTTCGAAACGAGAAGAAGATTAATTACGAAATTAAGGAACCATGTTATCCTTAATTTCGTGAAAGGCTACTGAATAAGGGTTTTAATTTCGTTGTTAGTCGTAAGACATCGTCATGACTGACGTCATCGCACTACTAAGTGAAAAATAAGGCATTGTGAATTGCATGATGTATATCTTGCTTTCTTTTTCTAAGAACAATATGCCGCTTACTGGTTAACATCATCATCATCATCATCATCAGAATCGATTCTGATTGCCATTTCACAATGCCTTATTTTTTACGTAGTACAATAACGTCTGCCTTGACGGCGTCTTACGACTAACAACGAAATTAAAGTCCTTATTCAGTAGCCTAACACGAAATTAAGGATACTGTGGTTTCTAATTTTCGTTTCGAAGCAGAATCAGTAGACTTTAGCCTTAACCAAAGACTCAGTGTGAAATGTGACGTCATGAAAAAAATGAAAGTCGGCTCTACTAGGCACATAACAGTTTTTTTCTTCTTAGACTGCTAGCGCTAGCGATTTTCATGCTACAGGTGCCGTTCATAGGCTACTTATGGTTATTTGGTATGGAGATCCTATTCTAAAAAAAAGTAGGTGTTGCCCTTTGAAATTTTCGAAATATTGTCACTGTAACCGTAACTGTTAGAGTTTATCTGTTATTTTGTATATGATTCTTAAACACATACCTCAAAATACATTCCACTAATTTTTTATTCAGTTTCTTGGAACGGTTTGGTAGCTATGGTCTCGGGTTATTTTTTTATAATCACCCTGTATTTAAAATTTACATGCTCACTAGAAAGCTTATAATTATGCTGTTCCTTTTGCGCTACCCAAATATTTTAATCTTTAAAAATGCTCACAGATATTACTAAAAATAAATGACAATAAGGAGAAAAGTTTTATTATGACAACGACAGAGAATTTTACTGGTACTGTGTTCGAAGTGAGTGAAGATTTGGTACATTTACTCGTATCTCTTCTCTGATTTGATACCTTATATATGCTAGAAAATAGGACCACATAATAGTGTCATCTATGATTCTAAATCATTGCTTTCCGTCTGCTGATTTGAGAAATACATGATAACGTTGATGACGCACAAGAATGACGAAGTTATTCTCCAACAAATATGTGGAATCCCTGTGAGACTACCATAAAGTAGTAGAGAATTTGGGGACGAACGTAACTTATCTATTTTTTACTTCCTATTTGCATCATAACTGAGTGCTTCTTCGCAGAATGTTTTATGCGAGAAATAGTATAAAAGCTTTTGAAAAATATTGTAAATCATCTGTTTTAAATCATCAATTGTTTTAATGTTATAACTTACCTTCAACTTGTTTCGTTTAAAAATAATCTTCAGGACGTACGTTCTCATTAAATTTTGGATCCAAATTAACATATGTTCCCATTTATGAAGCTCACATGAGATGTATATTAATCAGTTCAAAGTCTACTTTCAACCGCTACAAGTTGGCGCTCGGCCTACAAAGCATTTTCTGTTGGTAGTCTGCTTTAAACTTTATTATCGGTTTTAAAATTTGTAAAAGAAATTTAATTCAAACGTTTTATATAATTATCAAAATTAATTCCAATATAATTACAGTCAACGGAAAAATTATTAAAGCACTCGACCCCCTATAAAAAATTATAGTTGAAGTTCTGGGTTCGAGTCCCGGATTATAATTTATTAAAATTATAAAAAAACAATATTGGTTTTGTAAATTTGAAAAAATAATGAGATAAATAATTAATTGATAATAATAATTATTAATTAATAATAATATCATTCTGCAACAATAATTTTTCCATCGATCTTACATTGATTGTATGAATCGGCAAAAAATCGATATTTGAAATATTTTCTTATTAAAATCTATTAAAAGGGCTAGGAAATTTTGCAACAATATATATTTTATCTGAAATGACATATTTATTATTTCGTGGGAAGGGAAATATTTATCCTGTTCGTATTTGCTGTAGTATTTTAATTTTGGTATTTTCTTGGCAATATAGATGATGCATTAAACATAGACATTGATCCGGCTCAGAATATGAAATTTTCTACTCTTGTAAAAACTTACAAAGTTTCGAATATCTTTTATCGACAAAATATTACATAACATTGTAGTATTTTAATTTTGGTATTTTCTTGGCAATATAGATGATGCATTAAACATAGACATTGATCCGGCTCAGAATATGAAATTTTTCTACTCTTGTAAAAACTTACAAAGTTTCGAATAATTTTTATCGACAAAATATTACATAACATTGTAGTATTTTAATTTTGGTATTTTCTTGGCAATATGGATGATGCATTAAACATAGACATTGATCCGGCTCAGAATATGAAGGAACTTATATACGATAATTGTAATTTTTCTACTCTTCTAAAAACTTACAAAGTTTCGAATAATTTTTATCGACAAAATATTACATAACATGAATTATCTGTCCTTTGGTATTTTCTTGGCAATATAGATGATGCATTAAACATAGACATTGATTCGGCTCTTTTACTCAGTTATGAATCAGATAAATAGAATGCGGACGGTATTTTCTTAGCAATACAGATATCAGTTCGGCCCTTTTGCTTCGTTATGAATAATTCAGCGATGTATTTTCATTTGTTCTTTCAGAGGATTGACTAAGTTTTCTAAATCATTTTTGAAAAATTGCTCATCTTCAGAAATTTTTCTTTTTCAAGTGGAAACTTTTCATCTTCAGGTGGAAAATCTATGATTATCGGGTGATAAGTCTATGATTATCACCGGTAAAAACGTTTTCAAATACTTCACTGAACACCTTTCTTTGTCATATATTTATATTGACATGGAAAAATATAACTTAGAAAATACTATATGTAATTAGAATTTTTATATTTGAGATAACATGTCGATATTTCAAATTTCACCACATCTTAGACTTTTAATGAGTCGTCATTTTAAAATGAACTATAGAAAATAATATAATTAAACAATTTTTTTATAATTATTAAAATATTTTTTATAATTAAATTATTTTAAAATGAATCATAGAAAAATATTATTTATTTATTAATTAATAATTAATTAGTTTGCAAAAATAAATATGATTAAATCTTGGACTCGAAATAATAAATTAATTTTAAAAAATATTTTCTTCAAAATTGAAAAAAAAAAAAAAAATAATAATTTTTTTTTTTTTTTTTTTTTTTTTTGTAAATTTTGAAGAAAATATATATTTACGATATTGATAGTTTCAGATAAATATATTATGAAATGATAACTTAGACTGTGTGTTGATTTTTGAAAACTCAAAGCAAGAATTTTTAATTTTTTGAAATTTCTATTTATTTTATCAATATTGAAATTATAAATAATATATAAAAATAAAAATAAATAATTATAAAAGATTTAAAAAAATAAATTTCATTCGAGTCAAAGATGTAGTTTTCATTTTGAAAATTAATTAACAATTAATCAATTAATGAATAATTTTCAAAAATAAAAACAATTATATATTTAATTAAAAAAAAATATATATATATATATATATAATTTTTTTTTATGTTTGTTTAATATTGAAGAAAATATATATTTACGATATTGATAGGTTCAGATAAAATTATTAAGAATGATAACTTAGGCTGTGTGTTGATTTTCGAAAACTCAATATAAGAATTTTTAATTTTTTAAAATTTCTATTTATTTTATCAATATTAAATTTATAAATAATATATAAAAATAAAAATAAATAATTATAAAAGATTTAAAAAAATAAATTTCATTCGAGTCAAAGATGTAGTTTTCATTTTGAAAATTAATTAACAATTAATCAATTAATGAATAATTTTCAAAAATAAAAACAATTATATATTTAATTTAAAAAAATATATATATATATATATAATTTTTTTTTTTATGTTTGTTTAATATTGAAGAAAATATATATTTACGATATTGATAGGTTCAGATAAAATTATTAAGAATGATAACTTAGGCTGTGTGTTGATTTTCGAAAACTCAATATAAGAATTTTTAATTTTTTTAAATTTCTATTTATTTTATCAATATTAAATTTATAAATAATATATAAAAATAAAAATAAATAATTATAAAAGATTTAAAAAAATAAATTTCATTCGAGTCAAAGATGTAGTTTTCATTTTGAAAATTAATTAACAATTAATTAATTAATCAATAATTTTCAAAAATAAAAACAATTACATATTTCATTTAAAAAATTTTTTTTTTTTTTATTTAAAAAAAAAAAAAAAATTTTTTTTTTTATATGTTTATTGGATGTTAAAGAATATATATATATTTATGACATTGATAGGATCAGATACTTTTATTATGAGGAAAAGCAGGTTATCAAAGATCAAAATATATTTATATTTGACTGAAAGATAGATTTCCACCTGATGAGGAAAGATTTCCACCTGATGAGGAAAAGATTTTCACAGGAAAAATCATTCTAAAACGAACCATTGTTTTGAAAATTAATTAATTAGTGATTAATTTTAAAAAATTACAATTCCATTTGCATATCTGGATTAAATTTATTGTATGAATAAGCAGAAAGTCGATATTTTGAGAGATTTCCTGTTTAATGTCTATTAAAAAGACTAGGAAATTTTAAATTTACACAATTTATTTTTTAAATATAATTCAATATTGGATAATAGTTTAACGCAAAAAATGGGAGTTGGACAAAGTATCGTCGACCATAAAAAAAAAACTATGGTCGACGATACTTTGTCCAACTCCCATTTTTTACTCTTAATTTTTTACCTTTTATAGCTTTACACTATAAAAAATCATTAAGATTTTTAATGTAACTTAAAGAAAAAACAAACAAATATAGTAAGATAACAATAATTTTATTATACATAAACGATATTTACAAACAAATAAAAAAGAAATGTAAGTTGCATATATAAAAGATCAAAAAAGGAAAAGAAATATTTATTGACTCATTAAAATATCATTAAAAATTTTATTAAATTCTGTTAAGAAACTCATACTTTCATCTTTTAAATTTTCATATTTTAATAATAAACGTTGAATTTTTTCTTTTTCCTGGACACTGCATTTCAATTTTAAAGAAACTAATTTTATCATATTGAAATTATTATGATGAAGTAAAAGGCACGATCTTTCAAAACATCCTTGGAGATCTTTAGCTATATAATATGAATCCGAAAGTGGCAAACTTACATTTCTTCTAGAAGACAATGGTCGTGATTGAAAATATCTAAGTGGACGATCGATGCTCGATGGCTCAGCAGCATTTTCAGGATATTGGAAAATTTCTTGGCCGTCGTGAGAGTTCGCAGAGGAATACAATGTCTCTTCTGGCACTTCGAAGTTTCTTTCGGAAGAGAACGATTCGAGGTCTCTCGAATCTGTTTCGCTGAAAGGGCGGGTGCTCGACGGTTCCGAAATGGCACTTGGAGGAAATTGAAAATTTTCTGGGTCGTCCGGAGAGTTCGTAGAAAAATTAGATGTCTCTTCCTGCACTTCGAGGCTCTGCTTGGATTCCCCGTCTGAAACTCGAGACTTGATTAAATCGTCTCCGAGCCAACGATAAAAACAATTCTGTCTGCAGATGAAACATTGAAAAGTAGATTTAATCGACAAATGATCAAAATACGATTTCAAACAAGTCCTGTGACATACATGTCCACAGGCTAAACAATATTTGTCTTGTAATATCAAATCTAAGCATATTACACATTCCATCGCAATAATGTAAAAGATCTAACCCACAAATGCAGAGCAGTGAGAACGCCAAAAAATTGAAAGACCGATTGAAAATCCCTCGCTATATATACGCCTTTTTAAACTTTGTATCGAGGGTCATTTGACCTCTGATATCTCGATAAAAACTTGTTTCTTTTCTTCCTTCTCGAAAAGGAAAAACAAAACACTTGAACTTTTCACTTTGTATCAAAAACTCTTTATCAGGTCGCGTGATTTCGTGAGAATCGAGGTCACGAGGAAAAAAAATGCGTTTATCTTTTCTAAATTACTTTGCGTGAGAAAAAGATAAACTAGATTATCAGGGTTAAGATTTTGAAATCAAATTCTAAAAATTGATCGTGAGGTCGAGAGCATCGCGGTTCAAAGTATTTTGGACAGATTACAAAAACACGATGAAAAAAAAAAGAATATTTGTATCGTGATTTCATGCGATGTCAGATCTGTCTACGGGGGCAACTTTTGTAAAAGCAAGGGTTTTTGCACCGCGCTAATCAAAATCATTTACAAAATAACAAATGGGATTGTTTTTTAAATATCAAATCGTTTTCCAATAAAAAATATCTTTTTGATAGTCTTCCAGTTTCATAAATATAATATTTTTCGAGTAACAATATAAAAATCAGTTAATTCTCTGAAAGAACAATAGAAAATAATTGTGATAGATTGTTATCGTTAAATTAGGATATTGTTCTCGAAATGCCATTTTTGAGTGTCTAAAAACATTTTAGCGTTTCCCGATGAACTTGCAAATTTTTCAGCTCAAAATCATATACAAAACAACAAGCAGAAATCTTTAATATACTTATACTTACGTTATAATTTCAAACAGGAATTTCAAACTAGTAGGTTATTACAAAAAGACCAAGATAAATTATGATAGATTGTTATCGCTAAATTAGGATATTGTTCTCGAAATGTCTTCCATTTTTGAGTGTCCTAAAAACATTTTAGCGTTTTCTACGTTATAATTTCAAACCGGAATTTCAAACTAGCAGTAATTACAAAAAGACCAAGATAAATTATGATAGATTGTTATCGCTAAATTAGGATATTGTTCTCGAAATGTCTTTCATTTTTGAGTGTCTAAAAACATTTTAGCGTTTCCTGGTGAACTTGCAAATTTTTCAGCAGCCTCAATCGTCAAATATTTTATCGTATATAAGTTCTGGTAGTCCGAAGAAAGTTTTATATGATTTAGATATATAGGCAGAATTTATTTCCCGAGAAATGACAGTTGATCGGATAGGAAACATCTCTTTAGCTAATCGGAATTCTATACTTTTGATTTTTATTGTAGATGTCGTCAAATATTTTATCGTATATAAGTTTTATGCGTATAACATTTAGATATATAAGCGGGACAGGAAAACATCTCTTTAGTCAATCGGAATTTTATGCTTTTGATTTTTATTGTAAATTTCGTCAAATATTTTGTCGTATATAAGTTCATTGTTTGGTCCGTGGACAGATAATTCATGTTATGTAATATTTAGATATATAGGTAGAATTTATTTCCCTGAGAAATGACCGTTTCGCACCTCACTGAGTACGAGGACAAGAAAACATCGCTTTAGCCAATCGGAATTCTATGCTTTTGATTTTTTATTGTAAATTTCGTCAAATATTTTGTCGTATATAAGTTCATTGTTTGGTCCGTGACTCTGTCGAAGTAAAATTTAGACAGCTTGAATATAAAAACAAATTTAACATTTAAGACGGGTTATAAAAAGTTATATTTGAAAATGGCTTGAATTTATTTCCCGAGAAATGACCGTTTCGCACCTCACTGAGTACGAGGACAAGAAAACATCGCTTTAGCCAATCGGAATTCTATGCTTTTTATTGTAAATTTCGTCAAATATTTTATCGTATATAAGTTAATCCGGACAGACAATTCATGTTATGTAATATTTTGTCGATAAAAATTATTCGAAACTTTGTAAGTTTTTACAAAAGTAAAAAAATTATAGAATTATAAGTTTTTACAAGAATAGAAAAATTATAAATTATATGTTTTTACAAGATTAGAAAATAATAAAATTGTCAATAAAAAACAATTAAAAAGGTAAGGCTTTAGTTTTTAACTTCTAAAATAATTATTCAATTGTAATTTGCTTTCGATAACCATAACATTTCGAAGCCAGGAAAACAAATATTTGAAAAATTCGGTAGAAACAAATATTTATGAAGTATCCTGTTTCTCTCCCCTTACTTGGCTTTCCCATGACTCAGAACCCTAGCTATTTGATTTCTCTTTGCCGTTCCTGAAATCCAAGGCAGTTTAGTTTCTGTTTGCTGATCATGTGACGGAGCGCCAGTGCTTGAGAGGAAATACGTGCTCATGACGTGAATGACGTCTTTCCGGAACGCGCGCCTGCTAAGAGAGCGCTGAAGGAACGACATTCAGTTTTCGACGGGATGTTCAGACGGAACGTAATAACTGTATTTGATGACTTGTTTTCTTTTGAGTTTTCGACGAAGCGTGCACACTAGACGGGTGCAACTACTTCGACGGACATTACCAAAGTAACATTCGATAATGCTTATTAGCATTCCTGTATATATGTAAATAATTTAATCTTTTATTAAATTAATAATTAGTAAATAAGTATTAGTTTTTGTTTAACGCCTACAAAAGTGTGCCATCCCACAAGTTCAGAAGTGGGATCAAGAATAAAATCTACGGGATCAAGAATAAAATCTACTGGATAAAGAATAAAATCTACTTCATAAATGATAGAACGCGAATTTTAATTTTAATTTAGAGTTTGGATAGAACGCGAATTTTAATTCTAAAGTGAATTTTGATTTTAACGTGAATTTTCGAGAAACACGAACTTTAAAAAACAAACTTTATATAAACTTTTATAGACTGAACTTTTAATTGATTTTAAGACTGTGATTGAACTTTGTGTCTACGGTGTTGAATCACACTGAAGCTTCTGTACGGAGTGCTTTTTCTATTCTGCAATTTATAGTGGATAATAAAATACGTAAAGTGTGTCCTGTGGATGCTACGGAATAGCTACGGATCGTCTGGATAAAGGTCTGAACAAGAGAAAGATGTTCTTCAAGGTTCTCGAGGATCGACTAAATGGGAATTTTAAATAAAATTTAAAACAACAGCTGTTTCGACTCTACAAAGGTACGTACACTTTATCTTCTTATAAAATGGTATCTCTAGGGGATATTCCTAAAATTGGCAATGCACTGAAGATAGAGAACTATAGTAAAATTAAAATTCTGCATCGGTTTTTATTCGATGAGATCGGCGATCGTAAGAACAGATGCAGAATAAGAAAGTTTCAAGGATTCACTTTCGCTATAGGCGACGAAAAATACCTTGAAAAGCAAAAAATAATTGATAAAAATTTTTCATTAAATGAATTGATTACTATTAGTAATGTATTAAATGTCCCTTTTGATGGGAGCAAAAATGAACTAAGAGACAGATTATTGTTACATTTGTGTGACACGGAGTTGTTGAAACAAGAATGTTCCGAGAACAATTCAGATGAGGAAGATTCGGAAAACGAATCGAACAGTGAATCCGAAAGTAGTGGCGATAATGATATTGAAAAAACTGACTCCTCTGTGCAATGCCATATCAGTAAAAATAAATGTTATGATTATTATAATGATAGTGACAATGTTATTGATGATCATAATAAGGGTAAAAAAAGTATAAATTATAGTAATAATGTGAATAATGGATCACTTGGTGCAATTTCTTTCAATGATTTTGAAAATTCTATTTCTAAATTTAGCGGCGAGCCGCATGAGAACATAATTGAATTCTTAAATGAATTTGAAGAGTTAGCTGAAATGTTTAACCTAAACGAATTACAAAAAATAATTTTCTGTAAAAGGTCTTTGAGCGGAAATGCTCTGTTATTTGTAAAATCCGAAAAAGGATTATTAACGTATAAGAAACTAAAAAATGCACTTATTGAAGAGTTTAAATTAGAAATTAATTCTGCCTCTTTACACGAAATTTTGTGTAAAAAGAAAATGAAGCCAAATGAAACAGTTATAGAGTATTTCTTTAAAATGCGCGAACTAGCAAAAAACGGGCACATTGAAGATGCCGCGTTGATGCATTACGTGATCCAAGGAATAAACGATAAAAGTGAAAATAAACTAATTTTGTATGGGGCTAAAAATATTCGTGAATTTAAAGAGAAAATAAAATTGTATGAAATGTATAAACGTGATAGTGAAAAAGTCAGACATAAATTTGATAAAGTAGATTATAATGCAAAATTGAAAACTGTACAACATAATGTATATGAAAAATTTAGTCCTAGAAATGATGTGAATAAATTGTGTTATAATTGTGGTGAAAAAAATCACTTATCTAGAGATTGCCCTCATAAGGCCAAAGGCCTAAAGTGTTTTACGTGTAAGCAGTACGGGCATAAAAGTTCGGAGTGTCCAGGTTCGAAACAAGAAGTTGATGCACTGTGTATTACCGTAAATCAAAACATGAGTAAAATTATACAAGTAAATGATGTAAATTTTATTGGAATTATTGATACAGGAAGTGAAGCAACATTGTTGCGTAAAAGTTCTTTTGACAAATTAAATGTAAAAAAATTAAATACTATGAGTACCACTTTGAAGGGTATCGGGAAAAGTTCCGTAAAGCCGTTAGGCTCATTTGATGTAGATTTGAAAGTTCATAATTTTGAAAGTAAAACTAATGTGTATGTTGTAAACAATGATGTAATACCATATGACGTAATCATCGGGTTGAATGTACTGATGGTGGGTGAGACGATAATAAATGAAAATGGTATTTTTATGAAAAACAAATCTAGTTCCCTCGAGGTAAATTTAGTAACAGTTCTCCCAATAGATAAATATCAAAATGAAGTTAAAACAAATATTGCTGTTGACGCCCCCATTAACATTGAAAGTAAAATTTCTGAGAAATCCCCAGAAATAAATAAAACATTGAATAGTGTTGAAAAGTGTAAAAACAAAACCCCTCAAGCTGTTATGTTCAAAAAATCATTAGAATCTTCCAAAAAAGATGTAAGTGAAAGTAATGACGATGACGAAAGTGATGACGGTAAGAAAATGGTTTTAAAGGACGATAATAGTGAAGATGATGACAGTGAGGAAGAGGTGGAGCCTCAACGAAAGAAACAAAATCAGATGAACATTTCCCAAATGAAATCGCAAAATCAAGAAAACACTCCTTCAAAGAAAGACGAAAAACGAATCCTACATGAAAAAATTTCACAGTTAGCCGAAGAGTTGAAAAAATTAAAAGAAAAAGTTGACGAGAATTCCGAACTCCTTAAAAGGAAGAAATCCAGAAAAAAGCCATCGACGATAGATTCCATCGAGTGTAAAAGACAGAATATGCCTAAAGAGGAGACTGCCAGTGTCAATTTAGGAAAGTTGTTCATTCCATCACTTCCACTGAAAACCACGATTGGTGAAATAGCCATATTGTTTCCCAAAGCTATACAAATAAAATTAGAAGTTTTCCCTGCATATAAGACTGCTATCATAGACTTTTTGACCGAACGTGATGCTACAGAAGCATTAAAAAACATTAAGACTGAAAATGATCGATTGGAGGGTCTCGAGTTCGAGTCCCAAAATAATTTTGAACCCCAAAGTAAAGATTTAAGTGCACATGATAAAAAACAACTTTCTAGAGTCAGAAAGAAAAATAGATTGAAATGCAAATTGAGTAGACAACCACCAAAAACTGGTGAACTAAGCGACCAAGTTGCCGTAAAGCCAAAACTGATGTACTTTTGTAACTGTACGACTGTAAAAATTAAAAATGATAATCTTGATGAAAAAGTTAGAAATGGATGCCATGAAGGCTCCTATTACACATCTGCAAAAGCTGAATTCCTCAAATGGGGAATAACTTAAAAACAAAAATTTTTGAAGATTTGTAAAAATTTGTAAATAAGTCTGTTTTTATTTTGTGTTGCTTTTGTGTTTGTTTGTTTTTTTTTTGTTTGTATCTTTTCAGTGTGATCGCCTGGAGGTCCAGTCGAGGAAGGATGGCCGAGTGAAGTATCCTGTTTCTCTCCCCTTACTTGGCTTTCCCATGACTCAGAACCCTAGCTATTTGATTTCTCTTTGCCGTTCCTGAAATCCAAGGCAGTTTAGTTTCTGTTTGCTGATCATGTGACGGAGCGCCAGTGCTTGAGAGGAAATACGTGCTCATGACGTGAATGACGTCTTTCCGGAACGCGCGCCTGCTAAGAGAGCGCTGAAGGAACGACATTCAGTTTTCGACGGGATGTTCAGACGGAACGTAATAACTGTATTTGATGACTTGTTTTCTTTTGAGTTTTCGACGAAGCGTGCACACTAGACGGGTGCAACTACTTCGACGGACATTACCAAAGTAACATTCGATAATGCTTATTAGCATTCCTGTATATATGTAAATAATTTAATCTTTTATTAAATTAATAATTAGTAAATAAGTATTAGTTTTTGTTTAACGCCTACAAAAGTGTGCCATCCCACATTTATATATAGTTTTATACTATTAAAAAAAAAAAAAAAAAAAAAAAACATTTCTTTTTTTTTTTTTTGAAAAAGACTAAATTAAACTAATTGAACTAAATTGAACTACTAAATTGAATTTACCTTCGAGTCCAAGATATATAATCATTTTCGTTTTTGAAAATTAATTAATGAATTAATTAATTAACTAATCATTAATTAATTAATTTTCAAAATGAAAACGACTACATCTTTGACTCGAAGGTAAATACAATTTTCGAAAATCTTTCCTTACAGATAAAAAAAAAAATTTTTTTTTTTTTTTTTTTTTTTTTTTTAATTTTTTTTATTTGTCAGAAAAGGTTTTCTAAATTGAATTTTCCTTCGAGTCCAAGATGTAGTCGTTTTCATTTTTGAAAATTAATTAATTAGTTAATTAATCGTTAACTAATTAACTAATTTTCAAAAATGAAAACGATTACATCTTGGACTCGAAGGTAAATTCAATTTTCGAAAATCTTTTCTGACAGATAAAAAAAAAAGAAAAAAAAATTTTTTTTTTTTTTTTTTTAATTTTGTTTATTTGTCAGAAAAGGTTTTCTAAATTGAATTTTCCTTCGAGTCCAAGATGTAGTCGTTTTCATTTTTTCAAATTAATTAATTAGTTAATTAACTAATTTTCAAAAATGAAAACGATTACATCTTGGACTCGAAGGTAAATTCAATTTTCGAAAATCTTTTCTGACAGATTTATAAAAAAAAAAAAAAAAAAAAAAAAAAAAAAATTTTTGTTTATCTGTCAGAAAAGGTTTTCTAAATTGAATTTTCATTCGAGTCCAAGATGTAGTCGTTTTCATTTTTGAAAATTAATTAATTAGTTAATTAATTAAATTAACTAATTAATTAATTTTCAAAAATGAAAACGACTACATCTTGGACTCGAAAGAAAATTCAGTTTTAGAAAACCTTTTCTGACAGATAAACAAAGTTAAAAAAAAAATTTTTTTTTTTTTTTTTTTTTTTTTTTTTTTTTTTTTAATTTTTGTTTATCTGTCAGAAAAGGTTTTCTAAATTGGATTTTCCTTCGAGTCCAAGATGTGGTCGTTTTCATTTTTGAAAATTAATTAATTAGTTAATTAATTAAATTAACTAATTAATTAATTTTCAAAAATGAAAACGACTACATCTTGGACTCGAAAGAAAATTCAGTTTTAGAAAACCTTTTCTGACAGTTAAGTTAAAAAACAAAGTAAAAAAAAAAATATCTTTTTTTTTTTTTTTTTTTTTTTCTGTCAGAAAAGATTTTCGAAAATTGAATTTACCTTCGAGTCCAAGATGTAGTCGTTTTTCATTTTTGAAAATTAAAATTTGGAAATTAATGATTTGTTAATTAACTAATTAATTAATTTTTAAAAATGAAAACGATTATATATCTTGGACTCGAAAGAAAATTCAATTTTCGAAATTTTTTTCTAAGAATATATGTATAATGCTGATCGGATTAAGTAAATTTTCAAAAATGAAGATTTAGCTTTTCTATAGACTACTGTCAATTCAACCGACTTTTTGAAAACAATGAGTAGAATAAAATTATATTTGAAAACTAATTATGAAATTTTGAAAGTTGTCGGGTAAAAATAATAAAATGAGCAATTTAATTACTTTTCAGTTATTTTATTTTAAAAGATTACAATTTTTTAAAAATAAATATTATTTTAGCCAGAAATGATTTAAAAAACTTAAATTTTCTTTTGTCGTTTTGAACTCGAAAGAAAATTTAATTAAAAAAATGTTATTTTAAATTGTATATTGATTATCGAATAAATTAACCGAATTTTTAACAGCTGAAAATAGAATTAATTTTGAAAACTAATTATAGATTTTTGAAATATTGATAAAATAAATAACAATAACTTTTTAATATTTTGTTTAAATATGTAAAAATTTCTTAAATAAATGTAAAAAAAAAGTAATAAGATGAATCAGGTTTAAAAGATTATCCATACAAAGAAAATTTTATTTAATTTTTATAAATAACTTTGTATGAGAATGGAAATAAAAATTTATTTATATTTTCCTACATTTTTTTTAAGTGGATCAGACAAGTTCAAAAGGTGAAAAAAACAAATGATATTTTATCGCGAGAAAAATAATCTCATGCGAGGTCAATAGGTTTTGAGAAGGAGGCCGGAAAAACATCGCGTGATATTTCGTAACGGTTCAAAGTAATTTTTTAAGTGGATCGGACAAGTTCAAAAGGTTAAAAAAAGATATTTTATCACGAGAAAAATAATCTCATGCGAGGTCAATAGGTTTCGAGAAGGAGGTCGAAAAAACATCTTTGTAACGGTTCAAAGTATTTAGGACAGATTGCAAGATGTTTGTCTGTGGGGTAACATTTGTAAAAAGCAAGGGTCGAGGTCAATAGGTTTTGATAAGGAAGGGGGAACATCGCGTGATATTTTGTAACGGTTCAAAAGGACAGATTGCAAGATGATATCTACGGGGTAACATTAGTAAAAGCAAGGGTTTTTGAGCATAAATAGAGGTATTTTCTCTCATATCGGCAGTCTGCAACTAGTTTGTCCAAGCTTATTTTTCTAAGACATACTTTGCTTTTTTCACGTTGAAACTTTTGTTTGCTGTTGGAAAAACTTTGTTTTTTTGCTGTTGGAAACCTTTGTTTTTTTGCTGTTGGAAATATTTTAGTTGTTTTTTGGGGTTGAAACTTTGTTTTTTGCTGTTGGAATTTTTGATTTTTTGCTGTCGGAAAACTTTGTTTTTTGGGGTTGAAACTTTGTTTTTTTTTGCCGTCGGAAAATTTTTTAGTTGTTTTTTTTTCTCACGAGTCATGGAAAACTTCATCGGTCTGAACGATATTTGTCTCGTCATCGACTTGGACGGGTTTTTCATCAAAGGTAAAAACCCCTTTTTTACCCGAGAGAGTTGGGCTACGCGGGGATAACAAAACCTCGCGTGGATTGCGTCCGATTTCATTTGAATCATCTCGTACCCGAGATAAAAGAAAACGATTGGCGAACAAACGATTGGAAAACCGTGAGATATTGTTCGCATAACGTTCACGGACTCTCTTTGAGGGCGCAGTATCGTGAAGATGTGAGAAATTTGCACACGTTGGGACCTTTAATGGAAAACTTGTATAAAAATTACAAAACGGACGAGAAAACCGTAGTGGCGTACAAGGGTGGCGAGGAAGAGAGAAATTTATTAGAAAAACTGGGCATACCGTCGGTCAACTTGGAAAATTTCGACTGTCCGAAGTTTGACGATCTGCCGATGCCCAAAGTACGAGACTGCGGGTATCACAACAAATTTAAAAATACTACGAAAAGATGCCATTGCAGCATGCAAGAGTGCGCCGCCTTCGCCAATTGGATCAGAGAAGAAATTAAAAAAAATTCTTAATAGAAAAAAATTGTTTTTTAATGGCTTTATAGCTATTGAAAAAAGTAAAATATTCTATTAAGAGTGAAAAAATGGGGTTGGACGAGATATTGTTAGCCAAAAAAAAAAAAAAATTCGGCTAACACTATCTCGTCCAACCCCATTTTTTTGCGTCGAACGATGAACCAATATTGAAACTATTTTTAAAATAAATCTTTAAAAAAATTATTGATTTTTCATATTGAGATAAATACTTGGAATTTTTTTTTAATTAAATTTAATAATTTGTAATTTTTTATTTTTAAAGTCTTTTCTTAATAAAATAATTTTTTATAGCTAAAAGCTATAAAGTAAATTTATTAAGAGTAAAAAATTGGGGTTGGACAATGTATTGTTAACAATACATTGTCCGACCCCATTTTTTTACTTTCAATTTTTTACCAATATTGGAAAAACGGAAAATTGGAAATTAAAAAAATCTTGCATTGAGTAAATAATTTAACATTTTATGATATTGTATTTTTTAAATTATAAATATTTACTGCGGTCCATTTTAGAATGACAATGCAAAAAATATATTAAGTAAATTTATATTTTTCAGAATCATCCCGAAATTTTTTTAAATTATAAATATGTACTGTGGTCCAATTTAGAACGATAATGCAAAAAATAATGTATTAAGTAAAATTCCTTTGCATTTCTATTTTTCAGAATCATCTCAAAACTTTTTAAATTTTACTATTGTCCATTTTAGAATGACAATATAAAAAATAATGTATTAAGTAAAATTTTATTTGCGTCTTTATTTTTCCGAAATTACTATTGGTCTCAACGAAAATTGATCGTTGTATTTAAAACTTTCGATGATTTTAATATTTCATAATTAGTTTTAAAAAATAATTTTAATTTAACCACAAGTCGGTTGAATTTGCAATAGTCAACATGAAAACAAAGTCTTCATTTTTGAAAATGTACATAATCCGATCTGCATTATAAATATATCTTTTTCAACATCGAACATTTAAAAAAAAAAAAAAAAAAAAATTTTTTTTTTTTTTTAATAATTTTTTATAAGATAAATTCATTTAAAAATATATATATTTATGATATTGATCAAGATATCAAGATAAGTTAAATTTTCAAATATGATTTTCGAAAGTCGGTTGAATTTGCAATAGTCAACACAAAAGCTAAATCTTCATTTTTAAAAATGTATTTAATCCGATCTACATTGTAAATATATTTTCTTGGACATCAAACATAATGAAAAAAAATTTTTTTTTTTTCAAATTTTAGAAAATGAAGAAATAAATCAAAATATTTTTCGATTTATACACCGATAAAAAATTAAACCGTTTAGAATCCGCGAATCATTAAAGGTTACGATTAGTCAACATTTTCATATTTAGACAATCTTCTTTTTAGCTCAACGATTTCGGCCATTAGCTTATCATTTTCGGTATCTTTCATGTATACGATTTTGTTCCATAATTGTTTAATTTCATCTTGAAGCGAGTCATTTTTATTTTGAAGCGAGTCATTTTTAATCCGAAGCGATCTATATTCTTCTAGAAACAAATCTTCCATAGTTTTCAATTTACATTTCAATTCCCTAATTTTCTCTTCGCGGCGCAATTCGTTTTCCACTCGTAAATTCTCAAATTTGTTTTTCAAATCTCTATTTTCATTTTCCAATTCGTTGCAACGTTCCACGATCGGTTTCGCACAGTCCAAACACGCTTGCTGTATGGGACAAATTTCCCACCGATCGTCTCCCATCGCGCTAGAATTTTGAAACTTATCGTGTAAAATTTATAAAATACCTTATTTTTTAAGTCTTCATTTTTGAAAATTTACCTAATCCGATCAGTATTATAAATATATTTTTTTTTTTATAATCAAATTTTAGAAAATGAAAAATAAATCAAAATCTTTTTTCGATTTATACTCCGATAAAAAATTAAACCGTTATAATCCGAATCATTAAAGTTTATGATTAGTCAACATTTTCATATTTAGACAATCTTCTTTTTAGCTCAACGATTTCGGTCTCTCTCAAATATTCGATTTTGTTCCATAACTGTTTTATTTCATCTTGAAGCGATCTATTTTCTCCTTGAAGCGATCTATTTTCTTCTTGAAGCGAATCGTTTTTCTCTTCCACGGTTCCCAATTTACATTTCAATTCCCTAATCTCTTCTTCGCGGCGCAGTTCATTTTCCACTCGTAAATTCTCAAATTTGTTTTTCAAATCTCTAATTTCTTCTTCGCGGCGCAATTCGTTTTCCACTCGTAAATTCTCAAATTTGTTTTCCAATTCGTCGCAACGTTCCACGATCGGTTTCGCACAGTCCAAACACGCTTGCTGCCTCGGACAAGTTTTCCACCAATCGTTTTCCACGGCTCGGTAAAACAACGCGTAATCGACAATGTCTTTTTTAAACATTCTAGATTTTTGTTTTTCCTTTCCCAGTTCTGCAAAATATAATTTCTTCCCATCGTTCAAATGCAAATAGCGATCCGTGATCTCTTTGGAAATTTTGATATTTTCGGTCACCGGCAACACCAAACTCATCTCGATCCCGGGTAAATGTTTGACTTGAACTTTCCATTTCGAATCGATCTTTTTCATCGGAACGTAAAGTAATTTTTTGGGATCGCAACGGTTATAATTTTGTCCGATCAACTTTAGAACGCCCCCGTCCCACATCGTCGCCAATACTAATCTGTAACCCGAGGGTAATGTTTCCGAGATACAAAAATGATTTTCTTTTTTTCCACTTTTATGTTTCCTTTTAATTTTTTGTTCGTCGTCGAGAAAAAAAACATCCTCGTCGTAATATTTTTCATATTTGTCCTTCCGAAAGTTAAAATTACATCCGGATTTACGTTGGCTCAAATATCCCATCGCGTTCACCAGATGCATTTCGGACTCGATCCGTTTATAATTTTTACATTTGAATTTGGGGTAAGGCTTTATCGCGTCTCTGGGCACGACGACCTTTTTCCACACGCGTCTGAAATCACGAAGAGAACGCGAAACGACGATCATGTGTCTATGCTGTCTGAAACGAGCCTCGGATTCTTCGCCGCCGTCGCACCAACACGAAAAAGGTATGGTTTTGACATTTCCCTCGCCGAAATTATCTTCGTTGTCTTTTTCGGCGGCTCGGACGAAACTTTCATAAACCACCGCTCGTACCATGACATGCAACCAGACGTGACCTCCTCGAACGTATTTTTGAACGCACGCGGCGGCCAAATTTAAAGTTTCGTCTTTGAAATGTACGGACAAAATTTCGTCGCTAAGATCCAAAGGACAAACGGGTTCCGTGTAATATTCTTCGATGTCGGATATTTTCTCGTGCCCGAAAAACAAAACTTTTTCGCACATGGGTGTGAAATCGAAAAATTTCAAACTCGTCAATTTTAGTTTTTTCGGAATCGCCGATGATGATGAATCCTCTTTTTCAAATTTTCGTTTTGCGGCAAAAGTCAAACGCAATTTGAATTTCTTATAACATTCTAACAGATGATCGACATAGTCATTTTTTTGCCATCTAGGAAATTTTACCTCACCCGAACACCAAACGCATTGCATAAAACGATCCAACTCGTGATTTTCCGTGCAATGCGCTTCGTATTCACGCGACAAAATTTTTATTTCACATTTCGGACACGAAAACGGAACCGTATCCCTACGTAAGGTACTGGAATAACGCCTCAGCTCTTTACCCGCATTCATGGTGAAACGTTTAGTTTTTAGCAATACGCTATTGTATCATATATAAATATTTTAAAATAACGTAAAAAAAAAAATTTAAAAATTTAAAAAAATAAAAATAAAAAATAAATAAAAAATAATAAAAATTAATAAAAATTAATAAAAATTAAAAAAAAATTAAAAAAAAGGTGTACTACTTTTTCAAATTTTTTTGTCCATAGAAACCTATGGTCAAGACCTCTACGTGCTTGTCGATTAAAATTTCATGGGCAACGATCGGTTTTTGCCAGATTTAAAATTTCAAAAATATCGAAAAAACAAATCTCCGAGATGCAAGTCAATCATTTAGTTTTCTAAAAATAGTAACAATGACGTCATTACCTTGACGTCAATTTCATGGAAAGAATTGTTTGTCGAGAAATTATGAAGACTTTTAGAAAACCGAACCATTTATATATTTTCTTGAACATCAAACATTAAAAAAAAAAAAAAAAAAAAAAAAAAAAATTTTCATTCTTGGTGAATGTTAAACAAAATATATATTTATGATATTGGTCAGACAAGTTAAATTTTCAAAACTTAGGCTGTGTGTTGATTATAGACAATTTAACCGAATTTCGAAAAATAAAGTGAAAATAGCATTATTTTTTAAAACCAACTATATGATTTTGAAACTTATCGTATAAAATGAATAAATAAACTACAAACTTTCATTTTTGCACATATTTAAAAAAATTGTAATTTTTTTACAAATTGAAAAAAAGACCAAAAAGTAATTAAATGGGTCATTTTATTATTTTTATCTCATGAGTATCGCGATTCCATGATTATTTTTCAAAAATAATTTCATTTTAACATCATTTTTTGAATGTCGGTAGGATTTGCAAATTACCAAAAATGATTTAGATTGTGTGTCGATTTCAGAAAATTGAACGCAATTTCGACAAATGAGGTCAGAGTAGAAGTTTAATTGTGAAATATTGAAACTCGTCACGTAAAATCGATAAATTAACCTCAAACATTCATTTTTGCACATATCGAAAAAAATTGTAATTTTTTTATGTTAAAAATACAAAGATGAATTTTCTCGAGTATATTCAAAATTAACAATTACTTTCGGAAGCCATTTTTCAAATATAACTTTTTATAACCTGTCTTAAATGTTAAACCATTTTCAAATATAACTTTTTATAACCTGTCTTAAGTGTTAAACCATTTTCAAATATAACTTTTTATAACCTGTCTTAAGTGTTAAACCATTTTCAAATATAACTTTTTATAACCTGTCTTAAATGTTAAACCATTTTCAAATATAACTTTTTATAACCTGTCTTAAGTGTTAAACCATTTTCAAATATAACTTTTTATAACCTGTCTTAAATGTTAAACCATTTTCAAATATAACTTTTTATAACCTGTCTTAAATGTTAAAGTTGTTTTATCTTCGAGCCGTCTAAATTTTTACTTCGACAGAGTCAGATTCGAATACCAAGATGAATTTTCTTGAGTATATTCAAAATTAACAATTACTTTCGGAAGCAATTTTTCAAATATAACTTTTTATAACCTGTCTTAAATGTTAAAGTTGTTTTATCTTCGAGCTGTCTAAATTTTACTTCGACAGAGTCAGATTCGAAAACTAGGTTTTGCAAGAGAGTTTTATACCCTTTTGCTTTCAAAATGAAAAATCTTCAGAGAATCCGTTTTCGGTTGTGTCTGTTGCCTCGATTTCACATCGTTCGGTATTCAGTGTCAAGGGCATCTGTTGCAGAAATCTTTTTTTTCCCAGCAAATTGATCACCAAAGCTATAATGAAAATTATTAGAGTTTGATTGTATTTTCATTATTTTTTTACAATACTCTCTCTGTTTCCATCAGGAATGAGACTGGCATTTTCAACAGATTGCGTAGAAAATTGAACTCAATTTCGACAAATGAGGTTAGAAAAGTATTCTGATGGTGAAATATTGAAACTTGTCGCGTAAAATCAATAAATTAATCATAAACTTTCATTTTTGCATCTATTGAAAAAAATTGCAATTTTTTTAAAAATTGTAAAAAAAGAATCGAAAAGTAATTAAATGGCTTATTTTACTATTTTTATACAATAAGCATCACGATTCTATGATTAGTTTTCAAAAATAATTTTATTTTAACATCATTTTTTGAAAGTCAGTAGGATTTGCAATTTTTCAAAAATGATTTAGATTGTGTGTCGATTATAGAAAACTGAACGGAATTTCGACAAATGAGGTCAGAAAAGTATTCTGATGGTGAAATATTGAAATTTATAGCGTAAAATCAATAAATTAATTGCAAACTTTCATTTTTGCATCTATTGAAAAAAATTGTAATTTTTTTAAAATTTGTAAAAAACAATCGAAAAGTAATTAAATTGCTTATTTTACTATTTTTATGCAATAAGAATCATGATTCCACGATTATTTTTCAAAAAAAATTTTATTTTAACATCATTTTTTGAAGGTAGGATTTGCAACAGTCAATCCCAAAACTAAATTTTCATTTTTGAAAATATTTTAATCCAATCTACATTATAAATATATTTTCTTAAACATCAAACGTAAAAAAAAAAAAAAAAAAAAAAAAAAAAAAAAAAAAAAATTTTTTTTTTTTTAACGTTTAAACTTTTTATAAGATAATTTCATTTCATTTAATAAAATATATATTTATGATATTGATTAGACAAGTTAAATTTTCAAAATGACTTAGACTGTGCGTCGATTATAGGAAAATTTAACTAAATTTTCGGAAAAATAAAGTAAAAATAGTATTTTTTGAAATCTAATTAAGGTATTTATTTTTTACTACAATAATTCTAATATTTTAATGCTTGTATGCTAGGTGGTGGTGATCTCGATGGAGATCTGGATCTCGATCGAGAGCTCGACCGATCGCTGTAAAAATCTGAATCGTTGAGGCCGGTGTAATCCAAATCGGAATAATAGAGTTCGGAGTCTGAATAATCGAGGCCGTGTAATCGCTCAAACTCTTCTAAATGTTTCAGGCTCAGCATCTTTTTGATATCTTTTCTAGTAAACCGTTTTTTACAGGACGGACAAGGTGGCAAAATGGATACGTTTGGGTTTTTACCCTTAGAATCTTTATCGGAAGCCTTCTTTTCGAAGCGTTCCGTTTTCGTTGATTATATAATCGATTGGCGCATTTCGAATGGAAACGATGTCTGCATTCGGCAGTAAATAAATTTCCTTTCTTACCTCGACAAACCGTACATTTATATTTCATACTTTTTTTTAAACTACGACGTTTAGATTGGGAGGAGATTTAAACCTATCGCTATCAGAACCCGGCAAGTTAAGTTCCCGTCTTCTCAACGCGTCTCCCATCGTACGACTTATTCTTCGAACATCATTTCTGGTGAAATATCTATTACGGGCTGGACATTGAGGCAAAGATAGATTTTTTGGAATTTTTCTTAAGAGTTGATCGTTTTATTTTTAAAAATTGTAATTTTTTTTTTTAAATATTAAAAATAAAATAACTTAAAAGTATTTTATTATTTTTACCTTATAAATTTCAAAGTTCCACGATAACTTTTCAAAAATAATTTTATTTCAACCATTGTTTTCGAAAGTCGGTTGAATTTGCAGTAGTCAACACAAAAGCTAAATCTTTAGTTTTGAAAATTTACTCAATCCGATCAGCTTTATAAATATATTTTCTTGATCAAACAACAAACATGAAAGAAAAAAAAAAAAATTTTTTTTTCTTTTAAGGATTTATATTATTTAAGAATCTTTTCGATTCGGTCCAAGATGTAGATGTTTTCATTTTTGAAATTAATTAATTATTAATTATTAATTAATCACTAATTAATTAGTTATTAATTAGTGATTAATTTTCAAAAATGAAAACATCTACATCTCGGATCGAATCGAAAAGAATCTTTTATAATCTTAAATCCTTAAAGAAGAAAAATTTTTTTTTTTTTTTTCTTTTTTTCTGTTTTAAGGTTTTAGATTATAAAAGATTCTTTTCGGGTCAGTCCGAGATGTAGATGTTTTCATTTTTAAAAATTAATTAATTATTAATTAATTATTAATTATTAATTAATAATTAATTAATTTTCAAAAAATGAAAACATTTACATCTTGGACCGAATCGAAAAGAATCTTTTATAATCTAAATCCTAAAAAAAAAAAAAAAAAAAAAAAAATTTTTTTTTTTTTTTTTTTTTAACATTTAAATTTTTTATAAGACAAATTCATTTAAAAATATATATTTATGATATTAATCAGATAAGTTAAATTTTCAAAAATGATTATTGTTTAATCAATAAATTAAATCATTGTTTTCGAAAGTCGGTTGAATTTGCAATAATCAACACAAAAGCTTAATATTCATTTATGAAATTTTACTCAATGCGATCAACATTATAAATATATATTCCTAAACATCAAAAAATGAAAAAAAAAAATTTTTTTTTTTTTTTTTACACATTTAAACTTTATGTAAGATAATTTCATTTAAAAGAATATAAATTACGAAATGAAAAGTTAAATTTTTAAAATGATTTAGACCATATGTCGATTATAGAAAAAAATAACCTAATTTTTGAAAAATAAAATAAAAATAGTATTTTTGAAAACTAATTGATTTTTTTTTTAAGATATAAAATATTTATAAAATAAATTCATTTGAAAAAATATTTAATTCATAAAAAGGTATATAAAAATACATAAATAATTAAAACGGTATTTTTTCATCTTCTTTCAAAAAATTATTTATATAATCATAGTCTTCTTGAAATGAATGCACGACACTTTTTCATCTTCTTCCAAAAAATTATTTATATAATCATAATCTTTTTCAAATGGATGCAAATATAAAATATAATTGTCATTGTTTTCGTTTGACGCTTCGTTAGGTGAAACATTTTCTTCTTTCATTTTCGAAATATGTTTAGTCTCATCGTCATTGATTTTAGGAATTTTATAATTTTTTAACCATCGTTTATCGGTTTCGGCACGTCGATTTATTTTTTTGTTTCACGATTTATGTTCACCGGGGAAAAATTTTTCTTTTTTCAAAGTCTGAGGTTTTTTTTGAATTGTTTCCAATTTTATATTTTCGACAATTTTCTTTTTCGCGTCTTTTTCACCCAATCGATTCATTTTTCTCTTTGATGATTTAGACTCACTCGTAGAAAGATTTTCTTTTTTCGTTTCCGATACAAGTTCAGTTTTTATACATTCGACGGGTTCCTTTTTAATCTTTTCCAATTTCGTACATTCGACGGGTTCCGTCTTAATTTTTTCCAATTTAATACATTCGACGGGTTCCTTCTTAATTTTTTCCAATTTAATACATTCGGCGGGTTCTTTTTTCACGATCGGTTGCGGAGAAGGCAATTTTTTCAAATGTTTTTGTTTCGCCGCTTTCCATAATTCGACCGACGCACAGTGGATCGAAGTATAGGCAGAGGCGAACATAGGAACGTTATGGTATTATTATTATCTATGTATGATGCTTTTTGTCACATTTCGATTTAAATATGTATATATGTATGATAGTTAAAGCGATTCCATGCTTTTTTTAACCCTTTATAAGGCCGAGGGAATATTTTCCCCACCAAATTCGTTATCGTTTTATTCACCTGGCACCAATTTTTTAAAATAATGATTCCTGTGTATCATTTTTCTGGAAAAACATCACTATGAGAATTATTTTGATAATTCTAGTGGGAAAAAAATTAAAAAGTAGTTGTTTGTGACAATCCTGCTTATGGGTTGTGAGAAGTATGCGATTGACTAAGAGAATAAGATGCCAAAAGTAAAATTAATTATTTCTAATAGGCTAAATGAATTTTTTACTTTACATCAAATTTTATTCGTGAAAATAGTTTAATGTGCCATTTGAGGAAAAAATGGTTTAATAAAGGGGTTAAGCGGTATTATATTTTTCTGCTGCAAATAGGTATTTAGAAACATACCTGATAAAGAAACAAATGTTGTATAAAAGAAGAGAATAAAAGAAAATAAATAAGAATTTCGGGAAGAAAATCTATATTTGTAACACAATTAATTTAGCACACAATGATAAATATATCATTAGATTACTGCTTCTTTTTTCTTTTCTTTTTTTTATGTAGTTTTTCAATAGAAAACTCATGCAAGCATTTACTGACAAACTCTATTAAAAAAATTACTTTTGTCTTTATTTTACTAAAGATTTATGGAAGGCAGGCGATCAATAATTAATGAATTTTTTTGATAGAACTGGATTTTTTATTTGTTTTATTTTGCTATCAGAAATAATTTTTAAACAAATAAGCAAATAAAGTGAATACTTATCAGAGAAATTTTAAAAAACGTTGTTTCTCGGTTCTGTTATTTTTAGGAGGACAATTTTGGAAGGCAAATTTAGAAGACAAATTTGGAAAATTTGCACTGGAAACAGCGAAACAATGTGTCTCAAAATATGTGTGGTACTATATGCCAGCTTCAGTTCACAAACTATTGATTCATGGAAAAGACATAATAGAAAATTTTTCTATTCCAATTGGACAATTGTCAGAAGAAGCTATCGAAGCCCGAAATAAAGAGTTTCGTAAATACAGAGAATACCACACGAGAAAAATAAATCGAAGAGCTTGTAACGAAGATTTGCTACATCACTTGTTATTAACATCTGACCCCCTGATTTCAAGCATGAGAACGAATAAAAGAAATGTGCAAAGGAAGGAACTTTTTCCTGAAACACAGGAACTTTTACTTTAAATCGTAATATGTTATTACATTATTTAGTTTTAACATTTGATTATTTAACGTTAAACATTTACTTAATTTTAACATTTTATGACATATCACGGCAACTATTTACATTTCCCTCCTTTTTTGGGTCCAACGGTACTTTTCAGTACCATTAAAGTAAAATTAATTATTTTATTAAATATTAAAAAAAAAAAATAATTTCTGATTTATTAAATTTATTTTAATCATCTAAATTCTATAATATTTTCACGATAAAAATTTTAATATATTTTCTGTCATTAATGAATACAGTTATTCAGATAAATTTCTCGATTGATAATTTGGGGGTAAACAGAATAAAAATTTATTTTACTCTAAAAGTGGCGATTTATGGCGCAAATCCTTTTCACAGATTAAAATGCATACTTTTGGGAGTAGTAAAATGTGTTTGAAATTTTGGACAATTTTGGACAAAAAAGTTACGCAACTTATAAATTTAATTTTGTTGTAAATTTTATATTCACATTTCATGCGTGAATCACAACATAAAAAAACCAACAAAATGTTGGCAGAAGTACCTTAAACTTTTATTAGGACATTATTAAAAGTATTTTTATTTCGTATTTTTTCATAGTTATCGTAAGTGCCACTTGATGGCTATTCAAATAAAGTCACTGAAATTCATCGAAAAATCTTATTTCTGAAAGTTTTCGTTTTGAACTTATTTATATACAACAAAATTTCGTGTAATTGAAGAAATAACCATATATTTGTATTTTTTAAACATTCTTTTAAATTATTTCACTGCAAAATATCAGTTATTTAGAGGTTGATTTTTGGGCCTATGTTCGTATTTTAACATTGTTCGATCCACTGTGCGACGGTGCAATAAACGGTTCGTTTTTCATTTTTTTAGACTCTTCGACGACAGTCAGAGGCTTTATCATTTTTCTTTTTTCGGCTTTCTTTTTTTTCTCGATTTTTGAAACTTTAGCACCGAGAACAGAAGAGTTTGAAGATTTTTCATTTTTGGATTCTTTCGAAATCGTCAGAGAGGATTTCGAATGATCGTGACATTTCTCTTTTGAATCGGAAGGGTCGGGAGAAGATTCGCTTTTCGATGACAGAGACGACTTTGAAAAATTTTTCTTTTCATCCGTTGATTCGGGGTCGGCAGAAATTTCGACTGTTTTTTCATCTTTGAAAGTCGAAACATTTTTTTCTTCATTTTTTACATTTTCCAAAATTAAACTCTTTTTTTCTTCATTTTTTACATTTTCCAAAATTAAAGTATTTTTTTCTTCATTCTGTATATTTTCGGAGATTAAACTATTTTTTTCTTCATTCTGTATATTTTCGGAGATTGTTTCTTCGTACTTTACAATTTCCAAGATTAAACTCGAAGGAGGTTTTTCGACGAGAGGAGATGAAAAATCCATGTTTTCTTCATCTTGCTGAAACGGGGTAGCCGCATAATCAAATTCCAAATAATAATACGGGGAAAGTGGTGCTCTCGGCGTCAATGGTTCGTAATTATAATCGACTCTTTCGACTTTGGGAGTTTCTAAAGAAATATATTCTTTATCGACCATCGCGAGAAACTTGCAAACAAAGTGAAACGACTGTGAAATGTGAACCCCCTTATATATAGGTTGGGGAAAATGATCTTATCTCGAAAAATATTTTAAGAATCGTGTCAAAATAACCAAAAGTTCAAACGAGTAGCGAGGTCATCTTTTTCTCACACCCTAAAAAAATGTTCTAGAAGGAAAAAACCGACAAGATCGAGGTCACATCTTATCGCGCAAATAATTTCTGTCGAAAATAACCATTTCAAAGTTCAAAACGAGTCACGAGGTCATTTCTCACACCCTAAAAGAATGTTTTTAGAAGGAAAAACCGGCACGTGATGAGGTTACATCCTGCATTTTAAAGAAAGAAATTGTCGAGGTCACATTTTTTTATCGTCTTAAACGAGGTCGTCTCCATTTTCTCACGCCCTTTTTAGAATGTTCTAGAAGAAAAACGACCTCGAGGCTATCTTATCGTGCATTTAAAATCGCGCGTTTCATAACATGTCGTTCAAAGTTTTTTTTAGATAAAGGTCATTCTCGAATCGTATAAATAGGGCCGAATTTTTCGACTCGATTTCATACTGCTCGTTGCTACCGTCGGTGTCGCCTATTACTTTTTTCAGTCGATAGCAGCCTAGAAAAAAACTTTGTTTTTTTCATAATGTCTTCGAATTTTCAACTTAAATTTCTCAACAAAACTAAATCCTCTTCGAATTTTCAACCGGGTCATATCTTTCCCAAAACCGAAATATTTCCAAATTTTCTATCTTCGAATGTGCGAAAAATAACTTATCCCGAAAATAATTTTAGATATATCTTAAATAAATTCACCGTTCACGTATTCGTTTTATTTATGAACATTGACCACATGATCAGCTTCAGTAAACGCTCCATGAATGAAAGATTCATGCAGAACGTCATTCAAATCGGCAAAGAATGTCAAACTTTTCGAGAATTTTTTCCAGAATGCATCAATTGGACGCAAATCATCAGGAGATATAAAATACCTCCCACGAATTCCATGAAGATCAACGCGGACACTCGACTCGGTTTTTATTTCAAAAATTGTTTTCTGGTGAAAGCTTATTTCACTTTCGGACAACGGACGGTCGAAGAAGACACTTGTCACATCCTACAAGTCTTAAACGTTCCTTTGTTGTTTTACCTCAACGAATCTCCGAAATTAAGTAAAAAAGATAAACTTTTTCCGGTCGATTCCATATTGGAGTACGATCGACTCATCTTGTCTTCCAATACCTGTTTTGAAATCCCGGCCGGTACCACGTATCTTCTTTTCACGACGCAAAAATGTTTTTTCAGTTTAGACATTGTGAAAGAGGGTACGAAATTACCTTTCGATTGCGTGAATCCTTTGGAGGCTCGAGTGAGAAAATTAGAAAGACTTTGCGATTTGCCACCCATGATGCCTCACATAAGCGAAGAAAATCAAAATACCGATAATTGTAACATGCCCGAAGCGAAACGGCCACGAACGGAGGATGACATTCCTCGAGAATTATTACACGAAACTCATCCCGAATATTTCATGTCTCCGGAAGAAAATAACAACGGATCGGTGCCGCAAACACAACTGACATTTTATTTGGTACCTTCTCAACCGACATTGCCTTCTCTTCGACCGGAAGAAAAAATATCTACGCTCCAAGCTCCACCACCTCAAAGACATTTCCCACTGCCTATATTGAATCGCGAAATCATCGTGAGTTCGCCCGATTTTGTAAAATATTATGAGAAATTAAAAAACCATATGTATTTTCAAAATCCGCCGTGGAAACTATTACCCGATGATTTTATTTCACCCGAACGGAACGATATTCGATCTTTAGATTTGTGTGTCCGATCCATGGAAGACGAATCGGACCCTTCGTCGCCTCGATTGCAAAATGAAAATTTATCCGTTTCTTCCATAGAAGAATCATTTTCGTCGCCGCGACGAGATCTTTCTCAAGATGAAAATTTTTCGCTCTCTTCTGCGGAGCAACGACCGTCGCCCGAATCGTCTCAAAATAATATATCGGAAGAGAAAAAATTCTATAATGACGTCGATGAAATTATATATAGTCAGCAAAAGACAGAGTTGGAAAATGAGTATCGCAATAACGAAATTATATATAATCGGCAAATTACAGAGTTTGAAAATGAGTACGGTAATAACGACTATATATATAATCGGCAAAGCACAGAGTTGGAAAATCAGTTGATAAATATATGCGAGAAAATAGAAAATGGCTCGGTTCAGCAAACGGCAGAATTGGAAAATGATTTAAACGATTTCGAACTAATTTTTTAATTTTTTAATTTTTTATTTTATTTTATTTTATTTTATTTTTTTATTTTTTTATTTTTTTTTATGTTAAATTAAAATAAATTAAGTAAATGGTAATTTGGTTTATGTATCGATTTTTCTAACATTTAATGCCATTTAAAATTTAGAAATATAAAGTTTTTTCAACTACAATACAAAATTGTCAAAAATTTAAAATTTATATATATAAATGTATTTGATTTTTTCTTACATATAATGTAAAATGTTTTGTCAAAATTATTTTTCTTTAATATAAAAAAGAAGAATTTTTAAAAATAAAATTTTCTTTTGAGTTTGATTATTTTCATTTTTTAACAATTTTTTAAAAATAGTCATTTCAATTTAGCGAATACTTTATAATTTCAATATCAATAAAAATCATAAAAATTAAAAGGATTTCGTATTAAAGATTTAAAATTAGCAATTTTGTTATTTTAAATTATTTGATGTAACATTTAAATCGATAATTTTATCACGACACGATAAAATACTCGAATAGATGAAAAACAAACCACTTGAAAAAGTTTATGCGAAATTCTAGAAAAATTATAAAAAGAAATATTTATCTTATCGCGACTTGATAATATATTCGAGTAGGTCGAAAAAACAAACCACTTCAAAAAGTTTATCGAAATTCTAGAAGAATTATTAAAAAAAATATTTTATCTTATCGCGACTCGATGATATATTCGAGTAATTTGAACAAAAACAAACCACTTCAAAAAGTTTATGGGAAAAGTCTAGATGAATTCTTAATAAATGTTTTGTAAGAGACGTCAAAATATTATTTTCTCGTCTTTATCCCGAAAGAATCCTTGACATGAGGTCAAGTGTCTCTTAAAATTTCAAGATATCATCTGATATCTATACGATAAAAATTGTTTTGCTCGGCCTGAATATAAACTTTCCCAGAGAAATTCGACGTGTGTTTTCGAGTGGTTTCTTATCATTCCTTCGAGAAAAAACTCGTTTCTCAACCTGTTTTTCCCCGTGGGTCAAGTGCTCATTGACCTCGTTTTTCCGATATGAAACGGGCCGAGCAGTATATATAGAGAGGCTTTCCGTTTTCTCATTCAGTTTCTGCTTTCTCTCTGTAACATCAACACGATACAAAATGGAGTGCCCGATTTGCCTCGAAAGTATCGAAGAGGAAAATAAATTTGTGTTGAAATGTTCTCATGCGTATCACAAGTCTTGTTTACGAGACTGTTTTAAATTTGTCAGCGATAACCGGCGAGCAAAATGTTCGATGTGTAGAGGACTTATTTATTGCGAAGGACTCGAAGAAAAGTTGGGAATCCCGCATCAGATCAGCCACTCTGAGGACGATGAAGATTCCGGAAGTCCCGACTTACCTCGAAGTTTCATTCAACGATATTTTCCTAATCGGTTATCTGACGAAAGTTTCACTTCTGACGATGCCTCATTTGCCGCCACTTCATCTGCCGATGCCTCATTTGCCGCCACTTCATCTGCCGATGCCTCATCCACTGCTGCCTCATCTTTCCATCAACAAGAGACTTTCACCACATCTTCCCATGCATCAACTTCTCATCAACAAGAGACTTTCACATCTTCCCATGCCTCAACTTACCATACCTCAACTTCCCGTGCATCAACTTCCCATCGACATCATTTGCCTCCAAGACGAAGAAATGTAAGTCACAATAATTTTTCAAAAGTTAAAAAATTATCTGTAAAAGTTAAAAAAAATTTGGAAAAATCTTTGGTTAATTTCAATAGTTCAGGACAAGATATCGAAAAAATGATGAGATTATCTTCTTCTTTTGTTTTAAATTATAAACTTGATAAATTATATGAGAGTTACCAACGCTTAAAAAATGAGCAATCTAAATTTTTAAGAGAATTTGTAGAAAATATTGACTTGTAAAAACTTAATTTTTTACAAGTCAATATTTTCTATAAATCATAAATATATCCAAGTTAAATTTATTAAATTTTTATACTATTGATTCGCGAAATAATTAAATTTCTTTCTTTATTTTTTTTAAATTATAAATATATTCAAGTTAAGTTCTTAATTTTTTTTAATTGTAATTATAATTTAATATTATATAAGTAGCCAGACTTACATTTCTTCTTCTTTTCAAAACAAATTTCATCTCATGTGTTATATATTGTAAATATTATTTATTTTGTACATAAAAATTTCATCTCATGTGTATATAAACTGTAAAATTTTGTAAATAAATTTTTTTATTGTTACTATATTTTGTTTGTTTTTCTTCTTGTATTTTTAAAGTCTTTTAATATATCTTAATAACAATTTTTTATAGCTTGAAGCTATAAAAGTAAAGTTATTAAAAGTAAAAAAATGGGGCTGGACAAGGTATTGTTAACCATTTGGTTAACAATACCTTGTCCAGCCCCATTTTTTTACATTAAATTTTTTACCAATATTGAAAAAAAAAAAATATTTTTTCACTTGAAATTTTTCATTTAAAAAAATAAATCTTTATCCATAAAAATAAATAGAATTAAAAATTTAAAAAAAAAATTCTTATATTGAGTAAATAATTTAACATTTTATGATATCATATTTTTAAAATCATCTCGAAAATTTTTTAATTATATATATTTATTATGATCCATTTTAGAATGACAATATAAAAAATATAAGTAAATTTTTATTTTTCAGAATCATCCCGAAAAATTTTTAAATTATAAATATTTACTATTGTCCATTTCAGAATGGCAATATAAAAAATAATGTATTAAGTAAAAATCTATTTGTCCAAATCATCAAATCATCTCGTAAATTTTTTAATTATATATATTTACTATTGTCCATTTCAGAATGGCAATATAAAAAATAATGTATTATGTAAATTTCCTTTGCATTTCTATTTCTCCGAATCATCTCAAAAAATTTTAATTATATATTTACTATTGTCCATTTCAGAATGGCAATATAAAAAATAATGTATGTAAAATCCTTTGCATTTCTATTTGTCCGAATCATCTCAAAAAAATTTTAATTATATATATTTGCTATCGTCCATTTTAGAATGACGTTATAAAAAATAATGTATTAAGTAAAATCCTTTGCATTTCTATTTGTCCGAATCATCTCAAAAAAATTTTAATTATATATATTTACTATTGTCTATTTCAGAATGGCAATATAAAAAATAATGTATGTAAAATTCTATTTTTCAGAATCATCCCTAAAATTTTTAAAATTTAAATATTTACTATTGTCCATTTTAGAATGGCAATATAAAAATATTTTTATTTTTCAGAATCATCTCAAAACTTTTTTTAATTTAAATATTTACTATTGTCCATTTTAGAATGAGAATATAAAAAATAAAGTAAAATTCTATTTGAGTCTTTATTTTTCCGAATCAATCCTAATTTTTTTAAATTAAAAATGTTTAGTATGGTCCATTTTAGAATGGCTATATAAAAAATAAAATTCTATTTTGCGTCTTTATTTTTCCGAATCACCGTGAATTTTTTTTAAATTATAAATATTTACTATGGTTTATTTTAGAATGATGATAAAAAAATTAATTGGTCTTAATTTCCAAATCTTTTACTTATCTCAAAAAAATTTTAAATTATAAATATTTACTATGGTGAATTTTAGAATGATTTTTCCCCATCAGGTGGAAATCTTTCTCCATCAGGTGGAAATCTTTCTCCATCAGGTGGAAATCTTTCTCCATCAGGCGGAAATCTTTTCCTCATCAGGCGGAAATTTTTCCTCATCGGATGAAAAATAACTTACATAAACATAATATTCTTCAAGTTTGCAGCATAAACTAAAAATGTTCTAATTAAAAATTATTTTTTTTTGATAGTGAAAGTTTTTCCTTTCATAAACATAATATTCTTCAAGTTTGCCACATAAAAATCTATACAGTTTCTTCAAATTATCGGAGCGGTGTTTTTGAAATATTTTACGGTACATCTTTTTTCATCACCAGTAAAAAAGCTTAAGATCGGTGCACGATCTATACAATTCCTTCAAATTATTGGATAGCGTTTTGAAAATATTTCACTAAATACCTTTCTTTGTCATATACGTTATTAATTGGTGTTGACATTGAAAAATATAAATTAGAAAATACTATGTCCGAGTCCATTTGAATGGATAAATGAAATTATTATATCAATTATTTTCACCTTTAATATTTAAAGAAATGGGAAAAATATAACTCTGAAAATATTACATGTCAATTTTAATGGATAAATGAAAAGTTTTATATATGTTTTTTAACCCTCACTCTTTCAGTTAGTCAAAAATAAATATATTTTCATCTTTGATAACCTGCTTTTCGTCACAATAAATTTATCATCTGGTCCTATCAATATCATATATATTAACATTCAAACAACACTAAAAAAAAAAAAAAAAAAAAAAAAAAAAAAAAAAATTTTTCAAATTGAAAATTATTAAATTAAAATAATTTATTTTTCAAATCGAATATGTATTTGTTTTTATTTTTTAAAATAATTCATTGATTAATTAATTTTCAAAATGAAAACTACATCTTAGATTCAAATAAAATTTATTTTTTTAATCTTTTTATATTTATTTATTTATTTACTTATATATTTATTCTTTATAATTTTAATATTTATAAAATAAATAGAAATTAAAAATTTTTTTAATTCTTATATTGAGTTTTCGAAAATCGACACACAGTCTAAGTTATCATTTATAATAAATTTATTTAAACCTATCAATATTGTAAATTTATATTTTCTTCAATATACAACAAACATAAAAAAAAAAAAAAAAAATTTTTTTTTTTTTTTTTTTTTTTTTTTTTTTTTTTTTAGAAAAACATTTTCGAAAATTGAAATTTCCTTCGAATCCAAGATGCAGTCGTTTTCATTTTTGAAAATTAATTAATTAATTAATTAATTAATCGATGATTGATTAATTAACAAATTAATTAATTTTCAAAAATAAAAACGACTACATCTTGGATTCGAAGGAAAATTCAATTCCTAAACATCTTTTCTGAAAAAAAAAAAATTTTTTTTTTTTTTTTTTTTTCAGAAAACATTTTGGAAAATTAAATTTTCCTTCGAGTCTAAGATGTAGTCGTTTTCATTTCTAAAAAATTAATTAATTAGTTAATTAATCAATCATCAATTAATAAATTAATTATTTTTTAAAAATGAAGACTACATCTTGGACTCGAAGAAAAATTCATTTTTTTTTAATTATTATTATTAGTTAATTATTAATTCAATTATTAATTTTAAAGAAAATAATTTCTTTGTTTTATAAATTTAAATAATCTGCAAGTTTTTAAAAAATTATAGGTATCAATCAAAATTATATTATTTAATGTTTATTAGACAAAGTAGCAAATTTCGTATTCGATTTAGAATTTTCTTCATGTAACAAAACATTTTCTTCCTTCAAGTTAGGTTTTTCGTCCATCAACCAAAGGTTATCCACTTTCCGTCTTTGGATACGGTAATTTTTGAAATCTCTACCAACTGTTCTCTAATCCAGTTTGCATAAGCGGCACATCTCTCTTTGGGACACGAAATTTTTTTATTAACATCGCGGGCGTGGTAATCGCATTTCTTTCTTTCCGGCATCGGTAAACATTTAAACTCGGGACATCCAAAGTTTTCGAGATTTACTGTGGGTATTTCTAGAGAATCCATCAATGCTTCGATCCACGGATCCCCTTTATAGGCTACAATCTTTTTGTCTTCGGTCTTATGCAATTTGTATAACTTTTTTATGTCGGATTCCATATTTTCATATTTTTCGACCACTTCTTGGTCAACGGGGGTAAATGGCAAACCCTGCACTTCGCTCGTCATATCCTTAATAGTCTTCAATTCCTTCCCAAAAAACCGCTGTCGAATTTTTTCTCGAATTCTTGACCCATGCTCTTCGTATTCCTTTTCCTTGCCGGCCTCTTTTATAAATTCCTTGACAACTTCAAATGGCTTTTCGAATAATGTCTCTTGCATTTTCGTCAGATCGTACCTCTGTGAGTCGTTTGTACCATCAATGAGGGATTCGTATCCAAATTCTCTCGTGAGAAAGAAATGGTAAATGGGAAAACCATCCATATCTACCACCAAACAAATATCGGATAGAGAAACATCCATAATTACCTTACCGTTTAATAAAATTAATAAAATTACACAGAGTATGTTAACTATTTATATGTTTGAGATGATGATAAAAAAAAAATTTCTTTTTTTTTTTTTAATTAATTAATTCAATTATTAATTTTAAAGAAAATAATTTCTTGTTTGTTTTATAAATCTAAACAATCTGCAAGTTTCTAAAAAAAATTATAGGTATCAATCATAATTATATTATTTAATGTTTATTAAACATTTTCAATTATATATAATTTTTCTTTTATAGCATCATCTTTAACGGTAGTCTTGGTATATTGATCATGTAACCAGGCGTTTTCTTTTTTCAAACTAGTTTTTTCTTCTTTTAAAATATTAATTTCTTGTTTTAAGGTGTCATTTTCGTTTTTCAAAGTAGCAAATTTCGTATTCAATTTAAAATTTTCTTCGTGTAACCAGACATTTTCTTCCTTCAAGTTAGCTTTTTCATCCGTCAACTAAAGGTTTTCCTCATTTAATTTGACATTTTTTTCGTTTAATTGGACATTCTCTTCATTCAACCTGTGTAAGTCTCTATTTTGTAAATAATCAAATTTTTCCCATAACCGTTTAATTTCTACGAGCAACAATTTATTTTCAATTCGAAGTTCTTCTATTTGTCCGCATTTATCCTTTTCAATTAAAAGTTGTTCAATTTCTTTACATCCATCCGTCGTCATCTTTATTCGTTTTTTTTAAAATGATTATTATCTATATTTTTTTATAATCAATATAGGATGTATACGTTGGGAGATGAATGATAACTATTGAAAATTGGAGTCGAATTAATTCGATTGATATTCAAAATTATTATTATTATTATTATTATTAATCGTTTAAATATTATATTGGATTTTTTTTTTTTTTGTGGGGGGGGGGGGGGGCAGCGCTCGATTAATTTTTCTGGTGACTGTAATACTATCGCTTGAAAAATGTTTCTTTAAAAACTTCCTAACAAACACAGAACTGTCTGTATCTGTACGGTTCATGGTTGTTAGTTATAGCATGCTGATCTATTCGGAAAACATTACTCAGTACCTAATCGCAAGTCTGTTGGCAAACCGATGACTGTTATATATTTCAAATATCCTTGTGTGCCAAAACTTTTTTACCCTATCTATGTTCCGATTATCACTTAACAAAAATTCGCCTGGAATATTCAAGTTGAAAATTTATATGGATCATTTCTGGTCAAATAAATATAGATAATCATATGTTGTCTGTAGACAATTCAATAACCACTTGCACAAATTTCAATATTATTGAAATGAATAATGTTTTTTTTTTTTTTTTTTGCAATGTATGATAGTTTTATAGATGCAATACCATGCAAAGTCATTAGTTCCAAGCCGAAACATAACACGTCTCTTAAGGCAATGACATTTAGATTTAAAAATATTCTACTAACCACCAGAAATTTTAATATACGTACTTAATATTGTTATTTTTGAATACACGCATATAAAAGTAATAACTCTTAAGCCGTGATTCTCTTAAGAAACTTCTATTGATTTAACAGAAGCTTTTAGAAAATTGTTTTATAATTTAAATGTAATAGCGAGCATTTTTGTGAAAAGAATGTAAAATCAATCATCTGAATGTCAGTGGACAAATTGAATAGCGACATCGGCATTATCGTATAACGAACAGTATTGAAATGGTTGAGTAATGATATGCCGAATTTTTATAATAAATTTCATCAAATTAAAATTTTCACGTTCATTGGAAATCTTATATTTATAATGTTCCTAATTCGTTACCCAAATACTTCAATCTTAAAAAATGCTCACAGATATTACCAAAAAAAAAAAGAAAAAGGAGAAAAGTTTTATTATGACAACGAAAAAGAATTTTACTGCTACCGTGTCCAATGTGCGTGAAGATTGAGTCCATTTGCTCGTATCTGTTAACTGATATGATATCTTATATATGCTAGGAAATAGGATCACATATCAATGACATTTATTTTTCTAAAGCATCGCTTTTCACCTGCTGATTGGTGAAACAGATGATAACGATGATATGCACAATAATGACAAAGTTTTTCTCCAATAAATATGTGGAACCCACGTGAGACTGCTATTAAGTAGTAGCACATTTGGGGGTGGACGTAACTTATTTAATTTTTACATCCTTTTTGCTTCGTAAATGAGTGTTTCCCCACAGACTGTCTTGTGCTGTAAAATCATTTGAGGCCATCTGTTTAAAATCATCAGTGGTTTTAATATTGTAACTTACCTTCAACTTGTTTCGTTTAAAAAATGCCTTAGTACGTATATTCTCAAAGAAGTATGGATCCAAATTAACCCATGATCCCATCTTTTTAAGAAACACGAATGAGACGTACAATACTCAGTTCAACGTCAAATTTCAAGTCAAATTTCAACGTCAAACTACAAGTTGACGATCGGCCTACAGGATATTTTGTATTAGTAATCTCCTCTAAACTATATTGTCCATTTAAAAATTTCTAAAAGAAAATTTATTAAAAAATTTTATGTAATTATCAAAATTAATTACTATATAATCAATATTATCTCTTGAAAATAATAAATTTTATAACTTCAAAACAAACACGCATACAGCCTTATACTAGAAGTCCACGAGACGAACAGAGTGTTGATAGGATAGGGAAAGGTTGTCTGTGACCGACTAACGTCACTTATCATCACTGGGATTTGACACATTCTTATAGCTGGAACGGCAATGGGCCTGTAAAGTTTTTTTTTTTCTTTTTTTTGTCGGCACAGTGAATTAAAAATTTCTTTCAAATTTTTACTAGGCATGATTGTTAGAAAGATATAAATTTCTGTCAATTATATACATTTTTTTTTTTTTTTAACTAGGCATATTATTTTATAAACAGAGCGCATATTATTTTTACTCCATCCTCTCTACGTTGAAAAATAATTCTTGTTTTTTTAAATCTGTTTATTTTACCTACAGATGTTTACTTAAGTAGTTGCGACTAAAGTTTTCCATATTATTTAAATAATCCGATCAAGCTATTTCTTTATCATATTATCATTATATTTATTTGACTAAGGAAATACATTTGAAAAAGATACGAAACTTGTTTGTACTTATATATATATATATATATATATATATATTAACGCATGAAATCGAATTTAATCCTTCGTTCCAGAGTAAATAATTAATTTCATTTAATGAACAAATAGTTATTACCATAAGCAAAATATATAGAATAAATAAGAAAGATTTATTTATACATATACATATATATATATATATATATATATATATATATATATATATATATATATACTACTAGCTTTGCCCGCTACGCTGTTCGCTGTATTTAAATGAGTATTTTTCATAATAATAAGTCTAATTATTTGTCTTCCTATATTTATTAATAAACCTCAAAAATACAAACAGTTATCGTTTGCTACATAGGAATTATTTTTTAAATAATTCATTTGTAAAACGTAATCCTTTAATGGCAACCCTCTTAAGAATAAAATTTGTTGCTCCAAAAAAGGAGCTAATTGTTTTGTTATACAGACAAATAAAATAGCCTTAAAATCAAAAAGTCTTCTCATAATGCTATACAAAAATGCGATATATTACCAATTCCTTTATTCATCTATCAACATCGAATCCAAATTACTGCAGCTAAAAACATTTCGTATAGATAGCAAGTTCTTTTCATGACATATAAGCTCTTTTTAAAAGGATTTAACGAATTTTATTCCTAAAGGGGTTGAAAGGGGAAGTAGAAGAATTTTAACCTTTACACAATATCTCTGCAGTGGTTTTTAATATAAACTTTAAGTTTAGTAAAATGTTTCCTCATACATCCTAATTAAAATAAAAGGTAAGAATCTTCAGAAATCTAGTCTTTAAGTGAGTGAAAAAAAGGCGTCTAACACTTTTACCTAATCTTCGCAAGTGGAAAATCGTAGTAGATTTTCAATAAAAGTTTGAAAATTACGAAAATTTCCTTTCTTAGGTCAAAATTAAAGTAAAAGAGAATCTTTCGAAATAAATCGGCCCGCGGTAGCCCAGTCGGTAAAGTGCCGCTCTCGTAATTGGAAGATTGCGGGCTCGGTACTCGAGCCGGTGAAAGAACGTAAAATGGTGCACGTAAAATCTGTCGTAGCCGCAATGTTCTCCATGTTCCCATCAAAAATTATACCTCTGGGGGTCACCGAAGAGGGAGAGCCATACCTTCCGTGGAGGATCATATTTGTGACGGCATATCTGAAGAGCACCTCTAGGGGTGAGTCCCAGACCGTCTTCAATTGCCCATGGCGCAGCACTAGTGCGAAGTAAAACCTATCCATCCATCCATCGAAATCTAATTAATAAGGGTTTCAAAGGAGGTGTCTATTTCTACCCGCTCTTCGCATTTGGTAAATTATTTGTTGCAGAAGCTTGAAATTTAGAAAAAAAAGTCTTCTCTTAGACCCTAATTACAATAAAATATTAAAATCTTTCAAAATTTAATATCTGAAAGATAGGGTGTCTAACATGCTTCACACTTTATCTGTTAAAATATTACGATTACTGTGTGTATTTTTTGTGGTTTTAATACATAAAAATTAAACATTAAATTAAATAACTGAAGATTTTTTTTTTTTTTTTTTTATATAATAAAGCAAAATTGCTGTGATGGAATTATGATAAAATATAATTTTTTTCCTCATTTTATATATACATATATATATATATATAAGCATTAAGAATTATTTGTAAAAAGAAAAAAAAAAGATTTAAAATGTATTTCAGGAAAATCCGGTATAGACTATACCAATAAATGGAGGCTAAAGACTTAATTCCTAATATTAGATTCTGGGTATTAACGCTTGTACATTAGTAAACAGACTATAAGAATAGTGGCTATACAAACATCAGTTTAAAATTAAATAAAACTTGTAAAGTTATCACCATTTACTACACATAACAAAATATGCCAAACATTAGACCGATATTTTTTTATGTATAAATATAACTTCGTAATTTCTCATATCTTATTTACGATCAGTGTGCGATAATTCGTGAGAGTTTCTAATTATAAATGCAGTAATCTTTTAAAATATATACGATTTATTAACATGCATTATTTATTTTATCTCTTTATTCATGCTTTGTGCTTTATTTATTTTTAACATTTATTTGCTTTGTATGTTTATAAACGTTATCCTTGTATTTACTTTTTTTTTCATTATCCTCGTTTTGTTACTTAAGTCTTCTAACAAGGCGAGTTGCATTTTCATTTTTAACCATCATTATTTTACAGAATTAATCTTATATATATATATATATGAGTGTGTGTGTGTGTATGTATGTATATATATATAATTCTTTATTTTACTGCGCTTTGAATAATGATAAAAAAAATACTCTCATTTTTTAAGATATATATATGTATACGAGTCTAAGCTTATATGACACACATTTTTACAAAATATACGAACTTTCCATATTCAGAAAAATCAGAGAAACTTTTTTAAATATAGCTTGAAAATTTAAATATATTTAACACACTAAGTTATATATATATATACTCTGTAACAAAAAAAGCGATGCACCAAGAAGGAGTAATGCAAACTGGACAAAAATTGACATACGTACAGGTTTCGATGGAAAATGGAAAATTTTAAAGTCTGGCTGCCATCAAATGAGCATGCGACGCTGCAGCGCATCTCAACTGCGCAACTGGCACAATATTAAAAATGAGAAATTTTGATTCCAGGTCATAAAGTCTTCGAGATGTTATTCATCTTCTTAGAAAGACCTCACATACAAGTGCACAAACAACATGCGCAAATGTCAGCATTTATCTATGATGTGTACTTGGGCTCAAAGAATTCAGTTGGTCTAATCTGCGATTTTTTTTTTACAATTGGATAGTAGCGATACCACTATTAGATAATATTGACAGGAATGGGTGAACCATGGTCGAACACAGCGTCAAGGAGGAAACGGTCGACCTAAAGGGAGGACAGAAAGTAAGAACCAGTCTCATAGCGGTACTCAACGCTCCAATTTACCATTATCATAGATCCTACGTGTAACTGGTACTTCAGTGACTTTAAAGATCCTTAATAGATGAAATGGAGATGAGCTCAATCCCCAGATCTCTCTTCCACTGAGGACATTTGGAGCATTATAAAAAGGGTCGTACAACCAGCTCGAGATTTTACCAATCTAACGCACCAATTGGACAGAATTTGCCACGATATTTCACAGGAGCACCTCTGCCAACTCTATCAATTAATACCAAGCCGATTAACTGCGTACCTAGGGGGCCAAAAATGCACCAACGCGTTATTTACTTGTGTACTTTGTGAGGCTCTTTTCTTGATTAAAATATTGAAATTTTCTGAAACTATAATCAATTGTTTTTCTCCACATCTACATCACATCTAACAATTTTTATCCCATTCGGATAACTCTTTCTTGGTGCGTCGCTTTTTTTTTTTTTTTTTTTGTTATAGAGTGCATATTAATGAAAAAAATGAAAGCTTAAGCAATTTCTGGGAATGTAGACTTTTGACAACTGTACTAAATCTTTTTCAAATGTCACGCAAATATTACTTTTAAAACAAACTGCCTTTATCTTGAGAAAAAAAAAATAACTTATTTAAACAAGTTTTCTAGGAGTGTGTTTACTAAATGAAATTTCTAGATACAAAAACTACAGTTACATGAAATATAACTTATTCAAACATATACAGTTTTAAAAACTTTTATAAACATGTAAACTTTTTTTTTTTATTCAGAAAATTTCAAAAGCTCTTAAAGATAATGTATACACTTAAACTTTTAGACACTTTTAAACTTCATACATAAAAATTCATTTTGAGCACTCAAAAATAAACGTATCTTCTGAGCATATACACTTTTTCTTTAAATCATTAAATTAAGTAGATAAAATTACATTTATGCTTATTCTACTTTAAAGTATTTATAATTTGAATCACTTTAAGTATTATATTTTTAACAAAATAAGTGAATAAGTGTAAAATAAAAGTAAATAATTAAATATATATATATATATATATATTTAGAAGCGAGCATCAATCTCTTAATATAGAACGATTCATTAGATTCCGAATTAAAATTTCTTTGTTAACAATATTTAAGAAGAAAAAGCCCCTCCCTACAAAAATTGTACTTTCGCATATAGAATATAGATATATATTGTATTTAAAATAAAAACAACCCAGTGTGGCAAATAGATTACTTTATTTTAACATGCATTTCTTTAAAAACAGATTATTGTTTTTAAACGTTTTAAGTAAGAGATACTGTGTTTGAATTTAAAGCATATTAAAAAATTGTAATATATATATATATATATATATCAGGGCCCGAAATTTCAACTCAGATTTACTCGCCGAAAAAAAAATTTACTCGCCAGAAAATAGGGTTGTCATTTTTTTTCTTATTTTTTTTACGTATTTTGGGTTTTTCATTTTTTCCTAACTATTTGAAAGGCTTTTTTATACAGTTATGTTTTTATTAATATTAAAAGTGTGTCGTATCATGTTTCATAATCATCTATAATTAAAAATCATTATAATGTAATGTATTTGAGATTTGAAAAAGATTCAAATGTCTAATAACATAAATGCAAAGAGTCATTAAAGAAAAAATCTGCTGTGGGCATCACATGACTTCCTTATACACCTTTAGAAATATATACATAATGTTAAAAAGAATTGTCATTTGACCGAAGATAGTTAGCAAAAAAAATATATATATATAAATAAAAGATGCATGGCCGAAACAGTTGGCTAATAGTATTAAAAAAATGCATTTTCACCGTGTTCTAAACTTTTCTGAAAGTTTCAAATGTATAGCTGGTGGGGAAGTTAGTTAAATAATGTTTCTGTTGAATTACGCTGCTGAAGGCAGTAGTGACTCCGAAACAAATTGCTAAAAATATTTTAAAAATGCATTATCACCGTGTTCTGAGCTTTTCTGAAAATTTCAAATGTGTAGCTAGTCGGGAAGTCAGTTAAAAATAGATTGCAATATTTGTACTGGTAAAGCTGCCGAAGGCAGCAGAGATCCAAAACAGATGGTTAAAAATATTTTTTTTAAAAATGCAGTTTCACCGTGTTCTGAACTATTCTGAAAGTTTCAAATGTCTAGCTGGTCGGGAAGTTTGACTAATAATTTTTCTCTTTAATCATATAAACGCTGCTGGAGGCAGCAGATATCCGAAACAGTTGGCTAAAAATATTTAAAAAATGCATTGTCAACGTGTTCTGAGCTTTTCTGAAAGTTTCAGATGTCTAGCTAGTCGGGAAGTCAGATAAAAAACGATTGCAATATTTGCCCAAACCGTTTTTGAGTTATTACCGTTTTTTGATAATGGCCAAACCCATTGTATTTTTGGTCATTATGAACCTAATTTTCCTGAATGTCTCCAAAACAGAAAATAATACAAACTCCAAAAAGGAGGTACACAACTAGATGTTATAAGAAACCTATGTACCAATTCGCAACTTTCTACGTCCAACCTTTTTTGAGTTATGCGAAATACACACACACATATACAGACGTCACGAAAAATCGTGTAAAGTCGCCTTATATCTCTAAAATGAAAGCTCGTGTTAAGACGACACTTGCAGGTGCACAACTAGACATCATGAGAGTCACACGTATAAATTAGCAACATTCAGCGATCATTCGTTTTCGAGCAATGTGGAATACAAAATCCATTTCGCAAATCGGGATTACTATACTTCCTTATACTTTGTATAAAGAAGTAAAAAAGTAGAAGAAAAAATTCTTTGTCAAAGAATATCCTGTGAAAATCATTTTATTATGAAATATTAAGCTTCCTTGTTTATCTATTTATTTACTTAAAACTTTTTATATTAGAAATGTCTTTATTGTCCATTTTGTTTTTGTAATCGGACGGAATGTATTCTTCGATCACTTTTCATGAAACCATGGGAGCATCTGCGCAAGTGCTAACTCAACGAGTCCAATGCTAAAACAAGGGTGACTCAGAGAAATGAGCAAAAGCACACAGAGCGCGGATTTACTGGATGTTTTATAAATTTCAAACTGTCAGTCAAGGTGGCATCCCTCCAACATTTTGAACGCGTCCTCACTGTTAGTTTTAGGATATGTGGCTCTACTGTATGTGTATAACTCGTTCATAGTTGTTATTTGTAATAGCCATTTCGGAATAGCTTTTTCGATAAAATCGTTGCTTACAAATCATTTCAAGCGCAAATCATTGGCGTTTCAGTAAAAAAACTGAAAAATATAAACTGTGTTTTGATCATTATTCGACAAAATAAAGGCAGTATCTTAAAAAGGACTCGAGCTCATTTTCATGAGGCAATATCGCATAGGCAAACTTTTCCCTATCTCCTCTCCCGGATAGTGGGCGACGGGGAAAGAAACTCTCTGCTCGACAATTCTCACTCTGATTGGAGAAATAACAATGCGAGAAACAAAACTGACGATGAGATCAACACTTTTATGTATGCACTATGCATTTTTCATTTACCAGGCCGGGGCGATCTCGGGCAGCGCACACACAGACACGGCTCACCGACACTCTAAAAAAGAGAGGTTAAATATGCGGTTATAAATGGCAAGATTTTATTATACTTAAATCTATAAAAAGAATGTATTTTGCCAACGTATCGTGTATGAATTCTTTTTATAGCTTGACCAAATTTTTACTCTCCACAGTAAAAATTCCACTCGCCAATGGCGAGCTGGCGAGCGGAAATTTCGCGCCCTGTATATATATATATTAGAAACAGTTATATGTGTCATAAATTACTGTGTAGAAGATGCAGAATCCATCCCCTCTCAAACCACCGTGGGAATATAATAATAATATTCAAAAAGCTTTTTTAAAATTTTTATTAATTTTTTAAAAATGTGTAACAGATAATTCTGAGAATATTCGGCCAGACTACACTTTGAAGCTTATTTCTATCATTTTAGGTAGTCATTAGGTATATTGAGTACGGTTTTTACACAGATCATATATTGTACATAAATTTAGAACAGAAAGAAAAACGCATAGCATAATTTGAAATGCATTTCAAGCAATATTCAACTATAGTCCTCATACATCCGAAAACTTTATGCTACCTTGTAAGTGAAGTGTACATTCTTTTTGATGCCATATTTTGTGTGAAGATTGCTTATGTGCATAGAGAAAATGTTTGTTAATTTTATGAAATTTAGTGCATTCTAAAAACGTTCATATAACTGGATAAGAAATTTCGTCCACAGACATTAGGTGTTTGAAAATGTTTGTATGCATATGTGCACTAATACGTTCTCCGGTTTTAAATAGAGATCTTCGATTATATTACCGTGTTGTACAGATTCAGTTTATCAACTTGCAAATACCGTTTCTGAATTATACTAAAATTATACTAAATGTTCACATACACAGACAGACACTCATACCAACTGTTAAAAACCTAGTTTCAGATTCAGGAGAATTCAAGCCGTGCAATTAGATAAAAATCTCAGAATTCAAAAATTCGTCCTCAAAACATTTACTTTTCTACTTTATATGTATAACAGAAAAAAATGTAATAATAAAAAGAAATAAAAAATTATTCATATCACAAAACTAATATAATTAGGAATAAAAATGTCACATTCAGTTTAAATAATGTACACTTACACATTAAATTCAAAACACATAGACACACACATACATATATATACTGCAAGCGGGCTTTTCCTTTTAATCTACAATTACGTACAGTTTTTAATTAAAACTCATTATGAACATAAAAATTTTATTAAATAGGTAAAAAATATGTTAGAATAACAATCCTATAAGCGTTTTTTAACAAAAAAGAGCTTTTTCAACGTGGTTAAAATATTTAGATATTCAAATTAAATACGCAGCATAGAAAAACCAATTTTTGAATTTCAACTCTGAAAATGACTTAATATTTAGCTCGTGCTTTTGCCGACAATATACTTAATTTTTACTCTGCACAATTGTACTTTTGACAAAAGTGGCTCAGTATATTTAGCTATCAATCTATGTAATAAATAATTTTCTATCTTTCGCGCAAGCGCAGTAAAAGAATATTTAATGTAAATTCTCATATCTCAGCGAATATTACGCGCGTTAATTTTATATTTCAGAATAATGCTTCTCCAGTGTTTTGTCAGTTTTTGTAAGGTTTTGTAAAACTTTAGAGAAATCGATTCTTTTATAAGCAAAAAAAAAAAAAAAAAAAAAAAAAAAAAAAAAAAGCCAAAAATTTAATAATTTTTGAAAAGAAATTTATATCCGCCTAAATAACTGAGCAATTTCGTAAAAAACATACAAATATTGTACACAGTATGTGCAAAAATGTGTTAAAGTTACAAGTCATTTGTAGCTTTTTATGATACAGGAGGATCTAATGCGCTTTGCTTCAATTTGTAGTTGGTCCCATAATTCCACTCCATTGAATAAATCGATTGTAGAAAATGTGTTTAAGTGCTTTTAAATGTTCTTTGCATGTTTGAAGTTTCAGAAGAGTTCATCCAGAATTTCTCAGAAAATAGAAAGAATGCAAAAGAAATTCTAATAATTTGTTTACTTTTACCAGGTGAAATTTTTATTTATTTATTTTTTAATTGAGCCATATATATATATATGCTGTTTGATATCCTATCTCATTTTGAATCAACATCATATAGATTATTAAACTAGAATTTTCTTCATTACCTATAAATAAAATATCTGTCCAAAAGTACACAATAATTTTAAAACCTCACAAGCCTTTTCAGTGATGTCGATAATTATAAATTCTTCATCAATCATTATCATAAAATATTATTGCAAGTGTTAAAAAATAACGGCGTAGAGCTCTTTTTCTCTTCATTTAAATGTTTTAACTAACACTGAACTAACCCATACCAAATTCAAAGGAAGCTAAATTTGTTCTTGAATCAGAAAACCTCATAAAAGTGTTTAGAGCCAAAGCCAGTACAAGATCTGTAAAACAAAGTAATGCTAAAAACAAAATGTTCACCTACAGCAGCGAAAACTACCTGAAACGCTTAGCCTGCAATAAACCACCACTTGCAAAATATAATGTATGTACAAATAAAAAAATTAGCTAAGCAAAATATTTACAATTTGGAATACGTTAAGAAACTTTAATGTAAAAAGTCAGATGTAAAAGCTTAAGTCAACTTGGCACATTTCACTTGCTACCACTCAAGGTTTCATATAAAGGCTGATATTTCCATTTAATACTTATAAATTGAACTACATTAGGTTTCTTCAATAAAATATTTACTCAGGCAACAATGCTTATGGTTTTTGATTACTCTTTTATAGATTTGGAATCTTTAAATTCAGTTTAGTATGAATTTTTTTATGAATTTACGATCTTTAAAATTCTTAAACTTCTATTGAGATTTAAGAAAATATTTTTTTTTTTTTTTTTTGGTTGTTCAATAGAATCTGTTTAAAAGAATTACGGATGGACTTGAAATTAATCAATTAGTTTTTCAGAAAAATATTAAAAAGTGCATGATTATATAAAAGATTTTCGAAAAAAAAAAAAAGTTTTTTGTTGTCTTTTTATTTTTAATATTTTTTCTTTTAAACATATTGCAAAATACATCCCTAATTCTTTTAAACATCCAAAAAAATATTAAGTTTTTTCTTGAATATCTATAGAAATTTCATCATTTCAAAGATTATGAAATCAGGGAAAATGTTAACAATTCAAAGTTTTCAAATCTGTAAAAAATACATCAACACCAACACAGTAAGAATTGTTCCCAGAATATAATTTTATTGAGAAAAACCTATTATAGTTCAACTTATAAATATTAAATGGATATATAAGTTTTTACATGAAAGCTTTTGAGGTGTAAAATCAAAGGTGCCAAGTCCCCCTAATCAAGCACAGTAATTAGAAGGTATTCACTTTCTAAAATATTCCCGTCATTAAATAACTGTTATAGATAATGCTTAACACCCCAAATCGCTGAAATTTACCAATACACATTCCATAAAGACGTATAGAAGTTTATTTTGCACATGCTTTGGTAAAAGCACTACTTCAGGCTCAATTGTATATTTCGCAGCATCAGTAATTTAGAAAAGCAAGCTATTAAAAAAATATTCGACTATTACAGATCACTGACATTATTACTAATTTTAATGACAAATTTAAAGGATTGTGACTATTATAAATTAATATATTCATATTCTAGTATTGAAATAGTTGTATCTCGTAGAAATTGTATCTCGTTTCTAAATTTCCTCTAAACTGTATGATATAAAAGGTATGATTTGTACATATACATACAGTATTTGTACATATACACAAAACACAAATCGTTTCGACCACAGATATTGTTAACGTAATACATGAATGCTTTAATTACAGAATCTTCTGAATTTAAAATATAAATGTATATTTTAGAATATCCAAATTAAGAAATTGATGTAGAAAATTGTTTAAATAGCAGTTTGTTTCTTTAAAACAATAAATTTTTCCTCACACGCATTTGAAATTTTTGTATGAAAGATTAATGCATGTTATTTGAATTGGAACAGCAAAAATTTCTTTCCGTAAGCATCTTTCTGTTAGTTACATAAATAAATGCAAATTGTAATGGAAAATCATAATTATTTGAAGTAGAATGTTTTAATTTATTTCCATGCGTAACATTAATTCTGCACAGAATTTAGAAATAATTTCTACAACCGATGTCCCAATTAGTTCTTTGTGTTTTAAGAAAAATCATTCTTTCGAATAAATGAATTTCTAAAATTGTTTAGGGGAACATAATTTATCTATAAAACGAAAATGATGCATACTTTAACCATCACAGATTAATTATATTTTTAGTAAATATAAGATTAATTTCAACAGTGATGAATTTAGTGTTTAAGACAGAAAAATGGTTGAGACGTTTGTACTATATTTTAATAAATATTTTTAATATTTATGGTAATACTTATGGTAAATATCAAAGTTCACAAACTTCACTAATTAAATAGAAAGTTTCTGGGATTTTTTTTTTTTTAGTTATGGCTTGTTATTAAAATGATGTGAGACCATAAGAAAAATGTACAAAATTGCATTTGTAAAGACTATGTTTGTTTGCACAGTAGGAAGGTTTATTAAGTTAGTTTTTTTCTTTTATTTTTTTCTGTAAAAAGACGTAGCAAAAAGTATTATTAAATACAGCTTCATTTTGTAACTCTAAAGAATAAACTATTTTTTTAGTAATGTAAAATATAACTTATAACATCTTCTTTAAATACCGTCTGAGCTTCATTTCCTTTTTTTTTTTTTTTTTTTTTTTTACATATTATTTGTTGTTATGAAATATTGAACAGGACAGAGTATTTCAGGATAGATATTTATACATAAATAGATAAATGTTTGTTGACTATGAATATTTCTTGAGCATAGTTCACTTAAATATTTATTATATATATATGTGTGTGTGTGTGTGTTGATAAATGGTAAATGTTTTAATTTAAGATGCTCACTTGAACATAACTTTAGAATTTTACAGCTGAAGATATCTACATATACTTATACATAAAAAAAAAATAATAATTTCTGAATACCATATATTTTCAAGCTTTATGTCAAAAAAGATTATATTTGACGTAGTTTCGAAATAAAAATAAGCACAATTTTAAGAAAAATTTTCATTAATATATTAAGATAGAAAAAAAAAAAAATATTTATTTAAACAATTTCTTCCTTGATGAACCGCATACATGCATTCAGGGCTAACACAGACGACTATTTAGTGTTGTTATTATTATTATTATTATTATTATTATTTTCGTACCACTGTTCACATAACATAAAATTTATAATACATTTATGCAAGCAAAACGCATATTTACCTGCAAAATTTATTATAAATTTTATTATTTGGAAAATAGTGGTACGAAAAGAATATTGAAAAAGGCACCGGTAGCAGCCCGTACATAAATATTGAATACATTATACAATATATATATATATATATACAGTCGGTAACAAAAGTGTCCGAACACTAGCGAAAATTCCTATGTAAAAAAAGTACACTTCATACAGTTCTGTTAAATAAATCCTTATCGAATCATGTTCTTAGACTGACTAAGAACAGGATTCGACAAGGATTTATTTAACAAAACCTTATGAAGTGTCCTTTTTTTACATAGGAATTTTTGCTAGTATTCGGACACTTTTGTTACTGACTTTATATATAGTTTATGTTTTATATTTTAAACAAAAATAAAATTTTCAGTTATAAACATTTTGTAAATCGCATAATAGTTGTTTATGGAAATTTCTGCGCACGTCCGCATCTATCATTAATTAAAAACCAAATTCGAGATACATCTGCACACGTCGCAGTACTACTGCGACGTTAAACCCAACTAACTCGTCACTGATCAGTCTGTTGCTATACTTGATCATTAACAGCGTGGGCAATAAATTACAGCTTCTAACTTATATAGCAAAAAACGTAGAACCATCCGACTGCAACAATCGAAAATAATTGTATACATATTACGTTTATAATGTTTCTTCGGAGTAACATGTATGTACCTGAACAAATTCATTCGGGCCATTTCAGTTTAATACTTAACGGGTCTGTCTGAAATGCATTTGCATAGTAAATTAAATTATGGGGGGAAATATGCAAAATTCCTAGTCTCACGAGTGGTTCAAACTATATATTATAACAATAAACTCTAAATAAGCATGCTCTTTATAGAATGGATTGTTTTTAATTGAGTTAAAAGTATTTGGGTATGAATAATATATATATATATATATATATATATATATAATTTTTATGACACTTCTTCCTTTCTCTTACTTGTATAGGGTGATTTTATTTATTTATTTATTCATTCGTGTGTGCGTGTGTAAATTTTAAAATTTTGAAATAACTGTTTTGTTATAACAGCACCTTTTTATGTACGCTGAATCAAAAAATCCAGTTTTTAGGGATTATTTTCTCTCCCTCTCCCCCCCCCCCCCCTCTTAAAATTAAATATTTCAGGAAGTTCAAATTGGAAGTTTTTAAACAGCATTATATGACTGCGTTGCATGAAAATTTTATTCATATCTGGCATATATTTCGTGCACAATATCATTCAAAATTATTTAGTTAATTTAGTCTACAGATAAAACTTCTTGGTACATTCTTACATGTTTAGACCGTACCAAACAAAGTGGAATAAACGTATAATTGCTTGAAGCACAAAAGTATGTGTTATATAGGATTCACTTTGAAAGGTATTCAGCATTTGTTTACGGATCCACGCAAAATAATTTTGGTTTATTAATGGATATTTCGACAAGTCCATCGAAATGCATTTCAGTTGATGTTATGAGTTTTTATTTCTGTATTAAATTTAAAAACACGATGTATTGCGCGTAAAAATACAGACAATAGGTAGGGATACCAAAAATTGTTATATACTTTTGCATTACGTGTACAGTCGGTAACAAAAGTCTCCGAACACAATCAAAAATTCCTATATAAAAAACGTACACTTAATACAGTTGTGAGGTTGAGACGTTAGAACGTCACCACAGTTGTTTCAATTAAGCTGGATCCAGCAAAGTAGGAAGTGGGGACGGTTAAAATCACTCCGTCGCCAGTGGCTCGGTGACGGTTGAAGTCGAGATAGTTTTGTGTCGGCAGGGTGCTGCATTAAAAGACTTAGATTTTGAGTATTAGTTAAATTAGAAGTGATTTTTAAAAGTACGGATTGAAATGTAGTGAAAGGAGGGTGTAGGAAAAAGTATAAAAATAGAGATGGTTTTAGTAGATAGTGAGGATGTTGGAGGATCGTATAGTGGTTGTTGGAGGATATTATAGCGAGTGTGCTGATTCTTATTTTGGTGAATATCGAAAGTGGAGTAGAGGAGATTTAGTTGTGTGAAGTTAAGTAGTGTTGAGTGTTGTTGAGTGGCTACTAGTTTTCGGAAGTTAAAGCTGGGATAGAAGGGAATCCTCTGTCCCATAGTGAAGCCGTAGTTGGAGTACGAGTGTGACCGTCTCTACACCTTTCGACTATCTGCTGGGGTGAGATATTTAAAGTCATCTACTTAATTTGTTGATTCATATATTTTGATTAAGTAAAACGCTGGCTGAGCTATATAAATTTACCAGGCCGCCCCCACATTAATCTGCTCAAATAAACTTTAGTTATTGTTATTTAAAGTCTTGTGTTCTCTTAGTAATCTAAGTATTTAAGTTAAGATGGAGTTTGCAGGAGCGCAAACTCCACAGTGGCGCCCAACTCCGTTCGACATCCCCCCCACTCGGGTTTATTTTACTGCCTCAGACAATGTACTTAAATTTTTTGAAGATCTTGAGCAGTATTTTGATATATGTAAAATTGACGAGGATGATAAATTTAATTTATTAAAATACTCCTTAAAAGGAGATGCTAAAATCTGGTATGACACCATTGCCTATAGAGCTCTAGGCCAAAATCCAACGTATGAGGATTTGAAACTCAAAATTAAAAATTCATTCTCTTCTATTGTGGATAAAACCAAACTCCGTCAAGAACTTTATACGACAAAAATGTCGTTTTATGACAAACCTACAACATTTTTATTACGTAAATTCGACATTATAAAGCAGCTGGATTTCGTTTTATCTTTTGCCGCTGCAATGGAAATTATAACCCCGCTATTGACTATTCCAATTCAAGATTATCTTGATCTGAAACCTGTCACTTCTTACGACAGCCTGTTTCAAACCTTAGCTAAATATCAAGACCGACATCCTCCAAGGGCGGAAAACACCTTTAATCGCCAACGGGGTAATGGAAATATGCAAAATTCTAGGCGTGAAAATTTCACACCCCCCTCAAAATTTCAATCGCTATCAACAAGAACGCCAATCGCCGCAGCCAAGGCGTAATAACTTTCAAAATTCTCGGAACGATCGTTCTAATCAAAATCAGTCTCAAAACTTTTCTCGAGCTGATAGAAATAACAGAAATTTTCGTAACTCTCGTGATAACCAGAGTCATCAGTTAAACGAGTAAGTGGCTCTTGTGAGGAGGGTCAACAGCCACTGAATAACTCAACCACCTCCATATGTTTAGACACTATTTGTATCAGTCCAGTGGACCTTCCTAATTTAAATGCAATAATTCATGATACTTTCATACCTACTTATTGGGACACTGGTGCTGAACGCTCCTTTCTAGCGTATGAAACTTATAAAAAGTATTTTGACTTTAAACCTTTAAAGCGGACAAATTTAAATATTACAACGGCTCAAGGCAAGTCCTGTGTTAATAGAGGCGAAGTCAGCCTGAATGTTAAAATTCATAATTTAAGTGTTAATTGGCCTTTTTACGTCATCGACAATCTTCAGTATCCCTGCATTATAGGGTTAGATTTTATGAAAGCAAATAATGTTGAAATTAATTTTGCCAATAAATCTTTACATATTGATGATTCTAAGTCAAATTCTAAACCTGTCGAGCCGACAGAGTTAATTGTTAATTTAGAGGAAAGTGCCCTCACTCATATTGAAAAAATTGATTTTGTTAATTTTCTTAATCAGTTTAAACAGTTATTTTCTGAGACACCTGGCTTAACCCATGTTGTTTGCCTTGAAATTGACACTGGAACTAATAAACCAGTCTTTAGTAAGCCTTATCGTTATGATCAAGCCAAACAAGATATTATAAATTGGCATATTGAGAAAATGTTGCAAAATGATATTATTATGCCTGTAACTTCTCCTTATGCGTCTCCTGTTGTTTCATGTCGTAAGAAAAATGGTAAACCTATGACTGACCCTGAGGCATGGAGATTTGCAATCGATTATCGTAGGCTAAATTCTATTACACAATATCCTCAGTATCCCTTGCCTATAATTGATGATTTGTTAGCACATATAACAACGACAAATTTTATGTCTACTCTCGATCTGACATCGGGTTACTTTCAAATTGCAATGAAACCCGCTGATATATCAAAAACAGCGTTTATAACTAAAAACGGCACGTTCGGTTTTAAACGAATGCCTTTCGGATGATCAGGGGCTGTAGCAACATTCCAAAAAGCCATGGAAACTATTCTCAAACCTGTTTTGAATAAATTTGTACATGTTTATCTCGATGATATAATAATCACGTCCTCATCTTACAATGAGCATTTAGATCATTTAAAAACTGTTTTTACTCTACTGCAAAATGCAGGATTAACTTTAAATTCCTCTAAGTGCCATTTTGCACGACAGGAAATTAAGTACCTAGGCGTCAAAATAACGCCTGCTGGTATTTCTGTAGATAATGAAAAGGTTCAGCCAGTTTTAAACATGCCCCCTCCTACAACTTCCAAACAAGTTTCGAGATTTCTAGGCATGTGTGCTTGGTATGGGAAATTTATACCTAATTTTGCTCAGATATGCGAGCCCCTCTTTAAACTCAAAAGGAAAAGAGTTAAATTTCACTGGTCAAATGAAGCACAAGAAGCATTTGATAAGTTAAAAACGATACTTAGCGCTCCTCCTGTACTAGCTCATCCTAATTATAATATTAAATTTCAAGTAGCTACTGATGCTTCTTCGTACGGCATTGGTGCCGTTTTAAGCCAAGAAGGCCGCCCAATAGCATATGCGTCCCGTACGCTTAACACTGCAGAAAGAAATTATCCAGTAACTGAACGTGAATGTTTAGCAGTGCTTTGGGGACTGCAAAAATTTCGTTTATATTTTACGCAACTTCCAGTAACAGTTGTTACAGATCATGCGGCATTAACTCGGTTAACAACTGGAAAGAACCTCTCCCCCCGCATGATTCGATGGACTCTTAAGTTATCTAACTTTAATATAAACATAGAACACCGACCTGGTTCTGACAATATCGTAGCGGACGTTCTTTCACGTACTACTCAAACTCAAGAAAATAAGATTGAATCTAATATTACAAATCAATCCCTTGCTTTAAATGAAAAGAATGATCAGTTAAATTCTACTGTTAAAGCCTCATATATTCATCGTTCGCATTTAAAGGCTGAACCGGTTCAATCCGAAATATTAGTAGACGTGACTGAAACTCGTGTAAAGGAAATTGAAAATGAACAAGTTAATCCATGTGCTTCTACAAATCTAGTCACTACTTTAAACAATAAATTCGTATCTGATCAGGAAAAAGTAGCTTTAGCGCTTATGCCAGCATCTGTGTTAAATTCGAGAGATCAATTAATCCAAGAACAAAAAAATTATCCCGAATTTGGATTAATCTATAAGTATTTAGAAGATCCTGAGTCAGTTTCATTAATTGAATCAGCCACTGCCTTCTTTAATAATTATATTTCTCGTTACGGCGCCCCCCTTCAAATTGTAACGGACCATGGTCCTCAATTTATAAGTAATGTTTTTAAGGCACTTTGCGATACACTCGAAATTAAACATGTCTTCACGGTTCCATATCGGCCGCAAGCTAATCAGGCCGAACGTGTTAATAGAACTCTAATAAACATGATTGCGACATTCATTGATCAAAATCATGAAAATTGGGATCAGTTTCTTTATCATTTTGGCTATGCAATTCGTACAGCGGTAAGTGATGCAACCGGAAAAACTCCCGCTGAATTGTTTTTGGGCAGAAAGATTCTGACCCCCTTTCAAAAACTGGTATTAGTACAGCAAAACGCATCTCAATTTATTACGCGAAATATTGAAGAATTGCTACCAGAAGTTCAGAGAAATTTGAGAAAAGCTCAAGAGCAGCAAGCTCTATATTATAACTTAAAACGTAGAATTTTAAAAGTAAAAGTGGGAGATAAAATACTCCTAGAATCACATTTTCTTAGCTCTAAAAAAGATGCTAAAGTAGCTAAATTTGGGCCAAAATTCATTGGGCCTTTTTCTGTTTTAAAGATAGAAAATAATAATTTGACAATTGATTTTAACGGCACCCCAACGACCATTAATGTTGATCAGGTCCGAATATTTAAAGAGCGCACTCAATCATATACTGAAACTCTTGATAGTGATAGCGTGCCGGGTTCAAACCCACCTGACGAACAGTCCGTCCTTACGCCTAACCTCACTCCCCAGCCTAGTGCTCCTGATTCTTGTACAGCTGATGAACTACCTACTCCTACAACACCCGAACAATCTGTTCAGGGCACTTCCGCTGACCAGTCTAGTGTTAGCAGACCCGTCGCACAAAAACGAGCTCGTAGTGGGTCATCAAATCATTCTAATGTGAAATTTCCTAGGCAAAATGGTCGCAAACGCGACTATTCTTTTACTAATGGCTCTTTTATACCGCAGAGTAAAAAGAAACATGGTTGGAACAAGGGTTTCAAACGCCCTCAAGCCCCCTCCTCAAAGTCCTCTGGAACACATCGCCCACAGAAGGTACTAGCAGTTCCAGATTCAGTGCACACCGACTCGTTCCGACCTAAGAGAAAAGCAAGGGTTCGAAAAAGACCTCCACCCTCTTCATCAGCTAGCGGACGGCACATGGAAAAATTCCTAGCAGCTCCTGACTCGATCGGCAAAGACGAGTTCTCTTCACACCACCGATTTAATACTCGGCGTCAAGCCAGACTCCGACAACAGGCTCAGCCATATGAATCACCTGCCGAGCAAGCCTTTGTACAAGCCTTTTGGGATAGCCCTAGACCCCGGTCTGAAAGCCTCCAACCCTGTGGCCTAGCTGACGAGTACATCGAGAACATTCACCAAGACCTCTGACCTTGCTGAAGTTACAGCTGCAAATTCACATCAGGTGATACCGTTCTCTATTTTTTTTTCTCTATTACAAGTGCATTTCTGTCAGAGCTGTACAAAATGTTCGACGTACCTTGAAGCCTTTTTGGGACTTTATATTTTAAGAACTCTTACGAAAGTTATGGACTTTCCCAAACTAAAAATACAAAATTTAACTTAGCCATGAACTTTCAAATCAAAATTAATGTTCTGCTTCAATGTCAACATTTTTGTTCTCTCTTAAATATCTATTTTATGTATGTATTAAGTCTTTTACCTTGTAGCCATCTCCTGCAGAAAGCTGGTAATATAAACTGTTTTTTTGGCCCCTTTGTAAATCCCCCCCCTTTTTCTCTTGTATTTTTATAAATGATGTATTTATAAACTGCATATTTGTATTTGTAAAATGTTTTGAATATTTGTCTAAAAGTTTATCTGTATGTACTTTTTGAGGGGGTAAAATGTTTTTTTTTTAGCTATAAGCATAAAAGTCGTGTTTAACTATATAACATTAAAAAGACTAACTACTCAGTTTTTTCCGCTTATGCTTTAGCTAAGGAGGGAGAAATATTTCTGTATGTAACCTATCTATTATGTTAATAGAGACGAACATTTCTCAGTTTCTTCTAGAAATGAATTCTAACTATTTTTTTTTACTATGCATACTGTAAAAGTTTTCCCATTTCAGACACTCTGATGGACTATTCTCTTAATCTGATGTTAAAACTCTTTTTATCTAAAGTGAAAGATCTTAATTTGATGGCAAAAAGTTCTTTTTCCTGCATATGGACAGCCTCTGGATTCTGACGTCTGCTCTAGTGCGAAGAAAGTTCAGCCTATTCTTGGTTTACTCATCTACCTTGCAGACGTAGAGCTCCAGATACCAGTCCAGCCAGTCAACTCATATTAATAAAGACTTTATCATTTTTTTCTCTTTTTATTTTAAAGACACTTACTCTTGTGTTATAACAAACATTAAATGTCGCATTTTGTTACAAGCGACTTACATTGTAAAGCCAAGATCAAGTTAAATTTAAAATATTGCCTTCCTGGCCTAACAGGGAGACGTTTGTTAATCCTTCTGTAAGCCTGGTTTTAGCTCAGTCAGTTTTAAGTTTTTCTCACCCAGTTAAAATTTAAGTGACGGCTGCACTCACACTTCAGAGATTTGAAATAGTTAGAGAGGGAATGAAGCTATTTACATTTAATCGATGAAACCCGTTGGGGATTTTCCCGACTAAATTTTTTTTCTAGGAGGGGGACTGTGAGGTTGAGACGTTAGAACGTCACCACAGTTGTTTCAATTAAGCTGGATCCAGCAAAGTAGGAAGTGGGGACGGTTAAAATCACTCCGTCGCCAGTGGCTCGGTGACGGTTGAAGTCGAGATAGTTTTGTGTCAGCAGGGTGCTGCATTAAAAGACTTAGATTTTGAGTATTAGTTAAATTAGAAGTGATTTTTAAAAGTACGGATTGAAATGTAGTGAAAGGAGGGTGTAGGAAAAAGTATAAAAATAGAGATGGTTTTAGTAGATAGTGAGGATGTTGGAGGATCGTATAGTGGTTGTTGGAGGATATTATAGCGAGTGTGCTGATTCTTATTTTGGTGAATATCGAAAGTGGAGTAGAGGAGATTTAGTTGTGTGAAGTTAAGTAGTGTTGAGTGTTGGTGAGTGGCTACTAGTTTTCGGAAGTTAAAGCTGGGATAGAAGGGAATCCTCTGTCCCATAGTGAAGCCGTAGTTGGAGTACGAGTGTGACCGTCTCTACACCTTTCGACTATCTGCTGGGGTGAGATATTTAAAGTTATCTACTTAATTTGTTGATTCATATATTTTGATTAAGTAAAACGCTGGCTGAGCTATATAAATTTACCAGGCCGCCCTCCCATTAATCTGCTCAAATAAACTTTAGTTATTGTTATTTAAAGTCTTGTGTTCTCTTAGTAATCTAAATATTTAAGTTAAGATGGAGTTTGCAGGAGCGCAAACTCCACACAGTTTTGTTAAATAAATCCTTGTCAAATTCTGTTATTATACTGACTAAGAACAGTATTCGACAATGATTTATTTAACAAAACTGTATTAAGTGTACTTTTTTTATATAGGAATTTTTGCAAGTGTTCGGAGACTTTTGTTACCGACTGTAAGTTGTAAGTTCTTTAGCAAGTTCACCATACCCTGATAATCATTCAGGAACAGTAATTATTGGTTTTCCTAATATCTTCAAGAAATAGATTTTTGAGGTCTAATACCTTGACAATCAGTTTTTGATATACAAATAAAATCCATAAAGAAAGTCCCGTTTTTAATTTTTGCTGCGAAAACGCTTCGTTCTTGATTTCAAGCGTGGGTGTCCATTTTCCTGACTCACTGGCGAAAAAATCGAAGTTATTTCTAAATCGCTAAGTACTGAGTTGGCTACATGGTTTTAAAAAAATTAACATGCTGTTGCATGCAATTATGATTTATTGTATGCTTCCTGAATGCTGGGATCATTAAACGGATTGACACGGATTAATTTTCAAATGAATAAAGTGGTATTACGAAGAATTAAAGGTTCCTCATTACGATATTTTCAATTCATTTTCTTCAAATTTCCTGTCCAATTCTTCATGAACAAAATCTTTCATAAGTTGTGAAATTTGTGACGGCATATTTATACGATGGAAGAATGCAAAAGCTCGAGCCCCGCTATCAGAAATGCTTCAACAATGGTGGCAAGTATTTTGAAACATAACCTATGAATTGTACTTAATTATGCAATAAATGTGTTTTTTCTAAGTATGTTTTCATTTTTTTAATTTCTTAATGGAACTTGCTCTCTGGATTGTCCTGGTAATTGCAGATTCTTTAGTCTCCTAAATATGGATATGAAAATTTATGTGTTTGTTTTGTGTGCCTGTTATCGACATAACTTAAGAACAAATAAATGAAAATATTCAATGTCAGTATTTTAAAGATCATATAGATATGCGACTTAAAATGTTGACAATGATTGGCATAGCTTGCAGCTTTTGCGTTTTCTTCACACCACTTTCTCTATGTAAAAATTTTCGATTATTGTTAAAATAAAAATAAATAAAAGTATAAAATTTTCCGATAGGGAAAAAAAGAGAGAGAGAAGAAGAAAGAAAAGAAAAGAAGAGAAATTACAATCTGGCAGCTATAATGAACGGTCAGTTTTAAAGCGTTGTATGAGTCTTGACCAATTTGAAACTATTTTTTTTTTTTTTTTAAATTAAGAGAAACCTATTATTTTATTAATATAGATGAAATATTCAAAGAGAGGGTTTAGGTGGGCGGTAGCTCGCCTTTATATGAAAATATTGCCCAAGTAAAATTGTTTTTATATCTAATAGGATAAGAAAAGTAGTGTGACTGAACTATATTATTATTATATTATTATTATTATTTTAATTAAAATTTAATACAAGAAAAGCATTATGATAGAATTTTTTGCAAGGAAAAGAAATATGAAAATTAAACATTTAATCCGAAAACACAGGCGCAGGCTACACTCCACCACAAGACATCTGTTATTCGATAAAAATTAAACTTATATGGAACCTCTATATGTCAGTGTCCAAAATATACTGCTAAAAGAAATCTTGATTTATTAATAATTCAAATAAAAAAAATCTTATTTATATATTTAAAGTTATTTTGGAGTTTATAAATGTGAGTATGAACATATGAACTAACGTATAAGAGAGTGGCTAATCAGTTAAATAAATAAAATATATCCTAAAATTTCAAATCCTTTAAAACTAATTTTCATTTCCTAAGATAAATAATTAAGATAATAAAGTAATTAATGATACATTCCAATGCAAAAATATAGATAGAACATTCAGCATAAAACAAGCGAGTAAGTTTCTATGTATGGACATGGCGAGTATAACTTAACATAGCATACTTTCATTTGTCTTTTTTTTTTTTTTTTTTTATTTAAAAAAATATTTTTTTTATTATAATTTTATACGTAATGAGAAAAAATTTGGTTCTGTAGTATAAATGAATGTAAGTTTCCGAAAGATTCCAGAACTCTGTTCTTCCTGAAGTTAGAGATTCCAAACTTTTGCAATCCCATAAACTACACATTTTCGCCAAATTCAAATGCTAAGTCGCCACATTCGATGCCAAACAACCAAAATGGGTGCCAAGACCAAAATCTGCGCTGGCTACAAATATGGAGGATTGTCGAGATTAGCGATCAAATCTGGCAGCAAATTGTTTCAGGATAGCCAAAATTAGTAAATCTTTTCTCAATTTTAAAAGAATTAAATGTTTTAGTGAAAGATATCGTTTCTCATCACTAATTTTCACGAAAGAGAACAAAGGTATGTCATCTATACTCGAATGATTTTCATTGAACTCAAGATGTTCATTTGATAATGAGAGATTCTGTAATAAGCCGTGGAGCACTATTCTTGAAAAAACTACTGTATTTGCCTCCGCGGTATATATAATCCAATTATCAAGACTTTTGTGGCTGGAGTAGCAATTTCTTTTCCTTGTTATTTTCAGGAATTTTCGTAGACTTGAACCTGTCAGTTTATTTACGAATCAGGTACCTCACACAAAAATGTCAAAATTTTTATAACAATATATATATCCCAATTGGTGTATTGGTGCCCACATCAAATATTTTATTTATAAAATATATAAAAAAAGTATTTTTATTTATTTATTTATTTATTTTTGTTACAATATACAATAACAGACGTTTCGAGTTGACTTCAACTGAACCATTAAATGAGTCGTGTGCGATACATGATGAATATTAGATCCTATTTTTATGTTTATGGACTTAATTTTGTAATTGTTTTTTTTTTTAATATAATGTTTTAATACTGAGATAGCCCGATAAAGTTCTCCCGAAGTTGCTATTATTTAACCAGAAAAGCTTTTTAACCTCTTTTGTAGTATTCAAGTGTAAATAAAAGTCTCTTTCTATATGTTTTTTTAAATAAAAATACTTTTTTTTCAGTTAATATTTCTTAAAATTTATTTACAGTTTCTTTTGGATAAAACTTTGAAAACAAAAAGAGAGTAGTTTTGAGAAGCTAAATGTAATATTGTAATTTTACCGAAATTTTTTGCCAACACTCTTCTTTTCTTTCAGTACAAATATAAAGTTTTAACTCCTTCAATATGATAAAGTAAGAAAAATTTTATAAACGTTATATTCTTCAGATTTCTCACATATATTTTTCAAAGTTAAACTTGTTTTGTAATACGAAACTTTTCATCAACCGTAGTTACAAATATTTTCTACAAATAAACAACAAAAGAAGGTAAGGAGTTATTATATATCAACTTGAATGGAAACTGAATAAAATTTAAAATAATTCTTTAAAAACTGAAAGTTTTATAAAAATTTTAAATTACATTAAAATTAAAATAATTGTTTTAAAAATATAATTACAATATATTATAGAGAAAATTTTTGTTTATTTATTTATGCAGCAAAATACAATGATTTAATATTTCTTCTCACATATTATTTCATTTTATTATTTCCTTTTTAATAACACGTTGCTTATCTGGAAAATTTTAAATTTAAGTTAATTTGTTTCTTCAATTTTATATTTTAAAACAAATAAAAATAGTCGACGGTTTTCGCTTTGTCTGTCTTCGCATGTCTTAAAAAAATTTACGGAAACTAATCTTAAATGTTTTTAAGATGCTTTGAAACTGAGATATGATGATCAAATTCTTATGAAATGTTCTTTATTGAGCATAATAAAATAAACATTTGTCTATAGCAAAAATGTTTTAAACATTACTATCAAACAGAGGTGTTTCCTTAAAGTATGAGTAAATATATTTATACTGAAAAAAAAAAAAAAAAAAAAACGAAATTAATTTACATTATTCATATTCCCAAAAGAATACATTCTATAGAATACAATATGGTCAGCATTAAGATTGATCGGATCACAGAAATATATTCGAATATATTAGATAATTTAGCTAAGATTTGCTCAAACAGAATTTTCAATTACATGCCATAAGCGATTTTATTATTTTCCACTAATGTATTTATGAGTTTTAGTATTATTATTATAATTACATTATTGATGATATACAATGAGAAATTTTAATAATTTTCGGTCATGTTTGTTACACTTAATTTTATTGTGAAAGCCTTAAAGACGGGCAAATATTACCAGGTCAGGATTCAATCCTTTAGCAAAATACTATAATTCTTTATATATTACGATAATAGGTAATATCAAAATTCGTATTACAATCCTCTAGATTTTTTTTTTTTTTAATATTCATTGGAATTATATAAAAATCATATTAAAGCCACTCTTGCTTCAATTTTTATGTAGATAAATGTTCTGAACCTTCCTTTTTTATTTTCTAATAACTTCATATTTTTCTGCAATATTACTGTATTTTAAAAATATAAGAAAAGTGCAGTTTGTTTGATTTAATAAATATTCTTTAGCTATAATAAATCTTAAAAAGTTTTGTAATTAGTTTAATTAGTTTTTTTATGTGTTTTATGATGTGTTGAACTGTATGTGTTGGTTACAGTATGGTTACTGTATGTGTTGGTAACCAATGGTTAGTTGTAGTGCTCAAATTATCGACCTTACTTTAAAAAACAACTCATATCCTAATATGTAATATATACTAAACACCGTGTGGCTTAGGATTTTTTGATAATTATTATTTTCTCTTAGCTCTGTCGCTTGAGTTCCTCTTATTAATTTTATTCCACTTGTTAATTTTAAATTTCAGATCAATTTGTTTATCATGCAAAATTGGTCAGCCCTGTAGCGAATTTGCTTTAAAAGCTGCTACTGTATGGGACATTGCAATATCTTAATTTTTATTTTATTTTATTTTTATTTATTTATTTATTTGCTCATTGAGATGATGGCTTGACCCTTATGATTAATCTCCCCAATATAAGCATTTACCCACTGTTTAAATCTTAAATATATATTTTTTTTCTTGTACAATCTGTATGGACACTTTTGAATTTTCTATCTAATATCACTCTCAATTTAGTAATCACAACCTTCTTGTTTAAGCACAATACCATTAGATATCATATTTAAAGTTATCATAAACGACCTTTTCATGGTGATCCTGTTTCGGTGAATAAAATGGATATTTCCAAACCTTTATTAAAACTGTTACTGTTTTTTTTTTTTTTTTTCATATCTTTTTTACAGAGGTTCCGGGTTATTTAATTAATTATTAATATTATTAGTTTGGTTCTTGTGGATTACGGTGGCATTTTATCATCTGGTTTTTCTACATTCTATTTTTTTTTAACCACAAACACACGCATATATATACATATGTGTGTGTATGATATTTAGGATGCCTCAGTATCACGTTTTGGAACTTCTAAGAGGTGTAGGACGACACAGAGTAATATCGAAATACAGGATCAAAAAAGATTTTCTAACGCAGTGGTATAGTCAAGAGGAAAGAAACAAACGACGCCGCAAAAGATGTGTAGGGTATATTCAGACGACTCGGAATACAAACGAAATACAGGATCAAATATGCTTTTCTAACGCAGTGGTATAGACAAAAGAACAGAAACAAACGACTCCTCAAAAAGGTTTAGGTACATTCAGACGACTCGGAATACTATCGAAATACTGGATCAAAAATGCTTTTCTAACGCGGGGTATAGACAAAAGAACAGAAATAAACGACGCCGCAAAGAGGTATAAGGTACATTCATACAATATTCCGATATTAACTCGAAATAATATCGAAATACAAGATTGAAAATGCTTTTCTAACGCGGTTTGCAGCCCTTGTGCCTAATTTATTCGCCTGGCGAAGGGTCATCTTTTCTCTCGACCCAAAACAATTGTTGCGAGTTCTTATATTTTATGTTGTTTATTAAAAGTTTTGTATTAACTTCTTTTAAACGCCAGCTTTATGTTGTTTTCTTACATCAGTCCCTTAAATACTGAATTATAATTAGACTTCTATTAGGTGTAGTAAGAATTTCAAAAGCGAATTTTGCGAGACGTCTGTTGTGAAACAGAATACTAAACAATACACCACATTTGTTTCTTGTGATATAATCTGGTTCAGGAATATACACTAAATGCAGAAGCTGAGATAAAAAAAAAGGAGGGTTAAGTGTAATTTTTAAGGTGAAATAAGACGAAATATAATTAGTCTTTTATTCGCCATTGCATTATTTCGATAATATCGAAAGTGAATATGCTTCAAAAACATATTAGTCAGTCTGTTCTATTCCCAGAGAAGGAAATTGTGTCGAAAGGCGAATAATTGTGCCGAATAATTTGGTTTTTGATGTTTAAAAGTTTGCTATTTTGCTATTATAGATCGAATATTAGCGGTGTACCACTAAACGCTAGGCCTGGGGATTTTTAAATACAATTCAATAAACATGCATCTCAAACGCAAAAAGAATTTATCAAAAAAAAAAAAAAATTGGATTATTAAAAAAACTATTTCTAACCATATATACGCAAAACGACAGCTTCAGAAGGAAGACAAATGTGAACCAGATGTATTGAGTTTGAAAAACATGGAAGAGCGTGTCTCGAAGTACAAGAAATTGCTAAATAAGCAATTCAGAAAATCTTTCTTGTAAAGAAATATGGCTAGAGATGAAAAACGCATATGATATGACAAATCGAAGCGCAAAAACTATTGGCTAAATCTCGACGAAGAAACAACATGAATGCCGAAATGAGTCATTGACTCGAAAAATAGTTAAGCGTCTGCTTTGATACGAAAAGTGTGCTCTATTACGTTCTTATTCCTAATTACTTCTATTACCGACTACCGTAGGTAATGGAAGTATTGTATTCGGTCCAAAAATTCGATATCAAATTTTCACCTGATTTACGCGTTTTAAGATTTCCTGAGTCCAAAAAAGTAGTTTTTGGCAATTGGTCAGTGTGTGTGTGTGTGTGCGTATGTATGGGGGAAATGTTCCAGAAACTAATGAAAGTAGAACTGCGAAACTTCACAATGGCGATAGATCTGGTGTACAAATGAATTTTCCAAATTATGGTGAAAATTGGAAATCCAGAAGGGGAAGATCGGAATCCGGAAGTGTGGCCGTAAGTCTGTATCTCAAAAACGGCTCTATCGATTTCCTTTAAACCTGCTCTATAAAAGCTCTAATAGATATCCTTTCGAATGATGTAGCTGGTTAGTTCAGGAAAAATGTCATCCTGTATAAATAGCTCCATTTCAGACCTTGCAAGTGCGCTCCTTTAAAAATGGCTGTACGGATTTTTTGCAAACTCACTGTATTAACTTCCTTTTCAATATCCTTTTGTATGTAATTATTGTTTTCTGGTCAATAATTGAGTTTGCGCCAAGTTTTGGTAAAAGTAAGTATCTCAAAACGGCTCTAACGATTTTCTTGAAAATTGTTACTTAAAATCATGTTAGATATCCTTTCTCATGTATTATATGGCTATTACAGAAAATTTAACAGTTATCCGATCCCAATTAGGTAGCTCAATTTTAGATCTCGTAAATTGACGTTTCAAAAAATAACTCTACCAATTTTTATTTCTTATTTTTTAACTCGCTATGTAAACTCTGTTTTATATGTCTTTACACTTAAATTTCTCTTACCGGAAATTTTTTGGGTTTCTACTTCGTTAGGTCATTTTTTTGTCTTCTGATCACATTATTTCCAAAAGGTGCATATAATACTTGTAATAGTGGGTAACGGAAGTCGTGTGGTTGTTTCACAGTAGATTTATTTTAGTGCGTCATGATTCTTTAAATGTTAAATATTTAATTAATAATATTAATCCTGTTTACGCAAAGAAATTTATAATCATGTGTGTCTTTAAACTCAAAATTTCCACATCTAATGAAGATGTAAGTAAACTTTAAACGGACAATGAGAAGATAAATGTTTACTGACAGTTTTACACATTTGTTTTCCCTCTCAATTTACTTTGAAATGTGATGCGAAGCACTTAACTGTATGAAGAATAAATTTGGCGTAATGCAATTTAGTGAATTTAGTAATGCTATTCAAGCAACATACAGGGATTTAAAGTTTTTTGTATAAATACGCTATTCAGCATTAAACGGAGAAAAGTGTTTTAAAACTACATATGAGTTAAATTCAATTTACTAACAGAAATACATTAAATGTTTATATTTGATGATAAGAGTGAATATATCCCTATTTGTGTAATGAAACAAAATTCTGTTGACATTTCTGTAGATATGATGTTTATTGTCGTATTTTACGGCGATGAAAGTTTAGATTATACAAGTTTGGTGTTTTAATTAATGTATTTATTTATAATATTTTATTTTTTCTTCATAAATAACTGCATTTTAAAATAAATATGTTTTATATATATAAAGTATGTATTCGTTTTAATAAATATTTTAATAATTCATTTCAAATATATGTTCCTATTTTGTATCATAATATGCAAAAAATGTTTTGGTTTAATGTATTTAAATTTAAGCTTCGGCCATGATTCTTGCATACAACATAGTATTAAAAGCAATCTTAAACTTAAATATATATATATATATATACCGCATTGGGTATTGAACATGATTCCTTTAGAAAAACACTGTAGCTCTATAGCAATAAAGCTAACATGCAGAAAATTGTTCGTTATCAACCAAAACAAAGTTTCAACCACTGTTCATACTATCCAGGCCACGGTAGCCTGGTCGGTAACAGCTCAGTGGGCCCGTATACGTTAATGGCGACTAGTGAGCAATAAATTTTTCGTGATCACAATGTCCTCCAAGTTCTCATCAAAATTATACCTCTGGGGTATTGGTTCGTGGAACTACTTGGCCATGATTTGGATTAAAATTCAAGCTCTTGTTGTTTGCTGGTGCTGCCAGCTTCCCCCAGTTTCTCGAACTAAGTTGTTCTTACACAACGTGCATGTTCTTCTAAAAAAACGGAGGACACTTCCCTTCTGCTTAAATCTGGGTAGCTCTACTACCGGCTTTTGGATTTTCGAGTAGCATAAGTAAAAACAACAACAAAGTGGAAGAATTATTTAACAAATATTCACTGCTAATGAATTTTATACAGGGTGATTATAATTAAAGTTACTATTTCAAAACGCTCTATTTTTAAAACTACGGTTCAGAATGACTTGATATTTTACCAGAACAATCTTGAGACAATAAATTTTTTTTATTTATTTATTTATTTTTTTTTGGTGGAGGAAGCAAGAGTAGCTCCAAAATGTCCTTATATGATGGCGCTGATAGGGTAATGTAAGGAGAAGCGCGTAAATGGATTAATTATACACAGGAATGTTGTTAGCACTCCAATGAAATATCAAGAAATAATAAACTCCAAGGGTTTACGACAATTTTCTTAGGAAAAGACAAGATTAAGTGTTTACAGCGGAAACAGTGATAGTGACAAGAGAAAAATAGAAGCTTCATGAAACACACACCACACGGATGATTAACGATACATTTTGGAACTGATTATTATTTTTGCCTTTGCCAAAGAAAATTTCATCTCCTCACTATTTTTCTGGTAAAATATAAAACCATTCTGACCTGTAGTTTTAAAATTACAGCGTTTTTAAATCATAACTCTAATTATAATCACCCTGTATATTAAAGCTGCTGTTGTTCAAATAATTACTTATTCATGTACGCATATGTGTATGAGTTTATTGTGTTGAACCACCTTAATAAATTCCCATATAAAAATTTTTGAAGTTTCTTGTGTACACATAAGGCTAACGAGAACTTTACTTTTATCCGCTCGCTTTTTCCAATATGGGGGCCCTTCAACTGAAATAACAGAAATAAAAAATATATAAAAACAGAAAACTGTTGCTATATTTTAGGACTTCATAAAAAAATCTAGAATTTATTTTGATTATTTATTATTATTATTATTAAATGCTGAGATATAAAATGTACTTACTGGTTTATCTTTCCTTAGGAATTCAGCCACCAAGACAGGAATGAATTATTTATGCCCAGAGAGTTACAACACAGGCCACATCAATAAAAAGACTTATTTTAATGTCTAGATATGATTATACAAATAGGAAAACTGTGGATAACAAAAATTACCTTACTTATTTTAGATGAAACCAAGATTCATTGTAATAAATTTATTGATGAAAATAGTTTGAAGCAAGAACATTCGGATAATGTTTCGTATTCTGGATCGCAGCTAAAATACATGAATTAAAAAAAAAAAAAAATCAATACTTAAGCCTTTTTTGTTTTCACAATCACAAATGAATAAAAGTGTTGAAATATTCAGAGAAGTAAAACATTTGAAACTAAAATATCAAAATTAAATTTCGTAATCCATATCGTCAAAAACGTGTAGTGATAGAATTTTATACATATACACACACACATACATATGCATATAGATATATAGTATATACTTTTGTTAACAACCCTGCTTATGCATCCCCTACACTATTTAACTATAATTAAACAAATGTGTGTTATGTGTACATAATATTTGGCGCTTTTCATTTAAAGAAGAAATTAACAAAGTGTGTTTGGTTTTTTTTTTCACAATGTAAATATTACTTTACTGTTATTTTACATACGTTATATTACTTTACTGTTATTCTACATTATTCAAGTATGTATTTTATGCTTGAATGTTTACTTAAATGTTTCTACACATTTAAATTGAAAACTAATGTTCTCTTTCAATAAAGATTAAGTACACTTTCAACGAACAAGGAGGAAAATAAACGTTTGTTGGGTGTAAGATATGTTTGTTTTCTTCTTAATTGACTTCGAACTGTGATGTGAAGCACTTAATTGTTTAAGGAATATATCTGATATAAGGAGATTGGGAGGATTTACCAATGCTATTCATGCGTCATAAAAGGATTTAAAGATATTTGCAGAAATACCCTATTCAGCATTAGATGGAGAAACGTATTCTAAAACAACATATAAGCTAGCTTAAATCTACTATCAGAAAGGCATTAAACGTTGGTATTTGATGATAAAAGTAATTATATCGTAAACTGTGTAATGAAGCAAAAACGTTTTGACATTTCTATAGAAACTAATGTTTGCTGCCGTATTTTATGTCAAGAAAAATTTTGATTATACAAGGTTATAGTTTTAATTGATGTATTCATTTTTTTATTTTTAAAAATTTTCATTTGATAAACACTTTATTTAAAAATACTGCACATTTTAAAGCGCGTATCAGTTTTTGTAAATGTTTTCACAAAGAATTTCAAATGTATATCCGTATTTTGTGCTATCTATGTAAAATATGGTTTGGTTTAATATATTTAATTATAACTTCCACCACAGCTATTGCTTACAGTTTTACTGAAAAGTCTAATTGAATTTTAAAAACGCAAAAACTCACCAGGTTATGTTTGGAACTTTTTTTTTAGCAAAACACTGCAGTTACAGTCCTCTTGTAACATAGCTAACAGCTTGGAAGACTATTCGTTATCCAACCGTCTTAAAAAAACAAAGTGTAATAATTATTAAACAAATATTCACTGATCATAAACTACATACATCAAAGCTACACATATTTAAATTAGTTCCTTATATATATGTAGATATGTGTACGTGTTTATTGTGTTGACCTTGATAAATTGCCAAATTAAAAAATTGCATGTTACATGGAATACATTTAGGGTTAACAAGAATTTCACTATTATCCGCCCACTTGCTTTAAGGTAGCCATTGAACACAAATAATCGAAATAAAAAAATAGGTAAAAACATAAAAAAAAAAAAAAAAATTACTATACATTAAGGATTATTAGAGAAATTTTATTATCAAAATTATTTGTAATTATTTATTTTTATTTGAAACTAGCAGGCTTTAACCGCTTCGCTGATCACTATTAAAATAATAATAATAATAATACAAACAGAATTACTATTTTTTGTAACGCTTTATAAGCAAAAATTTTAAAAAGAAAAAATGAATTGAAATTGCTCAAAATCTTGCTTTAGGTTCGCGCTACTTTCGGCAGCGTCTTTCTCACTTGTAAGATGTCAGGTACGTGTCCCTATTGCCTGAGACAATGTCTTACCCGTGGACTTCAATTTAGTTGCTTTTCGGGTGACAGTTTTTAAAGGAACATTATCTATAAAACTGAAGTATTCTTTTTATATTTAAATCTCAGTTGAATATGAACAACATTATGCATACTATACATAATATATACTTTCACGTTATTACCTATATTTTATTAGGTTTATCCAGTCGACCATAAAATGATAACAATTTCACGCCAAATATAAAAATGATATAGTGAGACAAAAATAGATATTTTATGTGGTTATTGTTTCTGTTTCTTACTTTTTTCAATATTTTACAATTTATTTACATTTTAGAAACGCTATTTGACTTAAAATGGTTGTCACAGAAGTGGAGTCTTTGGTAAAAAATGTCCGATCTACATCAGCGTCAGAATTAAAAAAAAATGGCCAGGATAATCTATAATGATATTATTATTATATAATGTTTAATTTTATAATCACATCAACTTGCCATATGCATAAAAAATTTAATTTTTGATTATTATTATTGATATTATTATTTATTTATTTTATTTTATTTTTTATTATTATTCGTGTGAAAATATATTTCTTTTTATGTCGGGGAAAAATAATCTCTTAATCATTTTTAGCAACAACTAAATTTAAAGTTAATTTTTAAATGGTTAATTTTAAACCTATTTAAGGTTATCATTTACATATTTTATATAATTAAAAAAACTAATTAAAAGTTCGGAAATCGGGATTCGAGGTGCATAAAGAGAGGTCAAGACAAACCTCCATGTAAAAGGTGTGTAGTTCTGTGATCAGCCATTTTCCAAAAAAGCACTGGATACAAGCACATATATTCTATTTTATTATATGTATATACATGCTGACAAATTAAGTACATACTTTTGGTTATCTTTCCTTATAAAGTCAGCTGCTAAAGTAGAAATAAATTATTAATGCCCAAATACAACACAGACCATATCAATAATAACAAAAATAAGTAGTTTAACGGGAAGCAATAATTGTCATATTATGACATCTGTGGATTAAAATAAAATTAAAACGTTAATTTTGAATTACACCAACATTTACTAGAACATATATATTGATGAAAAATTGTAAAATAGGAACATTTAGATAATGTTTCGTATTCTGACCTATAGCTAATATTTAAAAGAAACAAAATTAATTTTTAAATCATTTTTTTCATCGCATATGAAAACATAAAGCATTAAAAGATCAAAACATTTAAAACTAAAATATCATCATTAAACTATTAAGTATAAATAGGCAGTATCGTGTAATGTTGGTAAATCCTTTAGTATGAGTCTGTTGATAGCTTTACTTATGTATGTTTTAAAGTATTGAATCATAATTAAACAGTAAATTTGTGTCATACTTTTCATAGATTTTATTTGAAGAAGAAATTGAAAATGGTTTAAATTATCTAAGTTCATTCTAACAAATATAGGATTTATATATATATATATATATATATATATATATATATATATATATATATATATATTTGTTTAAGTGTTATTGTACAATATTCAAATGTGTATTTTTTGCTTGGATGTTAACTTAAAATTAAAAATTTTATCAATTATTAGAATTTTGCTACATAATTTGTTATGCATGATATGACTATTCATAATATATTAAAGTATCACACTTGAACTCTTCTAATTCTATTCTGTAAAATTTTCAAAAGACATATATTAGGTCGTTGAAAAAGTTCATGCGTTTTTTTATTGCTTCATTTCATAAAAATACATCAAATCAAATGACAAATTTTAATCAAAATACTCTCCATTACTTTCTACAACCTTTGCCCATTTTTCGGGTAACAAATATGTACCACGGCGATAGAAGCTCTTGTCTTTGGAGGCAATCAAATGATTCGCGTCCGCACGAACTTTTGCAATGACCTAATAGATATCTCTATGTATTTCCTAATATACAGAACATCATATTAATAATAAAAATTCTATATTTTCCTTAAAGACCTATACGCTAATAAATTTGAAACAAAATTCTGTAGCGAAATCTATAACCGTTTACTCCTTTAAATTATAAAGTAATGTTCTGTTCTAGCAACGATGTAAGTATCCTTTAAACGAACAATGAAGAAAATAAATGTTTATCGACAGTAAGATACGTTTATTTTCCTCTTAATTGACTTCGAACTAGGATGCAAAGAACCTAATTGTATAAGAAATACAGCTGATGTAAGGCTATTGAGAGGATTTACAAATGCTATTCAAGCGTCATAAAAGCATTTAAAGATATTTGCAGAAATACACTATTCAGTATTAAATGCAGAAAAGCATTTTAATATAACATATCTGCAAGTTTAAATCTACTATCAGAAAGGCATTATATGTTGATACTTGATGATAAAAACGATTATATCACTGTTTGTGAAAAGAAAGAAAAACGTTTTGGCATTTCTGTAGAAATTAATGTTTACTAGGGTTTGTATATCTTTGTGTCTATCTGTTTGTTATCGTAAATATTAATTGAATTTCCTGAAATTGATACCTGTCATTCGAGGATTACTATCGGATGTACCCTACTGAAAATTGAGTAAATACCACTACAGGTGTATGTACAGGGACACACGAAAGCATTCCAAAGCACTGCGTTCTATGAGAGGTAATTCTGCACACCATAATTTAACAACTTTACTTTACGCAAATCTTAATGAAACTGAAATATGTTATTTAAGTTAATTATCAGAAGTTTCTTATTGAAAATGGAGTAATGCCACAGGTTTATACACAAAAGAAACTGAAGATATTCTAAAGCTTTTTTTTCCTCTGACAGCTATTTCTAAAAAAACATATTTTAATAAGTTTATTTTGCACAAATTTTAACAAAATTAAAATATGTTATTCATATTCACAAAGGAATGTTTTTATAGAATATGTATAATTAGCATTATGATTTATATGGTCACCCAAAAATATTCAATTAAATTCTTGGTTATTATTACATTTTATAACGATATTTAAGAGTGAGTGGAATTTGAATTAGTGTATCTGTCTGATAGACTGTTCGTCTGTCTATCTCTCTGTCTGCCCGTCTCAAGCGTCTATTAACCTTTTATATGCCGCATTCAGATCTGGGAGAATTTAAACTAGTTTTTTACGTATTTTGCCTTCTAATGCTTTAGTTTAAAGAACTCTATCATTAAAATGTGTAAAAAAAAAAAAAAAAAAAAAAAAAAAAAATCAGTATATATTTTAAGATTATTATATTTAATATTATTAATCTAATATTATTATATTTAATATTATTAATTTAATGTTATAACATTTTAATATTATTATATTATATTTTAATAATTTAAGCTATTTTAAACATGCCAGCCCACTTTTAGAAGCATTTGCTTATTTTTCTAAATTTTGTGAATACTTTAAACGGTGGGGTAAAACGGAAAATGGTAAAATAGGTCATATTTATAATTTCCTCTATATTTCCCCTTTTAAGATTGAACAGTAATTTCTAAATCGAAAAATAAAGTCATCTTCCTGTTATATCTGATATTTTTTTCAAGTCAGTATTCATGATATTTAATTTTTAAATGAATTTTTAATTCCATGTTCCATTTATGGAACATTGACGTGTAAAAAATTAACATTTTCAGAATTTCTCTAAAATGATATGTGTTATTCAAGTTCACTATTGGATGATCTCTAATTAAAATTACATGAATAGGCTGTGCAATAGGTTTATGAAGAGGGACACCCCAGAAAATGCCAATGCACCCCGTTTTAGGAGAGACATTTTTATAAATCCCTTTTAAATAACTTTCGACTGCTAAAATTATTGTTAATAAGCTAAAATATTTTTTTTTAAATACGATACGCTTAGTTTTCCTATTTGTAGGGCTACACTAAGACATTCAGATACATTAATGGCTGCTCCTCGTTACTGCTGGAATAGACTTTCCGTTTGTGTTAAGCATTTTTAACACTTTCCAACAATGTCTAAGAGTGATTATGAATGCAATGAGTTTGTCAATCTGCCTTTCTTTCCTCCTGTCTGTCCATTGTGTGATAACGCACAGTCGGTAACAAAAGTCTCCGAACACTAACAAAAATTTCTATATAAAAAAAGTACACTTAATACAGTTTTGTTAAATAAATCTTTGTCGAATCTCGTTCTTAGTCAGTCTAGAAATAGGATTCGACAAGGCTTTATTTAACAAAACAGTAAGAAGTGTACCTTTTTTACATAGGAATTTTCGCTAGTGTTCGGAGACTTTTGTTACCGACTGTAGGCAAGGAATATTGAAGGTTAAACGATATAACGAAGTATTTGCTGTTGGAAAGTGTTGGTAACCAATGAGTACCGCATAATCATCCGTTCTTGTTTTCAATTGAAGCTTGTTAAAAAGTATAAACCCCGATATAAAATTAATAAAATAAAATAAAATTCAGGAAAAAGAGTATTACAGTATTCGTTAAATGGTGTTTTCGCTTTTATACTGTACTCATTCTCACATTTCTCGGATGATGAAAGGTCCTGGCATTACTTCGACTCGAAAGTACTTTCGATTTATTTTTTCGATGTGTGATGTTTCACTACAAAGTTTTTGATTTATTTTATTTAATTATTTATTTTTATTTTTATGTGTTACAATTTCACACCATTTTTTCTGAACATTTTACTGCTATTTTTATTTTTATTTTTTTCTCTCTCTCTATATATAAAAGAAAGTATCGGATTTGCAAAATTTTTTGCCTCAGGTTTTCAATGGATTTCAGCGTTTTGAAATGGCGTGATTAAGACTTAGTCATTTTTAGAAAATGTCTGTCTACCTGTCAGTGTATATATCAAACATTTTGTGCAAATATATCTCACTAACAAATAAACGAAATTTAATTAATCTTGGTATTTAGTTGGATTGTTACTTAAGCTGATGCTAGTTACGTTTGGGAATCAATTGTTAAAACCGTTAAGTTTCCATCCTTTTTTTTTTTTTTTAATATATATAATTTTAATATGGCACTATAAATCGAAATTTCACACAGAGTCGAGTACAGAAAAGGAAAATACCTAAAATTTAGGTCATTCTTTTGCCGAATATTTGCTCAATTTTTACTCTATTCAAATGAACTTTTGACAAAAGTTGTCCAAAATATTTAGCTTTCAACTTATGTAATAAAAATTTTCTATCTTTCTCGCATGCGCAGTACATTTATATTTATTAAAAATGCTCATATCTCAACGAATATTGCACTTGGAAATGTTTCTCGAATGTTTTATCAATTTTTTTTCCGTAAGTTTTGTAAAATTCTATGGAAATATGTTCTAGTTATAAGCAGAAAAGTTGCCTAAAAAAAAGTGTAATTATTATATATACACATATATATATATATATATATATATATATATATATATATATATATATATATATATATATGTATATATATATATATATATATATTTGCCTAAATAATCATGTAATCCCCTCACTAAAGCTTTTTTTTTTCACGAGGGTGTGGCGGTGTCTGGTCCTCGTTAAAATGTGCTGCACCGTCAAGTGCTCGATGGGGTCGTTAAGCAGTCATCAGGCTACCAACGCGGGGAACCATCCCCCCGTGGTGGATCAAAATTGTGATGGTCCCCTTTTTCTCCCTTCAGGCCACCCAGTGCATATTATTTTTTTTTCCTCTCTCAGGCCCAGCCACGTCAAAAAATAACCACTATGCACGCAAAAAAAATATCTCTTCCTACCCCCCCCCCAGTGGCAAGCTTCCAAAATCTTCTTTAAACTAATTTTTTTTCTCTCACTGTATTAGCTCCTTGTCTGTTAGTCGTTCAGCATTTTAGGATTCTACCCCCCCCCCTATTCTTCTTAAGCCTCCTCTTTCGGTGCCTCCTCCTCGGTGCCTTAAGCCTCCTTTCAGTGCACAACTATCTAAAACGGCTCCCCAAGCGGTACCCCCCCCCCCCCCAAAAAAAAAAAAAAAAAAAAAAAAAACTTGTTTTTCCATTGTTTTATGTTTGGCTCGAAAGCTAGTTGTGCATATCTTCAATAATTTTCCTTTGCATCCAGGGGCGTGTCTGTGCGTCTCCGCTTTGAGCAATGTGGAGGTGTGGTGTGTCAGTCGAGCATTATGTGTCAAAGAAGCAGAAGTAGCAACCCTGCCATTCCTGATCTGTGCCGTAGAAGTCACTTTGTTGCTGATGATGAAGCCTGCAGCCTCCTATGGACGATGATTGAAGACTGAACGAGCCATCTGACACAGCTCATTCTATGTAGCGACTAGACAACTGTCTGGCTGTAGTCAGCCATCATGCAGTGATCTGGCGATTTTTCGCTCCGGAGGATAAGCATCCAACCCGTGAAGCTTGGCCGTGCCCAGGCAGGCAGGCCAAGGTTTACTGTCCAAAGGTTTCTGAATACGGTACATAGTATGTGAAACAATGCATTAAAGTTACAAGTCATTTGTAGTTTTTTGTAATACTGGGGGATCCGAAGTATTTTCGTTCTTCTTCAATTTGTGGTTGGTCCCCTAATTGTATTCTGGACTAAATCGATAGTGGAAAATATAAGTTTTAAGTGTTTCGTGCGCGTATGTAATTTCAGGCTATTTTGTCTAGAATTTTTTTAGATAATCAAAAGAAAAAAATAGATATAAATCAAAATAAGAAAATATTCTAATAATTTGATCATCTACTGTATATATATATATATATATATATATATGTATATATATATATATATATATATATATATGTGTGTGTGTGTGTGTGTGTGTGTGTGTGTGCCTTAAAAACTCTCTAACGAGAATAACTTTTTCCGCAAACCGTATTCAATTCTAGAAAATTCTTCAATTTTTATGAATTTTTAAAACATTTACAGACTTATGGGATACCTGGTAAATTATCCTTAATCAACTAAATTCAACATAAAAGATAAAATATCGAATGTATACTATTACCGAGATTATATCTAAAAGTATATAATTAATAAACATCAGAAAAAAGTGTAGTGATTTTATAAAATAGTTTTTAAAATATTCAACTGCTGAATAATAATATTTTTTTTTTCTTTAAATATTCCTTCAAAATGAAGCAGATGCATACACTATTACGGAAATATTTTTCTTCGAATTATGCATATCTGACGTGCGTAACATTTTTAAAATATATTTATTCACATTTTGAAGATTTAAAAATGTAAGTATATTTACAAACTTTTGAACCTTTATAGCAGATATATGTAAATTTAAAATAACTGAAGCGCTATTATTTTTTATTATTATTTCATATTTTAAAAGACGACCGTTTACATTTTTATTTATTGAAAATATTGTTTTATGCTTCATCGTTAATCTTAGTAATTCTTGTGCACATAACAGGTACTTTTTTTTAAAGTTTTATTACCTAAAACTTTTTCTACTAAATATTAAAAACGAAAAAAAGAAAAGTATATTTTCTTTAATATTGTTTAAGTATATTTTTTCAGCCAAATGCCATTAAAATGAACTACACGGATTTTACCGCAGCACATATACCAACTAAAAATACATTGTAACTGTAATATTTTTAAATATATGCATATGTATATATATGTACGTATGTGCATTATGTAAAAATATTTTTGAATTTCTGTAAATAAAAGAGTTAGTAAATATGTTCTACTGGTATTTGGGAATTTAAAATTATTGAGATATTTTTTTAAAGAAAAGCTGTATAATTACAATGTAAGCGCATTCAGTAACCTGCTTCATTCCTTAAATATGACAGTATAGTTGGCAAGTGAATTAAAAAGAGATTTCGTGCGTTATCCATTTACTGTAACATAAAGTTTAATGTTCTTTTCAATACAGATAGTCATAGCATACAGTAGAGAATTTTCTGTCGTTGTCGCCTCACCTCTAGTACTGGTCGTCTCAGGTCCTCATCAAATCAGCGTGAAGAACAACTGGAGTGGCGCAGGGTTGATTTATATTGTCAACGGTTAAAGGAAATGGCAAACTCTTCTGAAATTAATAGTATTGAATTTTTCTTTGTTATCGTTAAGTCTATATAATAAAATCACTTTTTTATACATCTTCGAGAGTTAATAACTATCTATCATCTGAATCTTTCATTGTTCCGTAAACTATTTCATGTACTCTCCTGGAAACCAACAAATTAGTACATGACTTCACAAAACTGTCTTATGTTGTGCTGCTTCTGATATCGCATATTAGAAGGAATTGTTCGAAAATAATATTCCGTCCTCTTGACACCTTTGAGAGTCAGAGCCTCCATTACCAATATCCGGACAACTAAAGCTTTGTCTGTATTTAAACTTAAAAACTTCTTCTTACACCATAAAATTAATGAAAGCACTATTGGTTTCGAAAGGACGTGGCCTTTCTTCTTCAGTTGCAAAACACGCGCTACTACCTTGAAGGCAAAAGCAAGAGGGAAATCAGGGGAAAGCCCAAAGAGGAAGTAGCATCACACAAACCAATAAGAAGCAGCCTGCAAAACCAGTCAGAGAGAAACCCAGCCAGAACACAGAAAACTAGAGAAACAAATACAAAATATTGAGGGAAGTGATTTTTAAATTATTTATATATTTTTTTATTATCATTTTCATTTAAATACTTTAAAATTAATTTAACTTTTTTTATTGCTTTATTTAATTATAATTATGATAAATTAATTAATTTTATTTTACTTTTTTATTGATAAAATATTCTCATTTTTTTTTTTTTTTTTTTTTTTTTTTTTAATTTATTTATTTTTAATTTTTACAAAATAAAGGAAATTATTTATTTTAATTAATCAAATTTTTTTAAGCTGTAGACAGCAATGTGGTATCAGATTTTTCATTAACATTTTTTATCGCGATTAAGGTAGATAGGTAAATATTTCAGGAAATTCAGTTCGGAAACGTGTTTGCCATAAAATATAATTTGTGCTTGCTGAAAATTAAATGTATGGTAAGATTCCCAACTATGCTTCGCAATAGAAGATTTAGATATATCTTGTTTAGCAACATACCGAGAATGTTCATGTAAACGGCATTCGAAATTTCTTTACGTTTGACCTAAGTAAGATAAATCGCATTTAATACAAGGGCATTATAAATACTCCCTCCCCCCCTTATGAAACACGGGAACAGGGAATTTAGTTGAAGTTAATTGAACTCTATTAACAGGTTTAAAAATAACATGAAAATTTGGCTAATTTAAAACATTAATGGTTGATAAAAAAGCAAGACAACAAACTTATCGGTTTAATTTTAGACTCATTAGAAAAAGTTGAATCACAAGTCAGTCTACTGAAATTTTTAAGAGCTTTATCAATAATAGAGGGGCAAAATGTCTTTTGATAGAAACAGACTATAAGTAATTAAGAGAAGAAGTTTCATAACAAATTTTAAGGGAACGATACACGTAAGTGTAAAAGGTGCCAATTTTCTGTTTAGCCGGGTGATTCGAGAGAGCACGTGAGTGGAGGGGTGTCGAGAACAGCGAAATGTTTCCTGTAAAGAGAAATTTTCAAAGAGGAATCGCACCTAGTAACTAAAACATTAAGGAATAGAGGTTACAATTTTCTCCCTCGAAGGTAAACTGATAATGGGGATTAATAGAATTCGCAATATGAAAAATGGCAAAAACGTCAGAAGGATTTTCAACAACAATGAAAGTGTCATCTACGTAACGTAACCAATATTTTAAATTTAACATCTTTAATAAATTTTCCTTAAAATAATGCATATAGATATCGACAAGAAAGAGATAAATGATTGCCTATACCAGGGCGGGAAATTTCCGCTCGCCAGCTCGCCATTGGCGAGTAGAATTTTTACTGTGGCGAGTGAAAATTTGGTCTAGTTATAGATTCTTACTAGAATTCTTACACGATATAGTGACAGACAACATTCTTTTAATAGATTTAAATGTGGCAAAATATTGTCATCTTATAACCTCATATTTAACCTCTCCTTTTTAGATTATCGGAGAGCCTAGTCTGTGTGTGCGCTGCCCGAGATCGCCCTAGCTTGGGAAAGGAAAAATGTTTAGTGCATGAATAAAAGTTTTGTTCTCTTCAGCAGTTTCGTTTCTCCCACTCTTAGGCAGGCCGCACACCAAACAGACAAGGGACAGTCAGTGTTGCCAACTCGTTATCGGAAATTAGTGCTAAATCAACCTTTAAAAAGTGCTAGATTTTGATAAATTTGTGAAAAAAGTGCTAAAATTTGAAATTTAAAAAAAGTGCTGGATTTTGAAGGATTCGTGAGAAAAAGTGCTAAAATTCTAAACTTAAAAAAAAAGCTACACTTTATATATTTGAGTAGACAATCCATGATGCTAAATCCCAGATCGTCGCCAACTGTTCATTGCTTAGCTCTAGTTGGTGCACTTTAAAAATCCACTCAACCTCAGCCTTGATAGATTCAAGAAAAAAGTGTCGAAATCCATCTGCAACTTTTGTGAACAAACTATAACAACATCTAAGTATTAGCAGTTTCAACCATATGATTAATAGTTTTCAGGTTACATCTAATTAATAAATTCTGAATTTTTTTTATATTTTTCAAAATGGATCAAAATTGTGAAGGCATGTCTCCAGTCCACACCTACGATAGAATTCCATATTGTAGCCAATTGTCCACTGCGTAACTCTAGTGCACTAAAAACTCTTAATTTGAAAACTCTTTATATTTATTATTTGATTCGTCTATAATTAGGCTATATTTACTGTCAGAAATCTCCTGTGCCAAAGTAGACTTAAAATGTTTTGCTAAAACGCTTTTCATTAGCTCATGACATTTGGCTACAGATATAGTACGCATTTACATTCAACATGTCCTGATAATTTTAAGTAAAATTTACCTTTTGCATTTTGCCTAATTACCCTCGACGCAAAGGTATTGATGTTTGGCTTTCATTGACCTAAATCTATTCAAGTGGAAACAAAATCGAGCAACCTTTACCTTTAAAAATAATATATGTATATATATATATATATTACTTCTAAACATTTTGCACTACGCAATTTCATAAAAAAAAAGGATTTAGAATTTGGGAAAGCTTATTGCATATGCGTTAATAATTTCTGGATATTTTTACGAGTTACGATCGTTAATAGGCATAATCATAATATATTTAGCAGTAAATCATGGTAAAAGCACTCCCACACAATGACCTATATATCAACAGCTTTTTCTTTTCTTTTTTTTTTTTTTTTTCGAAATCAACTTTCAGATAGTGCAACAAGACACATACGCACACATAGTTTAGTTTATGATCAACTTTCAGACCATTTATCCTCCGCAGACAAGACTAAAGAGACAGAACACAACACAACACATTCTCAAACATTGATCAAAGTCAGGCCAGCTTCGCATTCGGAATGTTAACAAGGTAATTCGGATCATTTAAATTATACTGCCACCGGAATTTACGAACAAAATTAAATTATAAGAAATTTTCAATTTTACGTTTATAAAAACCGGCCTTTTCTGCTACGTTATAAATGTAAATGTTTGCTAAAAATGTCCGGTATGAGTTTTTGCAGCTGGACCTTAATAATTGCATCCCCGCAGATAGGACAACGCGCCACAAAGAGTTAATAGGAACTAAGCTTAATCCAAATCTCTTGATGGTCAGTAAGCTTTACGTTATTGTGATTGGCGACAATCTGAAATTTATACAATAAAAATACCAGGCCATCATATGCGATTCATGTGTAACATTACGCAAATATTTTTCTGTCGGCCATCCGCTCTATTTAGTGCTAGGTGCTAAACTTCATTTTTCAGTGCTAGACGAATCGAAAAAGTGCTAGATTTAACACCAAAGGTGTTAAGTTGGCATCACTGCGGGACAGTAGCATACGCGGCAGATCTCTGGAATCGCGCTCTGAATTTCTCCAAACAGAGTGAGAATAGAGAAGCAGAGAGCCTCTTTGCCCGTCACCCACTATCCGAGAAAAGACCTGTGCGAAAGTTTGCCTATGCGATATTGTCACATGAAAATGAGCCCAAGCTCCTTTAAAGATACTGCCTATGTTTATTTTGTTGAAGAATTATCAAAAAACAGTTCATATTTTCCAGTTTTTTACTGAAACGCTAATGATTTGCGCTTGTAATGATTTGTAAGCAAAGATTTTACCGAAAAAGCTGTTCCGAAATGACTATTTCAAATGACAACAATGAATAAGTTATACACATCGACATTCCATCTGATTACAAAAATAAAGTGGACGAAAGAGACATTTCTAATATAAAAAAGTTAAATAAATAAATATATAAATAAGGAAGCTTAATCTTTCATAATAAAAAGATTTTCACAGGTTATTGTTTAACAAAGAATTTTTTGTTCTTTTAATTCTTTCTTTAATGACTCTTTGCATTTATGGTATTAGATATTTTAATCTTTTTCAGATCTCAAATACAATACACTATAATGATTTTTAATTATAGATGATTATGATAATATACGACACACTTTTAATATATATAATTTCAGCCATATTTGTAAAAGCATTTCATATTTTTCATTTCATATTATAAATAGTTAGGAAAAATTAAAAAACCCAAAATGCGTAAAAATGAAAAAAAAAAAAAATTGCAACCCTATTTTGGGGCGAGTAAAACTATTTTTTTTTGGCGAGTGTAATCTGAGTTGAAATTTCAGGCCCTGCTTATACTTAAACCATTACATTGTTTATAAAATTTGCTATTAAATTCGAAAGTAGTTTAAGAAACATGAAGTTTAGTTAGGGTAACAAATTCTTTGATTTCATTGTCGGAATAATGAAATTCGCGAAACCTTTTTTCTAAACAATTAAGCGCACCTTCAGTGCTAAATTATCTTTCATGGCAAACGCGCTTCCGAATTGAATTTCCTGAAAAATTTGCCTGTCTACCTTAATCGCGATAAAAATGTTAATAAAAAATCTGATTCCACATTGATGTCTACAGCTTAGAAAAATGTTATTAACAAAAATAAATAATTTCCTTCATTTTGTAAAAAAAAATAAAAATAATATGTATATATATATATATATATAATATAAATATAAAATTTAATTTAATGTATTTAAATTCAAAATAAAATAAAAATAAATAAATAATTTAGAAATCCCTTTCCTCCATTTTTTGTGTTTGTTATTATTTCCTGTTGTTTCCTTATTTCCTGTTTCTTCGTTGTGTTCTTCGGCGATTGATTTTGCATGTTGCTTCTTATTGTTTGGTCTGTTACTCCTACCTCTTTGGATTTTGCCCTGCTTTCCGTATTGCTTTTGCCTCCAAGGCAGTAGTCCATGCTTTGCACCTGAAGAAGAAAGACCACTTCCTTTCGAAACCGGTAGTGCCTTCATTAATTGTATGGTGTGTGAAGAAGTTTTTAAATTAAATATTGGTTGTTCACCAGTTCTTCATTGTAGTATTAAAACAATGTCTGTATGAGATAAAGGTTCGTTGTTACGGCAGCTTAGACTTCTTAACAAGACTTTCTGAAGCTCTTCTCAAAATAATGTGTACTATTGAATTTGAATTTGTAGCCAATATCAATTTCGTCTCCAATGTAAAAATGTTAAAAACTTCTCTAATATAAACTCGTTGATAATCTTCATCAAAGCCTTTATTTGGGGCAATGTTTCGTATAAGCAACCGCAGTCTGATAATAATGAACCAACTGAATTTGATACAAGTCCTTAGCTTTATCCTTCATGAAATAAGCCACTTTTTCATCTTCTGTTTTAAAATGATTAACTATTCTTTTCAGAGAGAATATCTCGTGAATATACGATTTAGACATCTTAAAACAACTTGATGTAAACAAGTAATCAATAATTTCTCAATTCGCTTTCTTACATCCTCTGCTCGACAAATCATGCTCATTAAGGAATTCTGTAATGTGGTTCAATTAGTAAATGTTCAGTGGGTGATCAAATTATTAGAATTTTTCTTCTTTGGCGTTTTTTCGATTTTCTGAAAAGATACTCGACGAAATAGCCTTGAAAATCAAACATGCAAAGATCATTTAAAACCTCACATTTTTCTCTATTTCCTCACATTTTCCACATTTTTCTTTAGAAAGATCTCATGTAGAGAGAAATGTCATTTGACACATATTCTTTGAACAGGTAATATGGTCATAACAAGCAATATTCTAAAAAATAGAAGGTGATACATTGAGTGATCAAATTATTAGAATTATTATTATTATTATTATTATTATTATTATTATTATTTTGACATTTTACGATTTTCTAAAAAAAATAAATAAAATAACATACTGAACGAAATGGCCTTGCACTTCAGACCTACACAGAACTTTTAAAAACTCACATTTTCCGCTATCGATGTAGTGCAAAGTGCATTAAGGGTACCAACCACGAATTAGAGAAAAGCTCAAATACTTTGGATCACACTGCATCATAATATTTGAACCACGTTGCAAAAAAAAAATTTTTGAGAAAAATTCCTCATGAATTCACAAATCTTAGTAAATAAATAAAAATACAAAAGGAAAAATTTACATTGTAAAAAGGAAATTTTACAAAAAGACGTTTTGAAACGTAGTTGAAATATATGTATCTTCAGATTAAATACGTGGCATGTGAAAAACACCTTACAAAATTTCTGTTTTGAAAAATATCTAAAATCTAGATCGTTATTTTGCCGACAATGTGCTTTAACAACTTTTAGCGTAAGTTGCACATTATATCTAGCTTTCAACCTCTGTAATAAAAAAAAATTATTATCTTTCGCTCATGCACAGTCAAAAAATTATGTACTATAAATGCTCATATCTGACTGAATATTACACGTGTTAATTTTATGTTTCATAATAATGTTTTTCTAATGCTATATCAACTTTCAGCAAGTTTTGTAAAGTTTTATAGAAATCCATTCTTATTATAAGCAAAAACATGTCCAAAAAATTAATAATTTTTAAAAAAAAATTATATTTCTCTAAATAATTATGCAGTTCACACAAATAAACATAAAAATATTGAACATAGTAAGTGCAACAATGTGGTAAAATTACAAGTCATTGTTAGATTTTTGAGATATAGAGCGATCCAAAGCATTTATGTTTTTCTTGGGTTTGTGGTTGGTCCGTAAATGCACACATGACTTAATCGATAGTGGAAAATATGAGTTTTTAAATAATCTTTGCATGTCTGAAGTTCAACACTATTTTGTCCCGATTTTTTTTTTTTTTTTTTTTTTTTTTTTTTTTAGGAAACTGGAAATATGTCAAAAAATAAATAAATAAAAAATTCTAATAATTTGATCTCCTACTGCAGCTTCATTATTATCAAACAATAGTCTAGATGTTCAGGCATGGTAGAAAATTACGTTTACCAGGCACATTTGTTTATTTCAATACTTATGGATGGTTATTCATTAAAAATCTTTCAGTACCATCTTTTTACCGTATCCGAAAAATATGCATAGATTTTTGGGTAGCTGATACGGTACGAGAAATTGTTGGGCATTTGAAGTTTTTCTTATTACATATTTCTTCAATTGGATAAGTTTCTGAACCATGGAGAATATCCTTAGAACCATGACATTATTTTTCTCTTTTCGTTGTAATTTTTATACCAAATAGATTTCAGTTTTAATTTAACTTGCAGATAGAAAAAAGAAATATTCTAAAATATCTAAATTTCAAAATAATGAAATCTGATGAAAATAATCTATTTGCAACTGTTTATTGAAAATTCAATAACAATAAATAAATTTAGCTAAATTTGAACAGCATATAATTATAATATTCCAGTCCTTAGATCACGTATCAATAGATCTTTTATAATTGTTCAAACAAAAAACTTATGAATAACTATCTAAAAGAATAAAAGTTAATGCAAAATAAAAGGTTTAAAAAGAGATTATAAATATATTATACAGAATACAGTCTAAAATCTTAAACAAAAGAGAACCAGATAGAAATAATACACACTTAATCTTCTGTATTACAAAGGTGTCACTAGTATTTTAAACAAAGAATGCAACAAATATTTTCTTACAAATCCAACACTAACATTTATGAACAAAGTAAATCACATCTCGGTGAAATTGATCCTAAAGTCTCCACGAGTATTTGTAAAATCATGTCCAAAAATAGAGTATAATATGCTGCTACATAGAGGTTTGGAAAAGAAAAAAATTCAAGGAATAAAAAAAATAAGCAAGATAGAAAATTTAATAAAAATTGAACAACCTTAGCAAAAAATTTATAAATAACAAAAAAGAATTTTTTATTGGTTTTAAAAATATTAAAAATAAATAAAATTATAATAACTGTAAATATGCATATATCTGTGAAGCTCTAAGAATAATCAACGAACCTAATAGTACCTCAAACTATGAAGACACTCTCAAAAAGACAACAGATGGTCTCATATGATAACGAAACGGAATCCACTTAAACCGAAGAAACAAGGGAAAACATCTAAAGAAACATCAGTGCTCACAGTAAAAGTACAGGGGCCCAAAAAGAATACGTCAGAATGTTTCCAAGTCGAATTCTTTTCTATAACAAATTTGCAAGGCCTTGACAAAATGTTCCAATTCTCATTTTTTTTTTTTTTTTTTTTTTTTTTTTGCTCAACAATGAATTGACTGGAAGCGCCAAACTGAGAGACTGAAACTCTATCGGAATCGGATTCTAATAAGCCAATCAGAGTGAGTAAATGATTAAAAAGGAATATATGCTCTAACGTTGTTAATCCTTTTTTTAAAATAAAAACTGATAAATTAAAAAATTTGGTACTTTTGGAAAAGAACTTCTAAAACTATTAATTTTTTGGGAAGAACACACTGCATGTATTTAATCATTATTTTAAAGATGTTCTACAGTAGAACTTGGATAATTCGAAGTTGAAGGGACCTGAGAAAAATTCGAAACATCCAAAAATTCGAATTACATATACTATTTCATACTTGCCAACATACTAATTAAAATTCCGTAGTATTGTTAGCCCTGCATTCTTTGTCACACCAGTATCCGTTTTAGAGTATTTTTTTTCTTATTTAATCGGAATTGTATTTACAAAATATTACTTTAAAAATTTACTGGTGTGAAAAAAAGGGCGGGACTAACAACACTACAGAATATTAATTAGGATGTTGGCAAGCATGCTATTTTGTCAAAAAGAAGAGATAAATTTAAAAAAATTAAAACTCTACGGTCAAAGATTTAACATATAAACTTCATATCTAAGAAAATTGCTACATCCTCTTCCCCTTCCCATTAAATCAATATTTTTTATGAGCTTAATTATTCGACACTTTTTAAAAAAATAGTCAGATATTTTTTATTCATTCTTCAAGTACAATCTTTGTGTCATAGCATATGACTTCAACCTATCAGTTGATACAAAAATAGAATCTTCTACATCAGACATGACTTTCAATTCAAAAATCCCTCGAAGTTCATGTATATGCACCATATCTTCTGATGCACTAGGTAGGGGCTTTTCTTGTATTTCCTTATCCTTCTTTTGAAAGACTATTAAAATAAATAGCTGAGAAAAATCTTGGGAAAAAATTGTACTATAATATTTTAAAGTTAATCGCATGAAAAATTCGAATTATCCAAAGTAAAATTCGAATTATCCACGATTTTTTAACATTATTTTAATACAAAATTCTAGGGACCGAGTAAAAATCTCGAATTATCCAAAATTTCGAATTAAACAAGTTCGAATTATCCAAGTTTCACTGTATTAGAAAGTTTGTGAGTATTGAGATATCTGTTCTTTCTATCTAGAAACAGCAAGCGCTGTATTAAACAAGAAATAGTCAAAAATTAAAGACCAATGTCAAATTTAGAAATGTTTGTTCTATTACAATTTTGTCGGTTTTTCCTTTAAAATTTCACTCTGAAACACTTGTCTCCTATAACCATCTGGTAGTTATTACTTGTCATAACGAACATTAGAAAAAACTTAATCTTCAAATAAAGTTTCGTTATTTTTTTATTTATTCTTTTTAAAAGCGTGATTCAGTACATATATACAGGGCCTGATTAAGGGGGAAGCTCGCTCATACCGGAATATTTTTACAATTATTTTTTACTTAATGTCATAGAAATTCCACGCTTTGACAAGGAAATATTTTTTATAAAAAATGAACGGTGTAAAACAATCCAATTTACTCACCGTTATTAGACACCAGAATTCTTTTAAAATAATTTTTTATGAAAATTTTCTGTTTTTTATAGGAGGAAAGTATTTGTTAAAAAATAACGGTGTAAGTATAAATAATGTGTGAAGAGCGAGCTTCCCCCTTAATCAGGCCCTGCATATATATATATATATATATATATATATAAATGATAGATAACATAATAAAATTTAATCTTAAAATTTAGCAATTAATAGATCTAAAACAATACCAACACACAAAAATATAGAACTGAATTTAACTAAGAGGAAAGACTGACACAATTTTTTTTTTTTTTTTTTTTTTTTTTTTTTACGATTTAGATTAAGAACCAATAAGAGACAATATTAACTTAAAATACTTACGCCGACATGAATGATAATAAACAAAAGGACCATTAAACATGATGACAGAGAAACCAAATAATTAACCACAGAAATAATTGAATATAAATGCTTAAAATTAGAAGTAAATTCTCATCAGGGGGCGAGTACTTCATAAAGCTGTGAAAGCTGCATCGATTTCGAAAAACAATATAGCTAATCATAGCAATTAATATAAAGAAATAATATATATATTATTTTTTTTCCAGTAGTAAAAGTTTTTTTTTTCTTTTTTTTTTACTTTTCTTTAGTTTTCTATTATTTTTTTTATTTATGGGGGTAGAAATATCTGGTGAAACTTGATTGTGTTCAATAAAAAAAATATTTTAATGCATAGTATTATGAAATAAAATGTACGGCTTTAATAAATTGTTTTTAGCATTTTTTTTTTCTGAGATTCAAATAGTTAAAAATAAAATAGTCTTCAAAATTTAACTTTCAGTTTTAAAAGAGCACCAATTAGTTAGAATCTTGAAAGTGAAAATGCATGTTGATTACAATTTGAAACGAAATCACTCACATGAAATATCTTGTATACTTTCGTCGATTTATTTAGCTTAATTAGATACAAGACTTTCTACTTAAAAATTACTTTAATTTATAGAACTTCAGTCAATAGCAAAATTAATTACTATTTAATAAAAGTACTTAAAAGTTTTAATTAACTGTATCTCAGGGACTTGATTTTGATATATAGTCTGCACTTAAGTGAAATTGCATACGGTTAGAATTCTAAAGTTTTTTTTATCTGATTTCTCATGGATAATCTGTTTGTTTATTTAGAAGGAAGCCATTTTATAAAGATTCTAGAATTTAATATATTCTCTTTAATGCTTTTATTAGTCTTAATCTTTCATTCAATCAAAAAGTTTCAGAAATACATCAAGTCATCAAAAGATATTTATGCATATCTGACGTTTAATAGAAAATATTACAATTTTTATTTATATATATTTATTTAACGCTAAAATTTTATTTCTTGTGTATGAAAAAATATCTCTATTACATGTTCTTAATATTTCAAGTCTTCATAATCAAAATATATGTAAACATGTTAAACTCACAGATAAATATAACTTAACCATTTTATCACAAACGGTAAGTAATTTCGTATAAAAAAAAAACAATCTCATTAAAACAACTCCCGGTAAATGATTTTGTGAAATAACAAATATAAAACTCCAAACACAACAAGCATTTTTATTATTTGCAAAACCTCTGTGAAAATGTATCCATGCTAATGTTTTTCAATGACTAGTTTGTCTGAGGAACAGTGCTTGAAAATTGCTCGTTTTCATGTAAATTTATATAATAAATAATATGTAAGGATTTTTAGTTTATTTAAAAATAAATTAACAAGTAATTTATTATATTAGTAATTGCACATGAAATGTTTACATTATACTGCAAATAAATGGGTCTTAAAGTAAGACATAAAAACAACTGAAACGGCATTTAAGACACGTAAATATCTTAAAATGTACCTTCGTTATAGATATTTTAATTTAAGACAGAAATATGTCTGAAATATCAATTCAGACTTAAAAATGTCTGAAACACGTAAATACGCAAATTTTCAGACAGCAAAACGCGTTTGAATTTTCAGACACTTTAGAAATTCAGACACTTGCATTACTTAGAAATTTTTTCATATGGAATCTACTTTAAGAAAATATGCTTATCCTACTTATTTCCACATTCAATAAATATATTATTATTTTATATAATAAGCAGTTAAACTACTTAAATTATGGTAGCTTTATGATATTATATTTTTATGGAATAATACTCTAAGGATGTGCATATTTGCATGCTATTATCTTTAACAAAATTCATAAACAACATATTTAGACACAAAGCTTATTTTGTTCAAAAAAAAATGTCCTTAAAGCTATGTTATATCAAAAGAAAAAGTGTGAAGACTGATGTAGCAAGTAATTTCTGGAGAAGAAAGTGGATTTATAAGTGAACAATCATGAATAATTTGTCTTGTGCATATCTTTTTTCTTTCTTTATTCTTTCTAACTTTTTTCTTTCACAAATTCACCTACATCTAAATGTAAAACTACAAATTTTCCTGCATTCCTGATTATAGCTCGTTTTTATTTAAATATCACTTTAAGGAAAGAAATCGTTATCATCGAGGGATGAAACCTTCACATACTTGTTATGCATTATTAAAAAATTCTGGTCCTCTAAATATGAAATTTAAGATAATAATATTTATTAACTTTAAGATACCATACTATCAATAGTTTTATGGCAAAAAATTAGAAATAAAACATAACACTGCGATTAGTTTCACGAATACTGCAGTATATTATATCATAAAAACACATATTGCTGTATTCGACGGTAGCGTGACTGGTAAATGCTTCACTCCGATGATGCTTGGCTTCAGGTTTCGATTTCCTTAGACATTGTGAGTTCGAATCCCAACGCCGGAAAATGAGACTTTTTTTTTTTCTTCTTTTTTTATATAAATATTTCATTAATGCTCTAAACAATTCTAAAATATATTTTTAACAGAAAACCATAATCGCATGCCATATTTATTTATTTATATATTTATTAAAATGCCTTAAAAACGGTGGTGTTTTTAAGCCTAACATGGCGGCGTTTTTAAGCCTAAAATATGGAGGCGTTTTAAGACACTTGCAATATCTTAATTTCTGATACAAAAAGGTGTCTTAAAAAGTAAGACATTTTTTTTCGCTTAAAAAATGACCATCCATTTAAGACACTTCTTAAACTGAATTTAAGACATTTACGTTTACAGTGTAGCTTGTTTTAAAAGCTGCATATCATCAGTGAAATACAGTGTAATCATAATAATCCTTCAATACTTTATCCATAATTGACGATCAAACATTCAAACCGTGTTTTCGCCAGAAAAAAAAAAATGAACTAGCGATTTTTCCTTAAACTTAACATAACTCGTACGTATACACATCCTCCTAGACATGTATACATGTCTCCCTAGTAACTAGTAATACATCTAAATAAACGATAATTAAGGTCCGAAGAAGAAAACATGAACACTTCTGGTTAAAAAAAATGAAAAAAAAAAAAGTGCAGGCGCAAAATTATTTTCAGGCGTATTAATATATGATGACATACCTCAATAGGATATGCAAATGGTTAGCACTTAACCAGAAATGCACAACAGAGTTGAATATGGCGCCACCTAAAAAATGTTGCACATACAATTTTCATTACGTACTGTATATATTCATTAGGTATTTTGTTTTAAATAAAATTTTCAATATGCCTCATAGAAAAATATAGTTATCAATCAAAAAAGTTTCTGCCTTTGAGAATCAAATTTTTAAAAGAAATATTGTAGCTCACACAGAATGTGGAAATTTCTGTATTCGTGTCAAATGTAATCAAGCCTCAATGATGCGTATATGAATTGATGACCGCAAGAGCCACATTACGACCGACTGATTACAAGAGCTTTGTCGCAGTATTACACGTGATGACTGGCATAATGTGAACTTTTGTAATGATGTATTGAATTGCAATGTATTGAAATGCAATATCAAGACTTATAGCTCAATAAATAATATCAAGAGCACAACATTCTGTGTAAGGACGTATCATTTGAAATCCTCTACCCAAATGAGGAATTTTAGTAACTATCTATCACAGCGATTGACGGTAAATTTAGGTCATGGTTCTTTGCGTGTGCAATTGTGTCATAGAGACTGTAGAGGAAACTAGGGAGACTTGACCCAGTTTTTGGTTTTTATTTTTTATATTTTTTGTATAACAGTTAGAGCTAAATAAAAAATATGAGCAAATAATGTGTTGTTTTGTACATACACTGGCTAAAAATGATAGCATAGTTCTTACAAGAAATGGTGCAAAAAAATAAATTATTTAAGTTAGCACATGGGTCAAGTGTCCCTAAGCCTAGGGAGACTTGACCTCCTACTTAGGGAGACATGACCCCTCTCATGAAAGTGAGAAAATTCATAGGTATTGAAAGGAAAACACAGGTTTTGTGATTTAAATATTTTCTAGATTTATTTTGTGGAAGATTTTAATGAATAAAAAAATATATATTTATTGTTTTCTTTTATTTTTCTCATACATTGTACTTTTCAGATTAAGAGCCTTTTATTTTATTTTTTATTTATTTATTTTTTTTTTTTTTTGTCAACATTGTTTTTATTCTTCTGCTTTCTGTCTCTTTCTTTCTTCTATTTCGCTTTTATTTGGTGTGACAGTAGCTAATATATCCTCAGTCTTCTTCTTTTCAGTTATTCATTATGTAGCAATTTGTTGGGTGCAATGCAGTGATCGTACTCTCCGCTCTTTTTTCAGTACACTCTCATAAATGAGAAATTTTTAAATGTAATTCTACCACTATTTTTATAAAGTAATTTCTATCCTGTATAAAATCGTCGCACATTACTATAAATATATCAGATGTATTTCTACATGAAATTAGTGGTGGCAAAACAGGCGGAATTTTTTTCTCTCTGAGAGTGTACTGAATAAAGGGAGGAGAGTACGACCCTGGCTCATTCATTAAAAATACTTTAGTTATTTCTTAAATGGGAACAGACGCGTATTCGCAACGTTTCACTTATTTCTAAAGAAAAAAAAATCATTAGGCCTAAATTACAATATTTTAGTTTTAACATGATAAATATCCCTTAAATCAAACAAAGAACATTAAATTACACTTTCATTAAATCTGAAACTTCGTCAGTGGATGTTTCTTTCACAACTTGTACAAAGGGCATTCCATAAAAACTGAGAATTATTTTTTTACGTAGTGGGAACACCGCGAAACTAAAAAATAGAAGTGCAGGCGATTTTTTCAAACTGTTAACTGTACGTTTATACAAAATTCTAAACGAAGCAGAAGATTTTATTTTCCTATTTCCGTGCTTGTTTAAAGAACTGTTTTATTTGCCCTACAGAAATGGAGATGAGTGATTCAGAGTTAAAAAACGAAATGCGTTGTGCCATAAAATTTTGCTACCGTTTGGGTAAAACAGCTCCAGAAACAGTTAAGTTAATGAAAGAAGCTTACAAAGGCAAATGTTTTGGTGAGTCTGCGGTCTTTAGATGGCATGGTGATTTCAAGAAAGGCCGTTTGTCTGCAGAACTGGGTCCTAGGCCTGGGCGACCAAAAAGTGTTGTGAATGATCGAAATGTTAACACTGTGTGGGTAATTCTTCAAGAAAATCGGCGAATGACATGTGAGGAGAAAGCGGCATCAACAAACATTTCGAAAACGTTGATATTTCGCATTCTACGCAACAATTTACAGCTTCGCTATGTTTGTTCCAGATGGGTCTCTCATCCTCTTACCAAAGAATAAATGAAAACAAGAATTCACCAATGTTGTGAATGGAAACAGATGCTTCAAAATGATCCAAATCTCCTAAAGACTGTAATAACAGGTGATGAAACTTGGGTGCATCATTATGATCCCCCTTATCAAGTCCGCAACAAGTGTATGGAAACATACTGATACTCCGCCTCCGAAAAAAATCCGACAAATCAAATCTGCTGGAAAGGTCATGATGATTATTTTCTTTGATCATAAAGGTGTAATCTATCAGCATGTTGTGCCTCCAAAAACTACTGTGAATGGTGAACATTATGTTTCAGTTTTGAAACTTTTGCGACGACACATATCGAGAAAGCGTCATGAACTGGTAGGGAATTGCACATTACATCAAGATAATGCTCGCCCGCATGTCGCTACTTCTGCTCAGCAATATCTTAGTAAAAGCAATATTAAAATCATGCCACATCCCCCTTACAGTCCAGATCTCGCACCATGCGATTTCTGGCTGTTTCCGACGTTGAAGGAGAAGCTCCGTGGCAGACAATTTAATACAGATTCTGAAGTTATTTCAGCAGTGGAGGGTTCTTTGAAGCAGCTTCCAGAAAAGGGCTTCTCTACTTGTTTTGAAAAGTGGGTTGAACGATGGGACCGTTGCATATCATCTGACGGAAGGTATTTTGAAAAAGAATGGTGTATTTTTTGCTGTAAATATTTTTCTTGATTTTTTATGATTTTACTCGCAGTTTTTATAGAATGCCCTTCGTATGCTATTTATTTTTTACGAATATACCCAATATTCATATTTGTATAATCAATATACTGTGGATATAATTGTTTTGGTTGGGAAGAGTATAATTATAATGTATATTCATTTGTAATATAAATGTGAATACAGAAAATTTTACCCTGAAATGTTGTAACTCGGGAGAATAACACCCACAGGCCGGGCTTACTGCCAAAAAAGCAAAAGCATGCGGTCACGAAAGCGTTAATTACTGGGTCAAGTATACCCAGTTTGCTTGGGTCAAGTCTCTTTAAGTTGCGTTGTTTTGTTAATCCTAATTTTTTAGAAAATTGCATTATAGTTGTATGATGCTACTATATACCAAAATGTAGCTAAGACAGTGACTAAAACAGCTATACTTTTAAAATTGACTTGTTTTCAAAACTGGAAGTTCAAATTCAACAAAGTCCAAGATCTTCAAAATTTACTTGAAAAATGCAGTATCAATCAGCACTAAATTGCTAGAAAACCAATGATAATTCTACAGTGGTTGTTCGCTGCAAAATGCTGTTGTTTGATTAGTCAATCAGTACAATGGCTAAAGTTATCTTAAATTTTACCCTTCATAGGAAAAACCCTCATGGGTCAAGTCTTCCTATGGGTCAAACCTGCATAGTTTCTCCTACATGGACACAAAAATAGCGCAATGACATCCTTTCTTATGAAGCACGGTTTATGTTTGCAATATCAGGATTTTCGTATGTGAATCTGGTGGACGATGATGGAAAGAGAGGCTTCAAAATTCTTGCATTATGCACCGCCATTTCTGTCATTCACCTAACATTATGGTTCAGCATGGTATTGGATTTTACTCCCGATATGCAATAACTGTACACTGACCATTCAGCGTTTTATCATTAAGGTTTCGGAGCTTGTTGTATTACCTTATGTTGATGGTTTTCTGCAGCCATATTTAACAGAACCCTGTAGGCTGCATTTGTCACACATTAAAGAAAATATTTACATTACACAGTAGATTACGTTGCTTTTTGGGCTGAGTGTTCTCTTCTTTGTCCCTCATCCGGAACATCCGGTCAATAATCGAAATCGACTGGCATTGCATTTATCAGTTGTTACCATTCGATTTCAACTATGGTAACCTATAAAATACGACATAGTCCCAAAAAGACTTCCATACAGTGCTACCAGATTGAGGGAAATTTTTATTTAACTCCCACCACTAAATTTTAATTGAAACGGTTTACTAATTCTTTCGAAACACTTTTCACAGAAATCCTCTATGTAATTACATAACCGTTACAAGTAAAATTTAACGGTGGCTGTTGAATAAAAATTTCCCTCAAATCTGGCAGCACTGCTTCCATAACTCCTTTAAATCAATGTCTAAGGTGCTTAGCAGAAATTATTACCAGCCGTCTGTCTACATAAAATATTGATTTCTTGTGTTACGTATCTAAAACCTCACAATCTTTTCAATCACAAACTTATTTAATTTGTTATTTTTCTATAAAAGTTTGTTTTAATATCTCTTGGTCGTCTTTGTGTTGCATTTTGTATCGCCAGAAGTGTGAAATTTTGGTTAATGAAACATGCTCGTTGAGGAACATTTTTCAAAATACGAAGTATTAAAAATGCCATGGTCTCAGAGATAAGGAAGTCTGTTTAATGTATATGTGTTTAGACGTATTATTCTTTAAAATGAATTTTTCACAGTTACATGCTACATCGTTTCTGAATTATTATATGAGATGCCTCAGCTTAAGATAGTTTAAAGCACTGAGATTGATGTTCATCTGAATTTTTCTTTTAAATTTTACCAACTTCAAAATACTAATTAAAATATTTCTGTCCGTAGTAAATAATGTTTAATAACATAAATAGATCTATCTTAAGCAAATGAATAAAAATGGACATACAACAAAAGTTTCAGTTTATTATTTCTCCACGTATGTAGGACTACAAAAGTAACAAGTTAAACAAGTAGTTATGTAAACAGACATGCTTTACGAACTTTTGCATATGAGCAAGCACATTTTAAATACATTTTCTCACCAGATTAGTTATTTAAAACGATGATGAGTAAGGATATATTTTTACAAGACATTTATACGCTCATATACTAAGAATATATTTTTATAAGACATTCAAACTTCAAAGTTTTACAATCACTCTTTTTAACAGAAACACGGTATCCCCTAAAAATGATTAACGGTGATTACTCTATTAATAATCCCTACTGTTTAATATGAAATACAATTTCACTTAATTGACGTTTAAATTTTCATCCAAAGATTAAACAACTTATTTATTAAAAAGGCTGGTTGTTTGGTTGGATGGTTTTACACCGCACTAGTACTGCGCAATGGGCAACTGGTGATGGTCTGGGACTAACCCGTAGAGGTAGTCCGGAGACCTGCCATTACAATTTTGATCCTCCACGGAAGGGATGGCTCTCTCGCTTCGGTGACCCCCAGCGGTATAATTTTTGATGGGAACATGGAAGACACTGCGGCCACGTTAGTTATTAAAGAGGAGCTTGTTTAAAAAAACAGGATTATCTTTACTTAAATTCAGCTCTGGATTGAATGAATTTTCACTCTACTTTGCTAACAAACTATTCATATTATTTTTTTAAGCAGTATAATAAACTTTTAATTAGAATGACCAAAATAATGTAAAATGAAAAGTCATTTTTACAATAGTCAGCGAAATATTGTCGACTGCAGTAATATAATTTATTCTTCCGCGGAAAACGTTTTTTTACAATGAATTTTCATTTCCTTTTATTTCACATAGGTCTATAAGAAGTATAACAATAAAAAATCTTTGATTTATATAGGGGGGAAAAGCACATTTACTAATACTTTCTGGAAACAAAAAGTGCATTGGATTTAACTGAAAAATCACAAAATGTTTTTATCCACGTAAAGTTACATTAGTACTATATTCTGTAGTCTTATATAAAGATTTTGGTTTAGTAGGAATTTATAAAAGAATGAAAAGAGTAAATTTTAAAAAGTGTCTACTAAAACCTAATTGGAAAAATTTCCATTTGCGTTTATCTCTTCTGGCAATCGAATGATTTGTGCTCTAGCTTTCCCTTGCGCTATGAGCAGTATTTGAATCATGGTTTATACATAACTGTTTGGGATAGTTTGGAATCAATTTTAATTCGCAGTTCCCAGTCTAATGAACATTATTATGATAGGATTAATTGTATAGAAACAAGTGAACTCCTCCATTTTTTTAGGTGGAGGGGGTAGAATGCCACTTTTTCAAATGACATACCCTAAACAAGTAAAATTACTTTCAATAACATATAAAGTGCGTGATACAAATTTACCAAATCTTCATTTTGATCAATCCACATTATATACACTCATGTCCGTAAATTAAGGATAATGCTAGTTTCGGCAAATAAAGGTTCAGAAGCAAAACAAACATGGCTTATTCCTAACAAAAGATCAAGAACAAAAAAAGGTGGTTTATGTAGGATACCACTTATAAAAACTACGATTTTTGCTCTTTGGAGCAATAACAAAAAATATCTCCCTTACAAAAAAATAACATTACATGGTTGGTATGAGGGTTAATACATTGTATGTCTCTCAGATGATGAATTACGGTCCTTACAACGCCTAGGAATGCTGAGTATTAAATTATCGATCTGATCTTGGGGAAGATTACTCCACTCAGTAAGCAATGTTCTCCGAAGCTCCGGTACACATGTAGGAGGTAGTTGACGGGCTACAACTCGTCGGAAAAGCATGTCCTACATATGCTCTATCGGATTCTAGTCAGGTGAGAAGGCTGGCCATTCCATGCGGGTGATAGCTTCAGATTGTAGGCATCCGTGTACAATGTTTGCACGGTGAGGACACGCGTTGTTATCCATAAACACAAATTCTAGGCCCATGGCACCCTAAACAAACGTACATGTTGTTCCTGAATGATTTCCCAATAAATTTGGCCTGTCATGGTTCCGATTTGATCATGCAGATCTGTTCTGGTGCCCAATATGATCCTCCCCAAACGAGCACTCCTGCCCCGGAGTAACGGTGTCGTTCAATGATGTTGTTTTGGTGGTAACGAGTACCTGACGTTCTACATATGAAAGTCTGGTGTGAATCACACTAAAAGTTAAACCTAGACTCGCCGGAAAACATCACAAAAGCCCACTGTGCTGCTGTCCACATTGTATGTTCTCTACTCCAAGTTAACCGCTGGTAACAGTGCATTGCCGCGAGCGGAAAATCCCTAACAGGCCTGCGAGCATATAGACCAATATCTCCCAAACGTCTATACACGGCTTCCCTTGAAACTGTGGTACCCGTGGCTGCAGACAGCTGACGGGACAGGTCTAATGCTGTGCTTTTTTTGCTTATTTTGGTAGTTACTGCCAAAAACCGGTCGGCATTTGGCATTGTAACTCGAGACCGACCAGTACTGTAACGTCTACTGGCATTTCCATCATTTTCGAATCGATGCCAAAGCCTAGAGATGACACTTTGTGCGATTCCAAGTTTTCCCGATACTTCTATCTGTGTACGCCCACATTATACTCTGCAGATAATTCTACGATGTAAAATATTATCTGCATGCGTCTTCTGTGTCATAACTATTCGGTTGTGGCACTGAGCACAGAACGCTTGTGAACAATTTTCCTTCTTTGCTCCCATTCCTTATCTACCCCCTTCTTACACTTTCGTCATCGTAACATCATATCGGCACCATCTGATGGCTTCCTATAATTTGCATATTATTCTTAAAGATGTGTGTGGTATTTCAACAGGTGACATTTTTGCATTAAAGTTCGATTTCGGTGTGATTCTGAATTATCCTTAATTAATGGACATGAGTGTAAATTGGACAGAGCTTTACACAAAATAATGCTCCATCTTTTTTCCCCTTTATTGTATTATTCTTTCTTTTGATCTGGAAAAATCTGAACTTTTATTATGCTTTGTTCAGCGAGAAATTTTATCTAGGTTTTGTAATCTATTTGCATCAAAAGGAATTTTTAAATATAACCTGTAAAATTACAAATATGACGTTGGCCTTATTAATAGTTAAATAAACAGGACTGTTAGTAAAATAAATTTCTAGAATGTTTTTTATCATTTTCTTTTGAAGCAATAAGAAAACATACATTTTAAAAATAAACATGTAATTATTACTTTTAGCGATTGCAAAAATTTTGATCAACATTTAGAGTTGCTGCATTCCTGGAAGCAAAGTCTACAAGTTTATTATTATTATTATTATTATTAAAGTCGAACCTCGTTAACGTGAACACTGTTAACGTGAATTACTTTTAGCATGACCTAATTTTACAATCCCTGTTAAGACTAGTTTAGTCATATGAAGATTAGTTACTAATAGCATGAACTACCGATAACATGACCAAGTTATTCATTCTCCTTGAGATTCACGTTAATGAGGTTCGACTGTATTATTATGGAACTATATTAGTGATTTTAAGTTAAAATAATTTACTTAAAACAACATGGTTCATCTTATTCAATAATTTCAGAATGTTCTAAATTCGTAACCATACAAAAATAAATCATAAAAATTATTTCCAGTATTCCGCTTTAAAAATATTCGTAATCAAAGCCACATATATTAATAACGATTATAAATAAAATTTAGGGGAATTAATTTTAGTTTAAAAAGACATTTTACAATCATATATTTTCAGAAATTGACAAACTAACAAAATTACAACATATCATTAATTCTGAGATATTGCTTAGTTATTTTATTACTTTAATCTTCAAATCCATAACTAAAAGTTAAATTTCTAGCACATGATTCAATATTTAAAGAATATTATAATGATTGATGTTCTCCGACATTCAACTTCAATAATAGTATATTAATATCGTATGTATGGAGACGGAAATTCCAGTTAAATGATCAGTAAAGGTTTTGCCCTGAATGGTTTATTAAAATATTCAGTTGAATGATTAATGAACTATCTCCTCTGAAAGCTGAATAAAACATTTCTTGGAATGATATGGTACTTATTTCATTAAAGGAATAATTCACATAGTTTTCTTTTTCTTTTTCATTTTTAAGTACTATTTATCAGGTGATATTTTTAAACGATATTTTATTTTAAATGGAAGTCATAAAGATAAACACCAACTACCAACACATACTTTTTCTGACAAGGAGACGGCAAGGCTGTGGGGTCCTCAAATCGAACGGAGTTTCCGCGTGTAATTAGCACTCAGTGAGTGTATTCATATACTCAAACCCTAGAGTGCACTACTTAGCCATCGCCGAGAAAACAATTCCTGAAGTTTGATTTTTTTTTTTTTTTTTTTTTAATTTGTATTAAAATTTAATAAATCGTTATAAACAATTTACTCATATACTCGCACTACTTAGCCATCGCCAAGAAAAAAATTCCTGAAGTTTGAAAAAAAAAAATTTAATTTGTATTAAAATTTAATGAATCGTTATAAACAATTTCTTTTCAACTTTTATACATTGTTAAATCGCGAATTTAATGATTTCTGACTTTTTAACGATTAGATCTTAGAACTGTAGATAGAATAAATACAAAAGCCACAGTTCTTTGATACATTACCATTTATTTTTTTTTTTATAAAATAACATATTATTAAATACAATGAATATTTATGATTATACGTTTATAGCATTAGCAATTCTTTCAATCATTCATCTTTACGAATACACAAACCTGGATGATATTTATCATTAAAAAAAAATAATAAATTTCCAAATAATAATAATAATAATAATAATAATAATAATTTCGCGAATAATAAATTTCCATATGTTTAATGTTAAAAAGTTGGAAATCATTAAATTCGCGATTTAAGAATGTATAAAAGTTGAAAAGAAATTGTTTATAACGATTTATTAAATTTTAATACAAATTTAAATAAAAAAAAAAAATTTCAAACTTCAGGAATTTTTTTCTCGGCGATGGATAAGTAGTGCACTCTAGGGTTTGAGTATATGAATACACTCACTGAGCGCTAACTACATGCGGAACCGCCGTTCGATTTGAGGACCCCACACCCTTGCCGTCTCCTTGTGAGTTAAGATTATAAAGAATCATGTGACTTCAGGAATAATGCCAGTGACTGGTTAAAAAGCTATATCCCAACTGTCATCACTGCATAAGTGCCACATTTTAATTTATTCCGAAGCAATGTTAGAACCCGTCCATTTATCTCACCACAATTATTGAAGGGTTCTATTAAGGTTAGGATCAATCGACCGGGATAGTATACAAGTCCTGATGGAAAATGCCATCCCTGGTGGTATTTTTAAGTGCTTTTTGCCAGTATTTACGCAAGTTTCGGAGAAAACCGCATTCATGTAGGGTATTATTCTTCGTATTTAATAATAATTACATATACAGGGTTCAAAAGATGTAAGCACTCTCCCACCATTGTTATCTTAAAATAAATTCCTTATTGCATGCACAGTGTGAAAAGAAATGTAAAAAGTTTGTAAAACGTGTAAATGTAAATACTTCAAGAAATCTATTTTTAAGTAATAGTTATGTAAAAGATCTTATAAAAATTCAGTCCGTGGAAACACTGATATACGAGAAAATTTCAGTACAGGTAATAATAGTGCACCGAAATAATAAAAAAATTTGTCCTGCCTATAACTAACATCAATACAAACATGCATCGATAAAAATGCAAGATTAGCAAATAATTGCATTACAGATTTGACAAAACAAAGAGATCGTAAACTGCATATTTTTCAGAACTACAATTAAAGTTCAATTGTAGTATCTCTATAAGTATGTAGTGTTTATGCTTGAATCTTTATCAATTTTGCATAAGTATCTAAAACTTGCTTATAGTGTCGTTTATAAATAAATAATGTTTAAGGTATTCAACTTTTGTTGGTACACTACATCGCAAATAAAATCGGCGAGTTGAGAAAAGGATTTTTAAACATAGTTCAAGCGAATGGATATAAAAATAGTTCATTATACTTAATTGTGCACATTTCACAGCTTTTAAGAAATATGCGAGTCTCATAATGTATCTTTCTGTGTATGTATTTATGTGTGTGTTTTACAAAATATTAGAACATTTCTTGAAATTACAATAAAAAATTAGTACTTCAATTTTCATTACCTGTCCGTTTCAGTTTCTACATTTTTTAATATATGGCCTTCATATATTTAGGTATAAACATATAACTCCTATATGTTATGCTTAACTTTTATTACAACATTAATATTATAATTAACTTCCCAGAATTGATGGGAATTAAAAAGGTTGGCTATATTACGACCTATAACTATTTCATAATGTCGTATGTTAATAGTCATTTTGCTCTTCATTACAGTTAAACTAACTCCTTTAAAATAAAATAAAAGAACTAATCCTTTTGCCCACTAACATCAAGTTATTTTCTTAATTTTACGAAATTTATTAATTTAAGTTACGAACTTTTGTTAATTTATTTCATAAAGTTTTAAAATATTTGGTCCTAATAATTTTGCTCTCATATATTACCTTTACAAAATGTTCATTTAAATTTTATGTTATTACAAACAGTTAAAGAAAAAAAAAAGATTTTTATCATTTATACAGAATAGAAGTAGGAATGCGTAAAAATATGTGACATCAAATATTGACGGTTTCTAAGATCTTGAAACTGTTTTGACCACTTTTTTAATAATGTCTCAGCAAAAATATTTCGGGCATTCCTAAATCATCAACTTATGCTTAGAATTTCTTGATTTTATTATTATTTATTTGAACCTGAACATTTATTAGTGCATATTACTCAGAAGATGGTGCTGCTAGACTGTAAGTTTACCCGTTTACAAAGAGGCCATATTTTAGCCCATAGAGTGTATCGTTGCACAAAATCTAAGATGTGAGAGGGTTATTATTAAAATCTACACATATTAAATTTGGGTGCATATCGGCCCTAAAATAGGACTTCTGAACTACATTTTTCCCTGATTACGAAAAAATTATATGCGAGTTTCTATTGCGTATAGAAGAAATTGAAATGTGAGATCACCATTATGTAAAAAAGGCTGGCATATACTGGGTATATATCGTTCGAAATTTCTAATCATAACATTTCTAATTCTTATTAATTTTTAAATGTCATAATCTATTAGTTAAAAACACATAAAGTACCATATGTAAATTCTTTAATCTGAGAAACTAAGTTCATTAAATTTTTGTGCATGTTTGATTGTATGTGACGCTGTTATAGAGAATGATAGAGAAAAAAGTTTTGGGATAGCCACAATATACTATTTTTCTTTTCCCACTATTTATTCATATAAACTGAAAATCATAGGTGCCAACTTAACTTAGAAAAGGAAAGTACCATTTGAATCTTACAACATGATAATATTCGTTTTCAGTTTTTCTAAGCAAGTATCTAATAGAGTCAGTTCCCAAACGCAATATTATTTGGAAACGTCTATGATTTCGGGAGAAAGAAATACAATTTTTATTAAAATCACACAATCAACTGTGGAAGAAAATCATATTTATTGAAATTTTATTTTTCCGACTGAGTGAAAATAATGCCTGGACCGGGAGTCGAACTCCGGATCTTTGACTTACAAGGTCAAGGCTCTACCAATTGAGCTATCCAGGCGGACACCCCGGTCAGCATTACTCACTCAGACAACCTTTAGGCAGAAACATCTCTTGTCTATCATATAGATAGCTCGATAGAAATAAGCCGCAGGAAATGGAAAACACCAATAGATAATGGGAGAAAGAAATACAATTTTTATTAAAATCACACAATCAACTGTGAAAGAAAATCATATTTATTGAAATTTTATTTTTCCGACTGAGTAAAAATAATGCCTGGACCGGGAGTCGAACTCCGGATCTTTGACTTACAAGGTCAAGGCTCTACCAATTGAGCTATCCAGGCGGACACCCCGGTCAGCATTACTCACTCAGACAACCTTTAGGCAGAAACATCTCTTGTCTATCATATAGATAGCTCGAAAGAAATAAGCCGCAGGAAATGGAAAACACCAATAGATAATGGGAGAAAGAAATACAATTTTTATTAAAATCACACAATCAACTGTGGAAGAAAATCATATTTATTGAAATTTTATTTTTCCGACTGAGTGAAAATAATGCCTGGACCGGGAGTCGAACTCCGGATCTTTGACTTACAAGGTCAAGGCTCTACCAATTCAGCTATCCAGGCCGACACCCCGCTCAGCATTACTCACTCAGACAACCTTTAGGCAGAAACATCTCTGGTCTATCATATAAGATAGCTCGACAGAAAAAAGCCGCAGGAAATGGAAAACACCAATAGATAATGGGAGAAAGAAATACAATTTTTATTAAAATCACAGAATCAACTGTGGAAGAAAATCATATTTATTGAAATTTTATTTTTCCGACTGAGTGAAAATAATACCTGGACCGGGAGTCGAACTCCGGATCTTTGACCGGATCTTTGTTTTCCATTTCACAAGTCAAAGATCCGGAGTTCGACTCCCGGTCCAGGCATTATTTTCACTCAGTCGGAAAAATAAAATTTCAATAAATATGATTTTCTTCCACAGTTGTTTATGATTTCATTATAAATTAATTTAAAATAATAGACAAATTAGCGTTCTCTCATTCACAGTTTCTATGTTCAAGTCATTTTTCATAAATAAAAAAAAAAAATATCTTAAGCTAATTCAAGCATGACCAAAGCATATTAAGCCAGAATTTCGTAAAATTTTTGTAGCACGTACTACAAGAATTTTACGAAAATTTCAAACTATTTTGAAGAAATGGTTTAATGATATACAATTTGAAAACTCTATACAGTTGTGTAGCGAACAATATATTTTTGACATGCATAAGAAATATTAATACAAATAACGTACAAATTATTTCAGTGTGTTTATCAGATAGTTTTATAATTTATACAAATGTAAAATTCGATTATAAATTATTTCACCCACCCTGTATTATTATTATTATTATTTTTTTTTATGTTTGATATAACATATTTTTAATATTATACATTGATACATCATTAATGTAATTGTTCTAGATTTTTAATATGATTTACAGATAGTACAACTAAAATTTTATATGGGATTTGTACAAGATTTAAGTATTAAACAGTTTCTACATTAAATATTAAAAATCTAATTTACTTAAGACCTTTTTAATATTAATAAAATCAAGATATTTTATGAAAAGTATTTTTCTCTGATAAACAAATTTCCATGACATCTATATGCCTATATATTTTTAAGCATACTTGATTATTTATTCAGATCATTTATATTTTACTAGTTTTTATTACGTTAAGAATGTAACTCTTAATGTTACATGTATAATTTTGGTGAAATTGTAAAAATAAGTTACCACTACGCATATTATGGTTATAAATACATTTTTATGCGTAATGTATCGGCTTAATGATATTCACATTATGAAATACAAATTTAAACGTTAAGGTAAATTACAAATAGATATTTTTATATCCATAAGATCAAATATGACATATTAAATTTAATATTAAGCATTTATATATGTATACGTTTGTGTACATACACATAAGTATACGTGCACACATACTTAAAGAATACAAACCAGAAAGTAAATAAATATACAAATGAGTGCATACATATCAAATGCATATTATACTGTTACCCACATTGAAAAAAAAACTTTGCATCATTTGAATATTATTTTACCTTACAAATAATTGCTTTCCTATTTATATTGCATATTATGCATTAGATATAATATATATGTATAAAATATTTTATTTAAAAATATTTAAATATGATGTACGTTTACGATGCATGCATAAATGTAACGTGCATAAAAAATTATTTTTATTATATCTTGTTATTCCAGCGCAAATTGTAAAATCCATTTTAGATTTTTTTTTCTGGATATATTTTCAATAGAAAGATATTTATTTTGGTGGAATTTTCTACTTTAAATAAACTTACCTAAATTTCCATTCATGTAAAACAAAGTAGGGCATGTTTTGTCAACGGCAGATGCCTTTCTATGTTTAGCATTGTATGCGAACACCCGTATGTCAATGTATTTTCAAGTATGCTGAATGAATTCTGTTTTCAAATCAAAATCAAAAGATGCATGAAAATATTCAAAAACATTTGAAATATAAAATCATGATTTATTGTTTTGGTAAATTTAACTTTTATTCCTAGATAACTGCTTTTAATGGTATTTGTAAGAACTTTAAAATGCATTTAATTTCTGGAAAATTAAGTATGGTATTCATTTTAAAATTTGGCTTAACTTTAAGTATTAAACTTTTGTTTTATGTTATTTTGTTTACATAGCCTTTACAAATCATTTATAGTTAGCATTAAGCATTTTATATATCTATTTTTTAGTTCCATTTAATATATACTAACATATATATTACTAACATAATATATACTAACCATGTTCATTAATATTGTTGCAATGGATAATTTTTTTTTTTTCTATCGCAACTGGTCAATTGCAGTCAAAGTAGATATACAGTCAAAGTAAAACTAAATTGCATTTCCATTCACTTCCAATGAGATCGATATTTGCGACAATCTCGGCGACTTGGCGGCGTGTTTAGACTTGGTAACCATATTTGGCGTAAAATAGTAGTTTTCTGTTCACGAAGTTTCGAAGCTCTATGATGAATTGAAGCTCATTTTTGGAACTTTCGATTACAATCTAACACGGAACATACGAAAATACACCAAAATACAGTTGCCAAAGTCTATAAATAGCAGTGGGTTCACGACCGAGAGTCAGTATTCTTCATTGAGCTAAAACATTCTTTCTCTGTGGAGTATTTGATGCTGTTTGCTTTACTCTTATGAAACAATTTTTTTTTCTTTTTAAGTTTCCTGAACATTTGTTTGGAAAAATGTAAAAGCAACAACTTTATTGAATAGCTACGAGAATACTCTTTGACGGTACTATTGACTGTTTCGAGAATATTCTTTAAAATCGTAGTTTTGTCGTACTGTTTCGAGAAATTATACTAAGTAAAGTGCATTGTTCAACGACAACCTCTTTAAACTACTTTGTTCAAATGTGAAAGCCAATTTGTAGTAAAAATATTATTGAGAAAAAAACCGTTATCTACTCAAAAATTTTAAAAACATACATACTGGGATTTTTGTTTTTGTTTATTATTTTTTTCATTGTCTTTCCTTGTTGTTTAAAACATAAAATAAATATTTTTATGGATATTTCAAATGTTCGTGGTAGCTTTAGTAACACAGAAAGATTCGATTTCTTTTCATTTTGCTATCACTATCACCATAAAGCAATCTTTATAGTATTTTTACGGTAGTTTTTGTGATTAAAAAGGATAGTGATTATTATTAGAAAATAAAAGTAGAATCAGAAATATCTCTGTGCGTGACTGTCACTACATTTATCATTTAATTACACTTATATATTTTTTATGATATATAAAAATAAAAATTAACTTTCGTTGTCAGCTAATTTCTTGTCTCGCATAGATTTACTGATTAGTATCTTAGAGAAGCATGTGGATGTCAGACCTGTATATATTGTTACGAATTTGTAAATAATTCGTAGTTATTTTTATGTAAATTCATTCAAAGCGGCTTAGTCAGGTGTTAAAATGTTAATTTTCAGCATTTCTAGTTTGGTTCCGCATTTAAATAGCTTAAAAACCCGTTAAAAACATGTTTAAAAGCCTCATTAAAGCCGGTAGTGGATTTGGCACCAAATTTGGCCACTTTTGCGTTCCTTGGCGACTTTTTTGGCAACGTTGGGGCGAAAATCTTTATCATCGATATGTGAAATATGGAAGCTGTAACTTCATTGGCTGACGAGTTTCTGGAGTTTTATAAATTTTTCTATGCGAGTACTTAAGAAGATCCTTTACGCCGAAAAAGTCATTATGAGGCATTAGGTTAATTCAATTTGGATGCATATCGGCCGATAGGTGGTGCTGCTATAATGAAAATTTCCTCGAGAAAGTGAAGGATATCATCTTTCCTTTAAAAATTTCACGGTTAAAATTCATTTCCATTGGACATTTAATGTAATACCTCTTTGAGATTAAAACAGTCTGCTTTCATAATGGAAAAAATAATATTACATAACTTATACTGCGTGAATTAGGGAAATATAGAAGGAAATTTTGTGATGGCCACAACATACCAGTTTTGAATTGGCATTGTTCTTTTATCTGTAATAGACAAAACATTAAAAAGCGTTTGAAATTCATAAAACCGTTTCCTTGTGATATTTATTGTAACTATCTTTTATATGTACAAAGAGACATTGTTTACTCTTTTTACACACCGTCTCACTTCCTAAAAAAAGTCTCATTTTTTATTTCATATTATGCTTTCTGAAACTGTAATAAGCCACCTTCAACTCCGGTAGTTTAGTGTTTTTTTTATGCTTTTTATAGGCACCTCCAATGAAAAATAAAATCGTAAACGAATTTTTAAAGAGCGGACTGAATCGTATGCTGAAACTCATGATAGTGATAGCGTGCCGGGTTCAAACCCATCTGACGAACATTCCGTCTTCACGCCTAACCTCACCTACCAGCCTAGTGCTCCTGATTCTTTTACGGCTGATAAACTACCGACTCCTACAACACACGAACAATATGTGCAGAGCACTTTTGCTGATCAATCTAGTGTTATTAGACCCGTCGCACAAAAGCGATCTCATACTGGGTCATCAAACTTTTCAAATGTGAAATTTCCTAGGCAAACTGGTCGTAAACGTGACTATTCCTTTTCTAACAATTCTTTTATACCGCAGATTAAAAAGAAGAAAGGCTGTAATAAGTTTCTGAAATGCCCTCAATCCAAGTCCTCAAATTGTTCTGGAACACATCCACCACATAAGTTACTTGCAGCTCCTGATTCAGTGAATACCGGTTCATTTCGACCAGCGAGTAAGGCAAGGGTTTCAAAAAGACCTCCACCCTCTTAATCAGCTAGCGGACAACACATTGAAAAAGCCTTGACAGCTCCTGACTCGGTCCGCACGGAAGAATTCTTTCCGCAGCACCGATTCAATACCCGGCGTCAAGCCAGACTCCGACAACAGGCTTCTCCGTATGAGTCACCTGCCGAGCAAGCATTTGTCACAGCGTTTTGGGATAACCCTAGACCCCGATCTGAAAGTCTTCAAGCATGTGGACTAGCCGACGAGTGCAATGAGCAGCTTTACCATGTCCTCTAACCCTACTGATGTTACAGCTGCAAACTTAAATCAGGCGATACCGTTCTTTATTTATTTTTTTTTTCTATTCACATTTCTGTAAGAGCTGCACAAAATGTTCAACATACCTAGAAGCCTTTATGGGACTTTAAATTTTAGAACTTTTATGAAAGCAATGGACTTTCTCAAGCTAAAAATGTAAAATTCAAAATTAGTGCATGAACTTTCACATTGAAATTCATGTTTAAGCTTCATTGTCATCAATTTTGTTCTCTATTAAAACAGGAATAAACTTCTACGTCAGAAACGCCAAAGAAAAATTATTGAGGTGCATACAGCTGTTTCGGTAGCCTAAAGCGTACCGTCTTCAGTGCAAAAAGAATTCTGAATCTGGAGAAGTGCTCTTATATATAGGAGAGGGACCGGATTTAGTTCAACCAATAGGATTACGGAAGAGGTGGGGAGTGTGGCCAATAGGAATTAAGGAATGTGTAGCTGTGTAAACAGTAGAAAAATTAAGGAAATGTGGATTGAATGTAAAATTTCCAACAATCAGTCAAATAGGGAACAGCGAAATCACAATTTACAAGGTTTTTAAAATTTTTATAAATATGAAAATCTTCAAAGAAATCGAGTTCATGAATGGATTTAGGTCTGCAAATTATTTTAGCTGAATAAAATTTAAAATTATGATTTTCCTCCCAGCAATGTTTAGAAATAGCCGATTTATTGGTTTCTTGTTTGCGGACGTAATTCATATGTTCTTTTAGACGAAATTTAAGACTGCGTTTAGTTTGGCCAATATATGATAAACCACACTCACAGGAAATACTATAAATGCCCCAAGAATTATGCATATCAATAGGATCTTTTAACTGAGAAAAGGTGAGTTTATTGGAAGGCGAATATATTATTTTAAAATCATATTGTTTGAGAATTTTAGCTATGGTTTGACTGGTTTTAGAAAAATAGGGTAAAACAATACTGATATTAGATGTGACTGATTTAGTAGACGAAATACGAGGGAGTTGTAATTTTTGGATAGCTTTGTCTATAATGGAAGGGTCATAACCTCAGTCAATTGCGATGGCTTTCAGGTATTTAATTTCAGATTTCAATAGGATTTGAACAAATATTAAGGGCACGGTTTACAAAAGTATAGAAAGCAGCCATTTTTTGGTACGGTGGGTGACATGAACGCGCAGGGGGAGGAAGGGAGACTGCAAATTTTTTACGATAGACAGTGGTTGAAAATCCATTTACAGTGCGAGAGACGAGGGTATCAAGAAATGGAAGGGAGCCATTATTTTCTATTTCATATGTAAACTGGATATTACTGTCAATTGAATTTAAGGTTTCTAAGACATGGTCAATATTGTGATGAAATATGTCGATAAGCGTGAAGATGTCGTCAACGTAACGGGTCCAAAAAGGAAAAGATATTTTCTTAAAAAGCTTGCTTTCGAAATAGTGCATGTAAATGTCTGCGAGAATTGGGGAGAGAGGGGAACCCATGGCTAAACCTTCAGACTGACGATAGAATTTATTTTGGAAAGAAAAAGTGGTTTGTGATAAACAAATGCGGGTAAGAGAAATTAATTCTTGTATTTCGAAAGAGGTGAAATGAAACTCTTTTAATCTATTTTCGAGACAGCAGAGGGCGCCACTTGTTCGAACATTAGTGAAAAGAGATTTTACATCAAAAGAAACCATAGTGAGATTAGTGTGAGTGCAGTTTTGAATATTTTTTGCAAAATTTATGGAATTCTTAACAGTATAACTATTAGCAGCAAGAAGTGGAGCAAAAATTGTGGTGAGAAATTTAGCTAGATTATAGGAAGCAGTACCGTCATTAGAGACTATTGGACGAAATGGAATATTGGGTTTGTGAACTTTTAGTAAAGAATAAAATCTGGCACAATTAGCAATAGAAGGGATAAGATGGGATTTAGTCGAGTTCAATAACAAGGGGCAAGATTTTATGGCAGATTTAATTTTATTTAATTCTTGAGGAGAGGGGTCACGGGGCAGAGGAATGTATGGGCCATCATTAAGTAGTTCGGTAACACTTTCGATGTATTGTTTTTTATCCAAAATAACAATCTGACCACCTTTATCAGCTTTAGTAATGACGATAGAATTTATTTTGGAAAGAAAAAGTGGTTTGTGATAAACAAATGCGGGTAAGAGAAATTAATTCTTGTATTTCGATAGAGGTGAAATGAAACTCTTTTAATCTATTTTCGAGACAGCAGAGGGCGCCACTTAAAGGAACATTAGTGAAAAGAGATTTTACATCAAAAGAAACCATAGTGAGATTGTGAGGTTGAGACGTTAGAACGTCACCACAGTTATTTTAATTAAGCTCGATCCAGCAAAGTAGGAAGTGGGGACGGTTAAAATCACTCCGTCGCCAGTGGCTCGGTGACGGTTGAGGTCGAGATAGTTTTGTGTCGGCAGGGTGCTGCATTAAAAGACTTAGATTTTGAATATTAGTTAAATTAGAAGTGATTTTTAAAAGTACGGATTGAAATGTAGTGAAAGGAGGGTGTAGGAAGAAGTATAAAAATAGAGATGGTTTTAGTAGTAGATGGTGTGGATGTTGGAGGATCGATAGTGGTTGTTGGAGGATATTATAGCGAATGTGATGATTCTTATTTTGGTGAATATCGAAAGTAGAGTAGAGAAGATTTAGTTGTGTGAAGTTAAGTAGCGTTGAGTGTTGGTGAGTGTCTACTAGTTTTCGGAAAGTTCAAGCTGGGCTAGAAGGGAATCCTCTGTCCCACAGTGAAGCCGTAGCATTGGAGTACGAGTGTGACCGTCTCTACTCCTTCGACTATCTGCTGTGGTGAGATATTTAAGATTATCTACTTGAATTGTTGATTCATATATTTTGATTAAGTAAAACGTTGACTGAGCTAAGCTTTAGTGCCAGGCCGCCCTCCCATTGATCTGCTCAAATAAACTTTAGTTATTGTTATTTAAAGTCTTGTGTTCTCTTAGTAATCTAATTAAGTAAGTAAGATGGAGTTTGCAGGAACGCAAAATCCACAAGATTAGTGTGAGGGCAATTTTGAATATTTTTTGCAAAATTTATGGAATTCTTAACAGTATAACTATTAGCAGCAAGAAGTGGAGCAAAAATTGTGGTGAGAAATTTAGCTAGATTATAGGAAGCAGTACCGATATTAGAGACTATTGGACGAAATGGAATATTGGGTTTGTGAACTTTTGGTAAAGCATAAAATTTGGCACAATTAGCTATAGAAGGGATAAGATGGGATTTAGTCGAGTTCAATAACAAGGGGCAAGATTTTATGGCAGATTTAATTTTATTTAATTCTTGAGGAGAGGGGTCACGGGGCAGAGGAATGTATAGGCCATCATTAAGTAGTTCGGTAACACTTTCGATGTATTGTTTTTTATCCAAAATAACAATCTGACCACCTTTATCAGCTTTAGTAGCTTTTATCAGCTTTTTGTTCTCTCTTAAAATATTTTTTCTGTCTTTCCGTTAATTTCTATTACTTTTTAGCCATCACCTGCAGAATGGGTAATATACAATTTTCTTAGCTCCCTGTACAAATTGTCCCCTTCATATTGATGTAAATCATGTATCTGTATATATAAACTGAATATATGTAATTGTAAACTTTTGTATATGTACTAAAAGTTTATCTGTATATATGTTTTAGAGTGGGGAAAAAAATTAAGCTATCTGCATGCAATACGTGTTTAACTCTAATATTAATAAAACTAACATTTTAGGAGGGGGGGGGGGGGTTCTCGCTCATGCAATAGCCAGGAGGGAAATAATTATTATGTGTAAACTATTTTATGTATATCCTTCAAGAGGTGGTCTCTATTAATTGACTACTAGATGTAGTTTAACCTCTCTTTTGAATTTCTTACTGTAAGAAGTTTTAGAATGAGTTCTGAAGACGTAACTGTTTCTGACGCCCGGAGTCTCTTGATCTTTTCCGGGATGGACTGCCAGGATAAACTGATGTTCAAACAGTTGCCTGATGTTCAAGTAGTGCCTGCGGTAAACCAAAGACGGGCAGCCTAGATGTTCTGAGGATACACGTAGTGCTCTACAATGAACTCAATATTTATTATTTTTTTCTAAATAAAGACATTTTTTCAGAAAGTTGATAGTAAATGTCGCACTTGTCAAAAGCGACTATAATCTGTTTATCCAAAATTAGTAAAACTTCATTTCACGCTTGTCTTCCTGGACTAACAAGAAGTCGAATGTTTTTTCCCATTGTAATTCTGGTGTTAGCTCAATTAGCGGTCCCGGAGTTTCTGGTTTATAAAGTGCTCCATTTCTTTAAAGTTTAAAATTATTTTTTTTTTTTTGGAGTTAACCAGTTTTCCCGCTCAGGGATTTAACTAATTTTTCTTTTTTCAAGTTTCTCTCACCCGGCTTAAATTTAAAGTGACGGCTGCACTCACACTTACGAAGTATGAGATTAGTTATATGTAGAATTAAGGTGTTTAAAATTACTCGGTAAAACCCGTTGGGGATTTTCCCGACTAATATTTTTTTTCTTGGAGGGGGACTGTGAGGTTGAGACTGTAGAAGATCACCACAGTTTATTTGAAATTAAGCTGGATCCAGCAAAGTATTAAGTTGGGACGGTTAAATCGCTTCGACGACAGTGACACGGCGAAACTTTAGATCGGATTAGTTTTGTGTCGACATGGTGCTGCAACGATGGAATTAGGTTGTGAGAGGTAGATGAATTGGGAACAATTTTGAAAGTTTGATTGAAATGAAGAGAAATGAAGTTGGTAGAAAGCAGTATAAGATGGAGATGGTTTTCGTAAAGAAGTGTGGAGTAGTGGAGTCTTGTCCGACGTTTGTCCCAGACGGCTAAGTAGTAGAGTGTGGAGAAAGTTATATTTCAGTAGTTGAGATTAAGTTGTGCTTAAGTTAAGCAGTTTGATGAGTGTTGTTATGCTTCAGTGCGACAATTTGTGAATGGAAACTGATTCGGCCGGGAATCCACGAATCCGATGGAAAGTCACTGTATCTACGTAAAGGAGTGCATCCGTCCATAACTTCTACTATTCTGGGGTGAGATATTTCAAATTATCTAAAATTAGTAATTATACATTTATTTGATAAAGAATTTAAATCAGCTGACTGAGCTACGTATTCCAGATCATCCTCCTATTATTCTAGCTAAATAAACTCTTAGTTTTATTTTCATATATCTGAGTCTCTGTGCTAATTTCATATCTAATACTTAAGTAGTTAAGTTAACTAAGTTAATCATTGAGTTAAGATGGGGTCTGCATCAACGCAAACCTCACAACTTTTAGTTGAAAAAAACGAATAGACCTCTTCAAAATCATACCTAACTCATATCATGGAGTGTTACGTATACTGGGATGTTACGTATACGCGGATAGTAAGTTTGGACCTGTGACCTGCGTATCTTTTCCTTCTAATTCTCAACGTGCTGTGATGAGTTTAATGTATATTTCAGTGAATATTTGAGTGAATATTTAGTGAATGTTCGAATCTTCACAACTGTAACAATCTCTCATTTTCGAACACAAGTTCTATTTTGCAAAAAAATACCATGGATATATGTGTAACTGATGAATTTATCGTTTTTTAATCTGTTTTAATGTTTGCTTTTTATGTATTTATACATAATTTTATCATCAGAAATGTATATATAATTTTAAATTTTTATAAATTGTCTAATGCACTTCATTGAAAAATGTGTTATAGCATTTTTAAGATTATATTTTGTTCTAATTACCTAATTAACTTACATTTTCACAGAGAGAAAAAAATATTTTTTCATTGAAAAGATTTGTTCACTTCAGTTGCGCGTTTTCTGAACCCATAAGGAATTTGTTTTGCGTACTTGTTTTCTCTTCGAAAAAATCCTATAAATTTCATCCGCACATATACTTTTTTTTTAATTAAATGGCTCATTATACGTATGCCTAACATTAAAACCCTGTAAATTATAATATATCCAATACATGCGCATTACTAATTGCAAATCTTAAATGTGTCGAAATCGCAAATGCAGCACTACATTATTTCGCCTGTAATTTATTTCACCAATAATTTAATACCAAAATCGGCTTTAACAGATATATCTTGTAGTAATTACTGTTTGACTAGACCTAATAACTTATATTAATAAATTTTAATAGGATAACTAATAAATAACTATTATATGGTTTAAACATCTAATCCCCGTTTAATAAATTACCTGCATTTAATCTACAAAGAAGAAGAGTTTTTAAGGCCAGTATTTTTTCCTTGACTCACTCACCACTATATTTATATAGTAATAATTTATAGTAAGTTTTCACGATTAATTAAGAGGAAATTTGCTACATAAATATAGTGGTGAAAGAGTCAAGGAAAAATGGCGGGACGGTACCAATCAATCTATATCTGCCAAAATTGCACTATGTTACTTACACAAACACACACATACAGATACACACACACAAAAAAAAAACTTTTTCATTTGAAACAAAGGAATTCACCAAAACGGGGAGCCATGATCAAAATTATGAGGGCATGCCACCGGACCATCCTTAGGTGTGCGTCCTAGACTGTCACGAATTACCCATTGTGCAGTACTAGTGCGACGTTAAAACCAACCAACCAACCAATCAACCTACCTCTTGAAACAAACCTACTTTTTTTAATTGTTAAAATCTTTAAATATTTTAAAAGACATCTTACTTTTGCTAAATTTTCTATATTTTGCAATCGAGTTTTTATTCATGACTTATAACATGATTAAAATGTATAACAAAATATTATTGTCTATCGATTTAAATTTGATTTTCTGTATGTGGTTACGTAAAAAATTTAATGCTACATTCGTTATTAAAAAATAACATGTTGTAATGATAATTAATAACATATTTTAATTTTTTACCTTGTCTTATCCAAATGTACGGGGAAAAAATTATGGTTTTTGTTGAAATTTTCAAAATTGAGTTTTTATTATAATTAAAATTTTGAGGTCTCCTGAATCAAAAATCATGTTTTTAGCGGCTGGTCTGTGTATGTGTCTATACGTGTGTGTGTGCGTGTCTGTTATCAGCTTATCGCAAGAACAAATAGCAGCAAAAAGACTAAACACGGTATTCTAAATCTGTATCATATAGAAATGCTACACTAATTTTTGTTTCGATTAAATAAATGTTTGGTGTACAGGACCATCCCAAAGAATTTAAACACATCACATCTATAGGTGAAAATTTTTATCATGACAGTGTAACCTCGAGGCTATCTAAAACGAAATGGAACGAAGGTATTTTTTTATAAAAGCATAAAATTACTTTTTGTGTAGATTGTGGTATAGAAATAATCCATTATTCGTTTACAGGGCTACTCAAAGTATTTGGATATTTTTTTTTCCAATGGCTAGGCAAAAGTTACAGAAGATTATAAAGTTATAAAACAAATTATAAACAATATAACACAGAACAAAAGACCGAAGTCATTGCCTAAGGAGCGATCTTGACTCCCAATATCTCGATTCTTCTGTAGAACATCGAAGAGCCCCACAACGGAGCAGATGATCTCTGTCCATTACTTCTTCAGAATCACAAAGTGGGCAAGTAGAATCAATTAAGATACCTATGCGCTTCAAATGAGCGGCAAGGCAGTCATGTTCTGTAGATAGGCGGAAAGTCGCAACTGACTTACGTCTTGGTTTATCAGGAGTAAGAGAAGGACTTAAATTCTTCCAGTTCTTTAGAGCTGTACGATTCTCAAGATCTCGTAAGGCATTAGATGTAGATAAATTCTCTAAAAACAGTTTAATCCTCCTGTAAGAAAAGGCTGTATTGGGATGTTGTAGTAAGGTGGTACCTCTTTTTGCAAGGAAGTCCACTTGTTCATTGCCCCAAAGGCCACCATGACCGAGCACTCACTGGAGAACAATTTGTTTCCCCTTTAAAGTGAGAATTATCAAGGACTCTTGACATTGGCATATTTCAGGTGTTAATGAATTATCAACAGCGCTATTTGACTGGATGGCTGCCTGAGAATCAGAAAGAATGGCTGTCCTTTCAAACTTGCAATGGACAGCTAATAGTTGCTTTAAGGCTATACGTATCGCCACAACTTCACCATCAAAGGTTGTACCAATAAATCCGGCAGGGACATAGAATGAAAAAAGATCTGAGAACACACCAAACCCTACATTAAGATGACAATGAAACTGGAAACCATCATGTGCAGCCACTGAGACGGTGGATATCTGACCGCAATGGTCTCTAAGACAAGACATTTCACCACACTTGGTACAACATCTCTCTTTCTACGTATAGTTTCAACTAGATCCAGCCTCATATCGACATTAGTTACTTCCAAGGGATTTATGGGTGTCAAAAGTGGTTGTATATCACCTGGAATTACAAGATCTTTCTTAATATCCAGGATTTTTTTAATAAATCCATTTTGGGTTTTTAAATTCCTTGGCTTGGTCACATAGTCCCTCCAGTAGGGATCCTCTATCGTCAGTAGCTTTTCATAGAGACATAAGGCCTTCATTTTCATAATATCTTTGAAGTGTACAGTCGGTAACAAAAGTATCCGAACACTAGCAAAAATTCCTACGTAAAAAAGTAGAGTTAGTTCTGTTTTGTTAAATAAATCCTTGTCGAATCACGTTCTTAAACTGGCTAAGAACATGATTCGACAAGGATTTATTTAACAAAACAGTATTAACTCTATTTTTTTATATAGGAATTTTTGCATATGTTCTGACACTTTTGTTACCGACTGTATATTCCATGTCAACAATAACATCGCATCGATAGAAGTGGACTTCCCAGCTCCTGTGATCAAGCATAAAGTCTGGTTTTGCAACACTTCCAGTTTATTGACCACAATTTGTGGGGCTTTGATCAGAGCTTCACAGCAGTACAGCAGTATTTGGAAATATTATGCATTGAAAATTTACTGGAAATGTATTTCAAGTTTATCAATATCCCTTTCGTATAGGAATAAATTTATACATTATATACAATCTATATCATTATATAAAGCGCAAAAAAATTGTTTGTTTGTGGAGGGTAATCTCTGAAACTACTGAACCGATTTAAAAACTTCTTTCACTGACCGAAAGCTACAGTATGCCATATTGTTATAGGCTATATTTAATTTTGATAAAATAAATTTTAGTTTAAAATCTGAGCATTTTAATTAAAATCCCCATAGAAGCCGTAATAGAAATGGAAATAATGAAATATTAAAAAAATTAGCTGCTGCCAACATAAAGGAAACATTTACATATTCATTTCGTTTTTAAAATATCTTGACGTGAAAAGAAAAGAAATATATTTGCACATGCATTAAATTGAAATTCATATAAAGCTTTTTTAATTGTTAAACTTACACGTTAAATCTGACGTCATTATAGAATTAAAAGTGTTTATTTTTCTAATATTTAATTTGATATGATATGATATAATATCTAAGCATCAATGTTTAAACCACGGAGTCTTTATTACAACGTGGTTTAAACTGATGTGTGTAAACGAAATTGGAATTTAAAAATAAATAAATAAATAAAATAAAATAAAATAAGAAATTCTATTTTATAATATTATTTATTTTAATTTATAATTGTTGCCAAAAAGATTTACGAATTAATTTATTTTTAGACATATAATAAAATATATTTTCACGCGAACAATAATATAAAAAGTGAACTGGATTTTTTGTAAAAAAATAATAAAGATCGAGGAAAATTATTTCCCCATTTTAATCCCCATATTTGGATATAGATATGTATTAGTTATCATGTGCATCCGTTAGATTAAATAGTTTTTGTTGTAAAATTGATAAAATTGGAATTTTAAATTTCAAAACTCTAGAAAAAAAAATGGCAAACTTCCATATTCGATTGAAAACATAAACATTTCATTTCAAAGGATGATATTTACACAATAAACATCCAACTAATAAACTAATTAAAAGGGAAAGGATAAATATTCTATCATAATTTGAAGTCAAATTTGTTTTCAAATGTCTAAATAAAGTATCTGATATAATATACTAATATGTTGCAGCGGAATAGATTTGATATCCGTCATCCTTGGCAGAAAAAAAAAATATCGCCAAATTATCTGGCGAATATAATTTAATTCCTTTCAAAAATCATGGTTATTTTAAAAACTTACATTAAGAGTGTAACGAATAATATGAAACAATATTTCGTACAATACATATTACGAAAATATACATCTGGCATGTATATTTTCGTATTACTTTTTGATCGCCAAATACAAAAAACGCCAAGGGTAACAGTTTTGAAATTTAAAATTAAAATTTTGTCAATTTGACAGCAAAATAACTCAATCTAACGCATGCATACAATAACTAATACATATCTATACCCAAATATGAGGATTAAAATCGGGAAATAATTCTTCTAGAATTTTAATTAATTAAAAAAAAAAAAAAAAAAAAAAAAAAAAAAAAAAAAAATCCAATGAGCGATTAACATGGAAAATCTTTTTCTTGCATCCATGGGCGGTCAGTGATGTCACACTTCGCTTGCGTATTGAGATGTTTAAATTTATTTGGCGACTATTTTTAGCAACTAACAGTTATGGCAAGTAGCTCAATATACATAGCGCATACAGCCATTACTGAAATGTAAATAGCATTTAATTATTTGAGGTACATTATGTTGATTGGAAACCTATTTAATATACCTATGCTCTATAGCTATACTAATATAAAAAGAAGAAAGGTTTATATGCATATGTAGAGAACGATCGCTAGAACTAAAAAGCCGATTGCTTTTTTTTTTTTTTTCTTTCAATAATCAAAAGTTACACTGTCTCTCTCTAAGTGCTAGAAGCTATAATAAATTTTGGTAAAATAAATTTTTAATTAAAAGTTACGATATTTTAATTGAAAACAAAGCATAGATTTGATATCTATCGTCATTGGCGATTTTTGTATTTGGCGATCGAAAACGTAATACGAAAATCTGTATGTTATCGTAGTAAATACGAGATGTATGTGTTTACTTCAATTACCCTGCAACCGTAGGTAGTGGAAGTATTGTATAGGTTTTGGCAATTGGTCAGTGTGTGTGTATATGTGCACGTGTGTGTGTAATCTTCTGGCTGTCATATCTCCAAAACTAATAAAAATAGAACTACTAAACTTCACAAGTGATTCAGGTCTGGTGTACAGATAAATTTTCCAAATTTTCGTAAAATTGAAAAACCGGAATTGGGTCATCGAAAACCAGAAATGGGACCGTAAGACCATATTCAAAAACACCTCTAATGATTTTCTTCAAAGTTGCTGTATAAATAATATATTAGATGCCCTTTCGATTGAAAAGTTGCTTAGTTAAGTTGCGTCCTCTATAAACAGCTCAATTTCAGACTTCGCAAGTGCGTTCCTTTAAAAACGCCTGTACGGATTTTTTTTAAAACTCGCCATGTTAAATTCCTATTAAATATCCTTTTGTATGTAATTATTGTTTTTAGGTCAATAATTGAGTATGCTAAGTTTTGGTAAAAGTTGGTATCTCAAAAACGGCTCTAACGTATTCTTGAAAATTATTTCTTTAATCCAATTTAGATAACCTTTCTCAAGTATTACGTGCTTATTACAGGAATATTAACGGTCATCCTGATTAGGTAGTTCAGTTTTAGATCTCGGAAATTCGTGTTTAAAAAAATAACTATCTATTTTTTTTCCCCTTATTTTTTAACTCGCTATGCAAACTCTGTTGTATGTGTCTTTATACGTGTATCAAGTTTCTCTTACTCGAAAATCTCAAAAAATGCAAGTAATATCTCCAAAAAATTGTATATATTACGTGTAATATTGGGTAATGGAAGTCGTGTGGTTGTTTCACACCAGATTCTGTAATAGTATATATTGTACGAATATTGTTTCATATTATTGATTTCTCCTTTAATATACATTATTAAAATAATAATCAATTATGGAAAAAATTAAATATATTTGCGAAATGAACAAATAAATAATAATTAAAGCTATTATGACGTCAATTTTATCAAAAACATTTTCATGTCATAGGTTTATTTTTCAATATTTTTTATTTATGAGTAAAGAAATGTTTCGTTTTATGAAATAAATAAATAAATAAATAAATAGCATTAAGTAAAAATTGCCAACATTTAACAACTAATTAAAAAAAATAATTGTAAAATTATATTTTGACTTTCCAGTTAATAATATTGCCTGACTATAACATATAAACTGATATATTTCTTGATTTTTTACATATCAATCCATCTTTAACTAAAATTTGTTCATCAGTGCGAAGCCGGACGGGTCAGCTAGTTATATATACAATTATATATAGGAATAAATTTATTACAATGTCTATACAGTTTATATACAATACACAGGGTTATTAAAAATTAATGTAAACATTTTTTCTATTGTATACAATTCATGGTAGTGCTTTGCGTTTTACTCTGTCGACAAACACTGCTCAAAAAAAAAAATAATTTCTCATATTCATACGGTAAACAAAATATTTTTTGAAGTTCGATTTTTAAATTGTATAATATCTCGATTTGAGGTAACTTTAATACCAAACTTTTTTTTTTTTTTTTTTTTTTTTTCATTAGATCTGTATGAATGTCTGTTATCAGCATAACTTAAAAACAAATAACTGCAGGAAATTCAAAGTTGGTATTTTGAAGTTCCTTTGACTTTGCCACTTGAAAAGTTTCAACAGGGTTTGTAAGTTTAAAGAGGTATTTCTGATAAAAAAAAAAAAAAAAGTCGTTTGAGTGACACACCAGATTATTTATTATACTTAAGCTGTATCTGCGATTTTTATATTTTTTGAAGACATTCAGACAAATAGACACACAGATAAATAAAATTAATAAATATTTTTTTAAGAATATGTAAATTGTCAGAGAATTGTGTTATGGATGAGATTTTGAGACAATGATGAATATAAAATATTTTTTGTCATTATTTTGTAATATTCCCTTTTTTAAATTTATTAAAGATTAAGTAACACAATTAAAACTTCATAACTTTAATATGGTGTTTTTATTTGTCAATATGCTGCTGGAGTTATATATATATATATATATTTAATATTTGGAAAAAAAAAAAAAAAAAAAAACATTTTTTTTTTTTTTTTTTTTTTTTTTTTCAAAATTTTAACTGTAACATTTTTTAAAAATACAATTTGCAGGAATAAAAATTTAAACTATTCACAATTATTAGTAAGAATACTCTTTTTTTTATAATTTATGTACCTAAAAATGTAAGTTTTTAAAACTTTTTAATTCAGGAGCAATAAATTAAAGCTTCAAAATTAATTAAACACTAAACTAAATTAGCATTAAGTTAATTATATTTATTAATCAACATTTAAGTCTTAGCAAATTACAATATATCCTTTTCAAAAAATGATTAAATTATAACGCAATTAAAATTATAATGCAAGCTTTTGTTAACCTAAGTAACATAATTAAATTTTAATACTCAACTATTTATCTTATAAGATTTTTGGAAGAATAACCTTAATAAATAAATTCGCATTATGCCATTTCATTGTCATAGTTAAAATGTGCAAATTATACTAATTACAACTATAACGACATAACAACATTATTATCATCATGAAGAACTCTAATTAAAATCTATTTGTCCAAAGTTAATTAAAATTATTATAAGTAGAAACTTTGTATACGCAATACAGAGATTCCGCTTATCTTAAAAATTATAAATTCGGAAGTGATTATCGTAACTTTATGATAAATTTAATTATTTTATTTTTTAAGTCTTGCACTTGTCTTTATAATAAGTTTCAACATTTAATATATTCACTTATCCATAAATGGTAATGAAAGTTTTTTTTTTTTATTTTTTTTTGTTTTTTTTTTATTGGGGGGGGGGCATAAATTTAGGTTTATATTGGGTGTTATCTGTGTGTGTAGCACATTTATAGTTACTAATGTTCATTCCGCATCAAACCTGATATTTTAAAACTGGTCTGACATTTTTACAGTAAAAAGTTTCCATTTAATGCACGTTTAAGCGAATTTTTGTTCTATTCTCCCATGTTAAGAAAATCGTAAATTTCTAATAACTTACGAAGTTTTTTAATTCGAATGTTCCAAATAAATAGGGTTCGTGACAGTATCGAAAGTAATATTTTAAAACTGATCTGACCTCTCTGCGATTATTTGTTCGTGAGATGTCGTGTAAACAGACTAACAAACTAACGGACTAACGGACTAACACACTAACGGACTGACACACTAACAGACACCCTACAGACAGACACCATACAAATTTTGTCATTTTCGGATTCCTCACACCTGAATACGTATAAAAAAGTCAAAAAACCAAGGTCGAAATTTTTCACGATTACCTAAGTTTCCCATACCTATAGTATGATGGGGAACTAAAAATGATTTATCAATTACGCTATTTTTTCTTATTTGGTAGTCATATTATAACTGACGTTTATTTTACTAATTATTATTAAATTGCACATAAATTTGAATTTTTCAGACCTTAAAAAAGATCACTTACAAATTTTCAATCTATATTTAATATTTTTTTCAGTCAGCACATTGCATATGTTATAAGAATAAACAAATAAACAAAATCTAAATAATTAAACGTAGGTTTAAGAGAAGTAATCTTTAAATATTTTAAAAGACTCATTTTAAATAAACTATGCATTATTTGTTTGAAAGCGCTGCAAGGGTTTTGCTGGATTTTTCTTATAAATGATTTCGGTACTTTGAAATGCTAGAAAAGTTACTGTAACAATTACTTTCATAATAAAACTCTTTGTTTTTTCATATTTCTTTTATCCCCTAATTATTTGTTGTTAAGAAATCGCTTTTAATTTAACCGAAATTAATCTTTTGGGAATTCACACAATAACAAACCGTCTCATATTATCCGTTAATACTTCCAGAAAAGAAGATTTACTGCCATTAATTTAGTTTACTTTAGAAAGATTTTCCTCATTATATGCGAATGGAATTATTCTTTAAATACTCTTAAATCCTTTTATGATGATTAAGTCTGTGACAATAATTTCTCTCGCTTATTTAAGCGTTATATTGTTAGTTCTATGCTTCTCCAATTTTAATTTAAAGTCAGTTATAACGGTATTTAAATATATAAAAATTGTCTTCACATTAATATAACGTAACAAAGCAAGTTTATATAATAAATTTTTTACAATAAATTTTTAGTAGTCGAAATCTGAACGTATATTTATAATCGTTATTAATGAAATACGCGCTAAAGATTTCATACCTGTAAAATTTCAAATTTGAAAATAAATGTAGGGGAAGATGATCTAAAATGCTCCCCTTAGGAAAAAGCTTCTATAAAATAACATAACTGTTTAAATGAAACTTAGCCATTTGCTAGCATGTTTTACTCTAAATTTTTCATTAAAATATATTTAATAATATTTTAAACTTAAATTCAGTAATGAAAAAAAGAAATATATATATATTTTAAAACAAGAAAGAAAAATTATGCAGTATGCATTGATTAGTAACACTTTCCAACTGTGCGTAATTGTTGTATTGAAACACTTCTAATATTCTTTGCCTACGTTATCACACAAAAGACAGAAGGAGTGAAAAATATACAGATAGACAAATTGACTTTTAAATTACACTTAGGCATTTTGAAAAGTGTTAAAAAGGCTTAACGCAAAGTAAAATGCTGAAAGTGTAGCCCTGTAAATCAGAAAGTTAATCCTATCATATTCTATACAAAACATTATTTTAGAATATTAACAATACATTTCAATATTTTTATGATTTTTACAGTAAAAAGAATTTTAAATATAACTTTCAAAAAGTTCTGTCCTAAAAGGTAATGCATTGGCATTTTTTTTTCTTTTTTGTTGTTGTTGTTCTCCTTGTAAACAAACTAGTTGTACAGGACCTATTAATATCATTTTAAATGGGGAACATTCTATTGGGAAAATATTTCTAAAAATAACACTCATAGAATGCTTTCGAATGCTTTCTAATGTCCCTGTACACAAACCAAAAGAGATATTCAATCCATTTTCAATATGGAATATCCGATAGTGAACTGCAATAAAATATATCAGTTTCGAGAAATTCCATAAATATTTACAGGAGTTAGAGCGCGGGCAGACAGACAGACAGACAGACAGACAGATGGACAGATACACAAACTGAAATCATATTCACACTTAAAAATGATAGAAAGTGTTAAAAACTCTTTATGTAAACGAAAGTATAAATCTAGCATTTTTTTATTAATAGTTATTAATATAAATGAACATTTTTGTGTCGTCCGTAAATCTAATGCTAATCATGCTATATTCTATGCAAAGCATGCTTTTGTGCATATAAATAACATATTTCAATTTCCTAAAACTTCGTGGAAAGTAAAGTTATTAAATTTTTTTTATAGAAATATCTCCAGATTTAGAAGGAAGCATGCTCTACTACAGCGAAATCAGAAAGTAGATAAAATGAAAGGGAGGAAGTAAAAGAAACGGAAGAAAAAACATGACTAAAAAGGAAAAGGGAGAGAAGACAACCAGTAAGAAAGTTAAAAATTTACAACACACACACACACACACACACACAAAAAAAAAAAAAAAAAAAAACTTACTTTAATTTTCTCTTAAATTATTCCCAGTGCCTTAAAATTTTTATATTTTTTATTGGTTGTATTGTTTCCTTTTGTTTGGCTAATCCTCTCCTGCTCATTTCTTTATTTTCCGCGTTTTTCAGTCTACCTTCTCATGTTGAAGCGGAAACATGGTTATCTATGCACCCGATAAAAAAACATGCACTTTTGCGAAACACATAGTGAACTTTTATAGCGTCTTCATTTATAGTATTTTTTTTTTTTTTTTTTTCTTTTTACTATTACGAACCTTTAGTTATTTTAAAATATATTTTGAAAAAAAAAAAAAAAAAAAAAAAAAAAGTTGTTTAAATTTAAAAAAAAAAAAAAAAAAAGAATTACAAATCTTAATTACAGAAATTGACAGTTAGTAAACTCTAAAAGGTAAGTTAGGAATATTTTAAATTTTTTTTTAATTTATATATATCTTTCTCTCATTTATAACAATTTCTTAAAATTTAAACATAAAAAGAACAAACTGAAAGTTGTACAAAAATTAAATTATTTATCATGGATGATTAATCGTGCTGGTCTCTTAACTCATAACAGTGTAAGAATGTTACATTAAGAACATGAGACTTCATTTAAATAAAGAATACTGTAAATATGAACAGAAAAAAATTAAAAATATTTCTATCTTTAAAATAAACTAACAATTTCTTTTTCGTCGAAATTCTTGTCTTGGCACGTTTTTCTAAAAATGCAAATTTAGGTAAGTATGGTGTTTAAATAAATGAAAGTAAAGTATTTTCTTAAATATTTCTATATCTTTCACACATTCTTGTTTTAATAAAGTCAGTTTTACACTGTTAATTTAACTATAGGACAATTTACAAACTGTCACAAATAAAAAATAAAATAAAATAAAATAAAATAAAAATATGTTTTTACGAAAACCATTTCTTGTATACTTCATATTATGTGGAATGTACTTTATTTAGAGATTTTTTTCATGTACAGAGTTTTGTAATATGGATAAAATTACGTTTAGCTAATGTACCGGACGTCTTGCAAAAGAAAACATTTTAGGTTGATTTCTTTAGAAATCGACCTATTGCAATCGCTTCGTTTATATTATATATATATATATATAAGATAAACAGTCAATATCATATATATATATATATATATATATATATATAATGAAAATTTTGTCATCACGATAACTCCCGAAATAGTACTCGAAATTGAACCAAATTTGGGCAGTGAACTAATCTTATAAATATCTTGGATGAGTTCATTAACCAAGTTGCTCCGACCTTTCACTTTCAAGTGGCAGCCACTTGAAAGTTTCAAACCGACATTGTAAAAAGCATATTTAAAGCAAGATTTGCTTGAATTTTGATGTAAATACAGGCCACATAAGGGTCTCAATGAAGTTTATTAATGAAGATTATCTGCCATTTTTAATAAAGTGGCAGATATTTTAAGTTAAGCGGGACCACTTGAAATCAGGCTACCACTTGAAAATTTAAAATCCCTATAAATTCCGAAATAATAGTCCAAATCGAACCAAATTTAGACAGTGCCTTAACTTATCTTATAAATATCTTAGATGAGTTTATTAACCAAGTTGCTCCGCCATTTTGTTTTCAAGTGGAGACCACTTGAAATTTTGAAATTCAAATTTTAAAAAGGGTATTCCGAATTTGTTTGAAATTTGGCGTAAATACACACCACATAAGGGTCTCAATGATGTTTATTAATGAAATATATCCGTAATTTCTAATAAAGTGGTAGATATCATATCTTAAGTTAAGCGGGACCACTTGAAATCAGGCTACCACTTGAAAATTTAAAATCACTATAACTTCCGAAATAATACTCCAAAACGAACCAAATTTAGACAGTGTCTTAACTTATCTTATAAATACTTAGATGAGTTTATTAACCAATTTGCTCCGCCATTTTGTTTTCAAAAGGAGACCACTTGAAAATTTCAAATTCAAATTGTAAAAAGCATATTCCAAATTTGCTTGAAATTTGGTGTAAATATAGACCACATAAGGGTGTCATTGATGTTTATTAATGAAATTAATCCGTCATTTTTAATAAAGTTGTAGATATCTTAAGTTAAGCGGGGCCACTTGAAATCACGCTACCACTTGAAAATTTAAAATCACAGTAACTTCTGAAATAATACTCCAAATTGAACCAAATTTGGACAGTATCTTAACTTATCTTATAAATAACTTAGATGAATTTCTTAACCAAATTGCTCCGCCATTTTTTTTTCAAGTGGAGACCACTTGAAAATTTCAAATTCAAATCGTAAAAAGCGTATTCCGATTTTTTTTTTTTTTTTTTTATGTATACATAGATTACACAAGTGTCTCAAATAACTTTATTAATGAACTTTATCCGCCATTTTTAATAAAGCGGCGGATATCTTAAGTTAAGCGGGACCACTTGAAATCAGGCCACCACTTGAAAATTTAAAACCATGATAATTTCCGAAATAATACTCCAAATGGAACCAAATTTGTACAGTGTCTTAACTTTTCTTATAAATATCTTAGATGAGTTTGTTAACTAAGTTGCTCCGACATTTTGTTTTCAAGTGGAACCACTTGAAAATTTCAAATTTAAATTGTAAAAAGCGTATTCCGAAATTCTTTGAATTTTGATGTAAATACAGACCACATAAGGATCTCAATTAAGTTTATTAATAAACTATATCCGCCATTTTTAATAAAATGGCAGATATCTTAAGTTAAGCAGGGTCACTTGAAATCAGGCTCTCACTTGAAAATTTAAAATCACGATAACTTTTGAAATAATACTTCAAATCTAAACAAATTTTGACAGTGAAAAATTTTCATATAATTATCTTGAATGTTTTCACTAGGCAACTTGCCAGGACATCTTGTGTCTAAGTTCCAGCCACTTGAAATCACACTGCCACTTGAAAATATGCCATCACGATAACTTTTAAAATACTAAACTGATTCAAATAAAAGCTGGATAGTGAACTTAGAATACAGAATCAATTCGCATCAAATTTGGGTAGTGGATTTATCATTGAAATATCGCAGATAAGTTCGCTGGGCATCTCACTCCACTTTTTTTACAAGTGGTGCCACCTGAAAATTTCTTATGACGATAATTTTTGAAATACTGATTTAATTTAAACCAGAACTGGACAATGAATTTATCGTACAAATATACTGGATGATTTCGATGGGTAAGTGTTTTTGCTATTTTGTTTTCCAAGTAGCAGCCACTTAGACAGCCACTTGAAATTTTGCCATAATAATAACTTTTAAAACACGGCACTGATTTAAACCACAGATGGACAGTAACCTATGCTTCAAATATTTTCGATGTGTTTGCTGGAACTTTAGAAATACTCGTACTTAATCAATTCTAATCAAAGTTGAAAAACGGATTTATCATTCAAACAACAAAAATTTAGAAAATTTGCGTAACTCGTGAACCAATCACGTTATTGCGTCCATCTTTGGTAAATCGATAATAAGTATTTTCTCGCCAAAAGTCGCCAAAAAAGTCGCCATAGGGGAAAAGTCGCCAAATTTGGCGCCAAATCGATTACTTGCGTTACTGGATGCGTTAATGCGTTTTCAAGGAAAAAGTAGGCTATTTTAATGCTAATACAAACTAGAAATGCAGGAAACTAACATTTTATCAACTTACTATGTCTCTTTGAAAAAATTTCTACAAAAAAAAAAAAAAATATTTTCAAATATGCAACGATATCTTAGATGAGCAACTTTCTCTGCCATTTTGATCGAAGTGGCAGCCACTTAATTTTTCAACACAGTGACTTTTGAGATTTTGAATTAATTCGAACTATATGTGTAGAGTAGACTTATCTCACAAATACATTTCATATATTTGTCAACTTAACCCACCATTTTTTTTCCAAACGCCAGCCACTTGAATATTTTAAATTCACATAAAAGTGTATTTATGAACCGATTTGCTTAAAACTCCATATGTGCATAGCCTACATCAATATTTCTACCAAGTGCATCAATAATTTGTAGCCGCCATTTTGAAACAAAATGACGGCTACTTGATAAGGAAAAATAAATCAACCTACAAATGTTGTTTTCACTTCACTGTCTATATAATATTTAATTTCGTGATTATTTCAATTTAAAATTAAAAATATAACTATTCATTTAAATATAAACTTCATGAATATTATATATGAACTTAATTTTTAAAAAACAAGCGAAGAATCTGCAGGTATGCTCTTTTGAGTTATAAGTGCATTAGAGAAAAAACAACTGCTTAGTAAACAAAAAAAATTAAAATATATATCAGAAGCAAGTATTCAAACCATGTTTTCTTCTTCAGATAATTTTTTTCAGAAAACACAAAAAACTAAGAAATTAAAAAATAACTAAACTTAAACCGTAATAATCGTTTGTTAATAGAGTAACATGTAGACATATCTAAAAAGATATGTGCACATACTATTTTATATTCCCAATATTCCTTTACGTATCCCTACCCAATATTCCTTTATGTATCCCTACCCAATATTCCTTTTCGTCCCATAGTCTCTAATATCGGTACTGCTTCCTATAATTTAGCTAAATTTCTCACTACAATTTTTGCTCTCCTTCTTGCTGCTAATAGTTATACTGTTAAGAATTCCATAAAATTTGCAAAAAACATTCAAAATTGCCCTCACACTAATCTCGCTATGGTTTCTTTTGATGTAAAATCTCTTTTCACTAATGTTCCAATAAGTGACACCCTCTGCTGTCTCGAAAATAGATTAAAAGAGTTTCATTTCACATCTTTCGAAATACAAGAATTAATCTCTCTTACCCGCATTTGTTTATCACAAACCACTTTTTCTTTCCAAAATATATTCTATCGTCAGTCTGAAGGTTTAGCCATGGGTTCCCCTCTCTCCCCTATTCTCGCTGATATTTACATGCACTATTTCGAAAGCAAGCTTTTTAAGAAAATATCCTTACCTTTTTGGACCCGTTACGTTGACGACACCTTCACGCTTATCCACATATCTCATCACAATATTGATTATGTCTTAGAAACTTTAAATTCAATTGACAGTAATATCCAGTTTACATATGAAATAGAAAATAATGGCTCCCTTTCATTTCTTGATACCCTCGTCTCTCGCACTGTAAATGGATTTTCAACCACCGTCTATCGAAAAAATTTTGCTGTCTCCCTTCCTCCCCATGAGCGTTCGTGTCACCCACCTAACCAAAAAATGGCTGCTTTCTATACTTTTGTAAACCGTGCCCTTAATATTTGTTCAAATCCTATTTTATTAAAATCTGAAATTAAATACCTGAAAGCCATTGCAATTGACAGAGGTTATGACCCTTCCATTATAGACAAAGCTATCCAAAATTTACAAGTCCCTCGTATTTCGTCTACTAAGTTAGTCTCTTCTAATATCAGCATTGTCTTACCCAATTTTCCTAAATCCAGTCAAACCATAGCTAAAATTCTCAAACAATATGATTTTAAAATAATATTTTCGCCTTCCAATAAACTCACCTTTTCTCAGTTAAAAGATCCAATTGATATGCATAATTCTTGGGGTATTTATAGTATTTCCTGTCAGTGTGGTTTATCATATATTGGCCAAACTAAACGCAGTCTTAAATTTCGTCTTAAAGAACATATGAATTACGTCCGCAAACAAGAAACCAATAAATCGGCTATTTCTAAACATTGCTGGGAGGAAAATCATAATTTTAAATTTAATTCAGCTAAAATAATTTACAGACCTAAATCCATTCATGAACTCGATTTCTTTGAAGCTTTTCATATTTATAAAAATTTTAAAAACCTTGTAAATTGTGATTTCGCTATTCCCTATTTGTCTGACTGTTGGAAATTTTATATTCAGTCCACATTTTCTTAATTTTTCTACTGTTTACACAGCTAACTTTAATAAATTCCTATTGGCCACTCTCCCCACCTTTCACGCAATCCTATTGGTTGAACTAAATTCGGCCTTTCTCCTATAAATACGAGCACTTCCGCAGATTCCGAATCCTTTTTGCACTGATGACGGCACGCTTAAGGCTGCCGAAACAGCTGTATGCATTTCCAATGTTTTTCTTTGGCGTTTCTGACGTAGTAGTTTATTCGGGTTTTAATATTCCAACGCCAAGTCTCCTGTTATTATTTGTTATGCTTCTACGGGCTTAGTTGAGTTATTGGTCTTCTGCTCTTATTGTTACTGAGCAACCTGGTCTGAGAAGCCTCATATGAGGGGGAGATTAGGTCTGTAATAATTTGAGCCATTTTCTCCATTTCACAATGTTCAAATTAGTTAACCGGTTCTATCGATTACGTAGAAAAAAGTTTCGTGCCCTCAACCGGCTGAAGTTCCTTTTACAGTTTAAGAGACACCGAATAATTCCTAAATTCTTTCAACTGAAATGCAATATTTCTGGTTCCAGTTTTGTTAACAATGCAGTACTCAGGTCTCATTTTAATATTCTCCGTGCAGTTATCAAGGAAACTCGTACCACCATCGCCAAAATTGAAAAAGATTTATTTTTCCTCCACGTAAAGTTAGCCTTTGAACGTACTAATTTTATGTTGATTGATCACAATTCCTGGATTCATTGTGACAACCGCTCTCGTAAACCCTCAATTAAATTACAAGATAAATTCACCCGGCTTCGTAATTCACAGAGTCCTATTCATTCGTACGACTTTCCTGTTGTCAATAAAAATGCAATCGTTAGTCTTTCCAATGTTGAAATTACCAATAATCAATATTCTGTTCTCAAACTCAATTCAAATTTTGCCATTTCTAAACCTCCTTCTTTTCCTCAGTTAATTGCACCGGTTGAAAAAGCTTTCAAAATTCTCGACTGACTGACCAACAGAAAGAAAATCTTCGTCATTTAATTCTTAATAATGCCAAATTCAATTCTAAAAATTTTAAATCAAATCTCAGCCCTGCAGAAAAAAACGCCTTGAAGGAATTAAAATCTAATGAAAATATCATCATTACTAAAGCTGATAAAGGTGGTCAGATTGTTATTTTGGATAAAAAACAATACATCGAAAGTGTTACCGAATTAATTAATGATGGTCCATATATTCCTCTGCCCCGTGACCCCTCTACTCAAGAGTTAAATAAAATTAAATCTGCTATAAAATCTTGCCCCTTGTTATTGGACTCGACTAAATCTCATCTTATCCCTTCTATTGCTAATTGTGCCAGATTTTATGCCTTACCGAAAGTTCACAAACCCAATATTCCTTTTCGTCACATAGTCTCTAATATCGGTACTGCTTCCTATAATTTAGCTAAATTTCTCACTACAATTTTTGCTCCCCTTCTTGCTGCTAACAGTTATACTGTTAAGAATTCCATAAAATTTGCAAAAAACATTCAAAATTGCCCTCACACTAATCTCACTATGGTTTCTTTTGATGTAAAATCTCTTTTCACTAATGTTCCAATAAGTGGCGCCCTCTGCTGTCTCGAAAATAGATTAAAAGAGTTTCATTTCACATCTTTCGAAATACAAGAATTAATCTCTCTTACCCGCATTTGTTTATCACAAACCACTTTTTCTTTCCAAAAATAATTCTATCGTCAGTCTGAAGGTTTAGCCATGGGTTCCCCTCTCTCCCCTATTCTCGCTGATATTTACATGCACTATTTCGAAAGCAAGCTTTTTAAGAAAATATCCTTTCCTTTTTGGACCCGTTACGTTGACGACACCTTCACGCTTATCGACATATCTCATCACAATATTGATCAGGTCTTAGAAACTTTAAATTCAATTGACAGTAATATCCAGTTTACATATGAAATAGAAAATAATGGCTCACTTTCATTTCTTGATACCCTCGTCTCTCGCACTGTAAATGGATTTTCAACCACCGTCTATCGAAAAAATTTTGCTGTCTCCTTTCCTCCCCATGCGCGTTCATGTCACCCACCTAACCAAAGAATGGCTGCTTTCTATACTTTTGTAAACCGTGCCCTTAATATTTGTTCAAATCCTATTTTATTAAAATCTGAAATTAAATACCTGAAAGCCATTGCAATTGACAGAGGTTATGACCCTTCCATTATAGACAAAGCTATCTAAAAATTACAACTCCCTCGTATTTCGTCTACTAAGTCAGTCTCTTCTATTATCAGCATTGTCTTACCCTATTTTCCTAAATCCAGTCAAACCATAGCTAAAATTCTCAAACAATATGATTTTAAAATAATATTTTCGCCTTCCAATAAACTCACCTTTTCTCAGTTAAAAGATCCAATTGATATGCATAATTCTTGGGGTATTTATAGTATTTCCTGTCAGTGTGGTTTATCATATATTGGCCAAACTAAACGCAGTCTTAAATTTCGTCTAAAAAAACATATGAATTACGTCCGCAAACAAGAAACCAATAAATCGGCTATTTCTAAACATTGCTGGGAGGAAAATCATAATTTTAAATTTAATTCAGCTAAAATAGTTTGCAGACCTAAATCCATTCATGAACTGGATTTCTTTGAAGCTTTTCATATTTATAAAAATTTTAAAAACCTTGTAAATTGTGATTTCGCTATTCCCTATTTGTCTGACTGTTGGAAATTTTATATTCAGTCCACATTTTCTTAATTTTTCTACTGTTTACACAGCTAACTTTAATAAATTCCTATTGGCCACTCTCCCCACCTTTCACGCAATCCTATTGGTTGAACTAAATTCGGCCTTTCTCCTATAAATACGAGCACTTCCGCAGATTCCGAATCCTTTTTGCACTGATGACGGCACGCTTAAGGCTGCCGAAACAGCTGTATGCATTTCCAATGTTTTTCTTTGGCGTTTCTGACGTAGTAGTTTATTCGGGTTTTAATATTCCAACGCCAAGTCTCCTGTTATTATTTGTTATGCTTCTACGGGCTTAGTTGAGTTATTAGTTGAGTTATTTTTAAATCGAGTTTTTGTTATATTTACAAGTTTTAAGGTTCACCGAAACCAAAAATCACGTTTTTAGCGGTTAGTCTGTGTGTATGTGTGTGTGCGTGTGTGTCTATCATCAGCATATCTCAAAAACAAATAATAGCAGAAAATCCAAACTTGGTATTTTAAATGTGTATCATATATGGATGCTTCACTAAACTTTCGTTAAGATTGAGCAAACGGTTCGTGTACAGGGACACACAAGAGAATTCAAATACATTACGTGTATGGGGTAAATTATAGGTAAGTACAGTTTAACATCTATAGACTGCACTAAACCAAATGGAATGAATATATATTTTTATATGCGTAAAAACATGTTTCATGTAGAATATGGTGTGTAAATCATTCACTTTTCCTTTACAGGGCTATACAAAAGAACTAGATTATCGTGCGACAGTACTTGAAAGTTGATGGAAGTGTACTTCAGATAATGCCGTGTGATATTAATATAAGATTATATTTATTTCCCCATATGGTGTGTACATAACCTTCAGGAGATGTACAGGGCTGCCAATATTTAAGCCATAACATTATTTTTTATTTTTAGTTGATGTGCTTTACTATAATATTTTAACATGTCCAGGAAAGCTACTCAGGAATTGAAATTAATTCCTCTTAGCCTTATGGTAATTAATGTATTTTTTAAGCTAAATATTCGTCGCTTGGTTTTTTATTTATTAACAAGTTTGTGGTTTCCTGAATACCCAAGTCAAATTTTTAACCTTTGACCTTTGCCTGTATCACTTAGAGTAAACTAAAACTAGTGGATCTGCAGATCAGAAGCCTCAACGTCCTATTTGCATCAGACATTATTCAATAGGCTATTTTTATTTATTCCTTATTATATAATAGTATACATTGATTCGATCGACTTGTTACCATAATCAGGTACATTCCTGAGGGAGGGCTGCCGCCCCCCTCAACCCCCCGCTCTATCTCCCTTTGTACACCTATTTGTATATCATATAAATGTTACGGAATTGTAAATAATTGCATTTATTTTTGCATATTTTCTTTCAAAGAGGTTTAGTAAGTTGTTAAAATGCTAATTTTGTGCATTTCTAGTCGTTTTAGCGTTAAAATAGCCTAATTTTCCTTTGAAAACGAAATAAAATCTCCAATAAGGGAAAAAATGGATTTGGCGCCAAATTTGGCGATTGTTTCCCTCCTTGGCGATTTTTTGGCGACCTTGGCGAGAAAATCCTTATTAGGAATATACCAAATATGGAAGCTCTAATCTCATTGGTTGATGTGGTACGAGAATTTTCCAGAACATTCTGTGTTCGATAGAAAAGTATAAAAGGAGCATTATTTTCGCCAAAGCTGTCAGTCTCAGATCTGTGTCAGTAATAGTACGAAATTCTTTTCTATATCCTGGAAAAGTAGCCACAGTCATTATAAACGCCAATAATATGAATAAACCTAATTAATTATAACTCATTACTTTTTCAAACTAATTTGACATCATTTGGATGATTACAGTGCATACTCGGAATTATTTTGTGTGGTCCCATAAATTATTTAGTTTATACATAAACTGTTTTTAAGAGTAAACATAATTTCAAGCATCTTCATAATGTATGTTAATTTTATTAAGTTCAATTCAGCATAAATGCATTAATTGTGCGCGCTTAAATAAAAATTTGTCCATAGGCTCTAATGTTACGAAATTCTTTCCTATGTCTCTGTAAACAAACCATAAACACTGAATAAACCAGTAAAAATTTTTCATCTTATTTTGCGTTTAAAATTAATAATTGTTCCAAATTTAACATCGTTTGGATGACCATGTGACATTGTCAGAACACTTTTGTAAGGTCCTGTACATTAATTAGAAAGCTTAAGAGCACATACTTTCTTCAAAAAACATAAGTTTAAGCATCTTACTTACGTACGCTAGTTTCATTTTCTTCATTGCAAAGTAATGATATCAAAATGCGTTTAAACGAAATTCAACCCATATGCCGTAATGTTAAGAATTTTGGCGTGTCCCTGTACACAGTTTATAAACAATATAGCAATAAAAATTATACAGCTACTTATATGCAAAGCTGGAACTTATACGCAATTTGCAAGTCAATCGAAGGATTTTTGCGGCCGCTATTGCGGTACATACAAGTTCTTCCCATAGGCCGTAAGGATAAGAAACACTTTAGTGTGTCCCTGTACACGAACGACAAATGGAATACACACCTAACACTATACAACTAATTCCGTTGGGCTCTTGAATATGTGTACCGAATTGCAAGTCATTAGCGTGATTTTTGGGGCCGCTATCGCGGTACATAAAAATTCTTCCCATAGGCCGTAATGATAAAAAAAAATTGACGTGTCCCTGCAAACGAACTACAAATGGAATACACACCCAAAACTATATAGCTAATTTCATGGTGATCATGAACATGTGTAACAAATTTCAAGTCAATAGCGTGATTTTTGCGGCCGCTATTGCACGACAGACAGACAGATAGACAGACGGACAGACGGAATCCAAAATCCTTTTGAGTCTCAACAGAGGGCCTCCACTGACGCTTCGGCAAATATTGGAAGTCAATAGCTTGATTTTTGGGGTGACTATCGCGGTACATACAGATTCTTCCCATAGGCCGTAATGATAGGAAAAACTTTGGCGTGTCCCTGTACACGAACTATAAATGGAATACACACCTAAAACTATACAGCTAATTTCGTTGGGCTCATGAATATGTGTGCCAAATTGCAAATCAACAGCGTAGATTTTGTTGCCGCAATCGCGGTACATACAAATTCCTCCCATAGGCCGTAATGATAAGAAAAACTTTGGCGTGTCCCTGTACACGAATTACAAATGGAATACACACCCAAAACCATACAGCTGATTTTGTGGGGCACATGAACACGTGTACCAAATTACAAGTCAATAGCGTGATTTTTGTGGCCGCTATCGTGATACATACAAATTCCTCTCATAGGCCGTAATGATAAGAAAAATTTTGGCGTGTTTCTGTATACGAACTACAAATGGAATACATACCAAAAACTATACAGCTGATTCCGTGGGGCTCATGAACATGTGTACCAAATTTCAAGTCAATAGCTCTATTTTTGCGGCCGCTATCGCGCGACAGACAGACAGACAGACAGTCAGACACAGCCCAAAACCGTTTTGAGTCTCAACAGAGGGCCTCCGCTGACGTTTCGGCAACAAATAATTTTAGGCGATCTAAATGTTGTATTTTGAAGTCAATTTTTTTGTTACTAGAAAAGTTTGATTTAGATTGATAAGTTTCAAGGAATGTTGCATGTGAAAGTTGTCTGAGTAATTTTAAATGAACTTTTGAAATTAATAACAGATTTGAATTCGATATAAATATAGATACAACTAGTGGATCTGCAGATCAGGAGCCTCAATGTCCTATTTGCATCAGACATTATTCAATAGGTCATTTTTATTTATTCCTTATTATATAATAGTATATATTGATTCGATCGACTTATTACCATAATCAGATAAATTCCTGAGGGGGTCGACAGCCCCCCTCAACCCCCTGCTGTATCTCTCTTCTATACCCATTTGTATATCATATAAAGTGTTACGGAATTGTAAATAATTGCATTTATTTTTGTATAAATTCTTTCAAAGAGGCTTAGAAAGTCTATAAAATGGTAATTTTGTGCATTTCTAGTCGTTTTAGCGAAAATAGCCTAATTTTCCTTTAAAAATGATTTAAAAAGCTCCAATAAGGGAAGAAATGGATTTGGCGCCAAATTTGGCGACTACTTCCTTCCTTGACGATTTTTGGCGACCTTGGCGAGAAAATCCTTATCAGGGATATACCAAATATGGAAGCTCTAATCTCATTGGCTGATGAGACACGAGAATTTTCAAGAACAGTCTGTGTTCGATAGAATAGTATAAAAGGAGCATTTTTTTAGCCTAAGTGGCCAATCTCAGATCTGTGTCAGTTTCGTCAAATGCTTGCTTTGCTTTGAGCCTCTTTGTATGAGACTTGCTTTATGTGTTATTGATAAACAGTTTGTAATGTTGTTTTGCTGTTAACGGCTGTTTTTTAAGCTATATGTACTGGTTGAATTGAAGTTGATACTTGGTTTATACACCTGTAATTTTTCTGGAACTTTCTGTGAATAAATCATTGAATTTTTGCAAGTTTCGCCTTTCATTTTCGGACAACTTACGAGCCCCCAAGTACGAAACAATATGTATTCTTAATAAACGACGGTCTTGTATTATTTCCCTGGAATTCATAAATACCAAATTTCATAACTATCAAATTTCATTCAAAAAAAAAAAAAAATTACATAGCACATCGGAAATATTTTTCGTAACCTTTAAACTAATTATCAATTCTCTGCCCACAATTTTCAACTGGAAAACATGCTTTTAAAATGCTAATAAAATTTCATTATATTTGATGGGTATGTAACCATGTTAAAATACACTTTTAAGAAATACCGACTATAGACCGTAATAGTACGAAATTCCTTTATGTATCCCGGAAAATTACCCATAGTCATTATAAACGCCAATAATAAACCTAATTAATTATAACTCATTAATTTTTCAAACTAATTTGACATCATTTGGATGATTACAGTACATACTCGGAATTATTTTGTGTGGTCTCATAAATTATTTAGTTTGTACATAACCTTTTTTAAGAGTAAACATGATTTTAAGCATCTTTATAATGTATGTTAACTTTATTAAGTTCAATTCAGCATAAACGCATTAAAGTGCGCACTTAAATTAAAAATTTGTCCATAGGCTCTAATGTTACGAAATTCTTTCGTGTGTCTTTGTAAACGAACCATAAACATTGTATACACCAGTAAAAACTATTCAGCTTATTTTGCGTTTAAAATTAATAATAGTTCCAAATGTAACATCGTTTGCATGACTACGTGACATTGTCAGAACACTTTTGTAAGATCCTGTACATTAATTAGGAAGCTTAAGAGCACATATTTTCTTCAAACAACATAAGTTTAAGCATCTTACTCACGTACACTAGTTTCATTTTCTTCATTGCAAAGTAATGATATTAAAATGCATTTAAACGTAATTCACCCCATACGCCGTAATGTTTAGAATTTTGGCGTGTCCCTGTACACAGTTTATAAAAAATGTAGAAATAAAAATTATACAGCTGCTTATATGCAAAGGTGGAACGTGTGCGCCAATTTGTAAGTCAATCGAAGGTTTTTTTGCGAACGCTATCGCGGTACATACAAATTCTTCCCATAGGCCGTAATGATAAAAAACTTTGGCGTGTCCCTGTACACGAACTACAAATGAAATGCACACCCAAAACTATACAGCTAATTTCGTCGGGATCATGAACATGTGTACAAAATTTCAAGTCAATAGCGTGATTTTTGCGGCCGCTATCGCACGACAGACAGACAGACAGACAGACGGACAGACGGAACCCAAAATCCTTTTGAGTCTCAACAGAGGGCCTCCATTCACGTTTCGGCAAAATCTGGAAGTCAATAGCTTGATTTTTGCGGTGGCTATCGCGGTACATACAGATTCTTCCCATAGGCCGTAATGATAGAAAATCTTTATCGTGTCCCTGTACACGAACTACAAATGGAATACACACCTAAAACTATACAGCTTATTCCGTTGGGCCCATGAACATGTATACTAAATTGCAAGTCAATAGCGTGATTTTTGTGGCCGCTATCGCGGTACATACAAATTTCTCCCATAGGCCGTAATGATAAGAAAAACTTTGGCGTGTCCCTGTACACGAATTACAGATGGAATACACACCCAAAACTCTACATCTAATTTCGTGGGGCACATGAACATGTGTACCAAATTGCAAGTCAATAGCGTTATTTTTGTGGCCGCTATTGCGATACATACAAATTTCTCCCATAGGCCGTAATGATACGAAAAAGTTTGGCATGTCCCTGTATACGAACTACAAATGGAATACATACCAAAAACTATACAGCTAATTTTGTGGGGCTCATGAACATGTGTACCAAATTTCAAGTCAATAGCGCTATTTTTGCGGCCGCTATCGCGCGACAGACAGACAGACAGACAGAAAGACACACAGACACAGACCAAAACCATTTTGAGTCTCAACAGAGGGCCTCCACTGATGTTTCGGCAATAATGAAACTGGGGTTGAGGGGGCGGTATCCCCCTCACATAGAAATATTTGTCAAATAATGCTGCTCCGAAACCTAATTTGAATTTTTTAACATAGGTTTACATAACAGTAATTGTTACCTTATCCCTTTATATCTAATCTGTATTTATGGTATTAAATTTCAGGGTAAGAGAAAGTCGTGTGAGTGACACACCAGATTATTTGATATAGGAACGGTAACGTCACTGTTTCCCACAAAATTACCTTGAATCACTCGCATATGACATTGTTCAGAACTTAAAAGGTTATGAACTGACTTAAGTGGGCAATAGGCCTGTATACAGGGTTCGCCAAATGTCACAACTTTCCCCGGAATCTCAGAAACGGGTCAAAATTTCCGAAAATTGTAAAACTGTGTTCAATCAATTTGAGAGGGAAAAAGAAGGTGATGTTTCGTTCACATTAAATAAAGGTCTTTTCAAGACAAACATTTTGTCAAAAAAGTTTTGTTCTTCTATGCTTTTTTTAGTATGTTATGATAGAATAAAAATTCCGTTTAAAGTCCTCTACCTTTCCCACATTATCTCGAGAACACTTTGAAAATTATGAAATCTATAAAAAAAAAAAAAAAAAAAAAAAAATCCTTAATCTGAGAGGGACTTCTTCCAATTAAAACAAATATTGACATCAGAAATATAGGGAACATCTAAGGATGGAAGCTTTGCAATTACAAATTAGATGGAGTACTTTAGTAACATTTCGGTAATGTCTTCTCAACACAAACATTTTTTTTTTTTTTTTTTTAATATTTCTTTCATAGAAATCTCTCAAAGACGATTATGTATGATTTTCACAAAAATCCCCAACTTCTTCCTTATTTTGGGGTCAGCCTAATATTAATTAAGTGTTTTTTTTTACAGTTTTCAGAATTGTTAAGGTGTTCTCGAGATACAGTTGGAAGTGTGGGGAGTCATTAAGAAAAAATATTATTCGTTATAACTACCTAAAAAAGCATAGTAAGACAACATTTTTTGATAAAATGTTCGTCATAAAAAGACATCTCCATTCAGCTAACAAAAGATTGTCTTACTATCTGGCCGCCTAAGCTCTCCAGACCCAATTATTTTCATTAAACAAAATCCCTTTCAAATTGATGGAATATTAACGTTTTGCATATTTTAGATGTCCCGACACGTTTCCAAGATACAAATTTCAGGGTATGATTTTTGGCGGTACTGGCAAATTTGACCGAGATTTTCGAAGGGGTGAGAGTAAACATCAAGAGGATGAAAATTTCTACTGGACATAAGGTCACAATCTCGTTTAGTGCGAGAGAATCTCAATTTTTTATGAAGTAAAAAATGTTTTTTGAAATTAAATGAGCCAGTAATTAGGAAAAAAAAAAAAAAAAAAAAAACTTGCCCTCCGGGAGTGCCGACAGAAGTGAAAACGTGAACAATTACGTGTGTATTTCTTGAATCGTCAGGAAATATTTTATTGTGCAGGAAATACTTTTAAATGAAGTGTTTTTTTATTCATTAATATAAACTACTACTAAAAAAATTACATTACAATTTCATTTAATGCGCTAACGGCAATAGAGACAGCGTCCGGAAATGAGAGAAGTCGTGTAGAGCCGCACCAGATTGTAAAAACGTGAGAAAAATGGCGGCTTTGGCCTTTCTCACTGTTTTGTGAGGTCTAACTGCAACGTTTCCGGCTGCAATCTTTAAGAGACAGTGTCCGGAGATGCGAGAAGTCGCGTAGAGCCGCACCAGATTGTAAAAACGTGAGAAAAATGGCGTCTTTCGCCTTTCTCGCGGTTTTGTGAGGTATAACTGCAATAGAGACTATGTCTGGAGATGAGAGAAGTCGTGTAGAGCCGCACCAGATTGTAAAAACGTGAGAAAAATGGCCGCTTTGGGCTTTCTCATGGTTTTGTGAGGTCTAACTGCAATAGAGACAGTGCCCGGAGATGATAGAAGTCGTGTAGAGCCGCACCAGATTTTAAAACAATATACAGTATATAATTATTAACACTTCACATTTTCAAGTTAATTGTATGATACATTATTTGTATCATACAAGGATGGAAAGCGTCGGCTGACGATGACGAGAGTTCAATGATTTTTGTTCACCCAAGAGTTTTCACTTCAAATGGAAAGCGTCAGCTGACAATGACGCGAGTTGAATGATTTTTGTTTACCCAAAAGTGCTCAACGCGCCTAAAGAAGTTTTCACTTCAAAAAAAATTTTGATAAAAAGCAGAGTTATAGTCAATGCATGAAAATTACACGTTGAAAATGTGACGGTGAGAATTTTTTATAGGAATCGTTTAATTTTTCGGCTAAAAATTTCGGTACACAGTCGACAACGACAGGCGAAAGATTGATGAACATATTCAAATATAATAGGTGTGCCGGTGTGCCGGTTATGTCTGCTAAAATGACAACAATCTGTACTGTGAGATCTTTCATTCTATACACAAACATCTCATAAACAAGAAATTCCAGGTGATCCAAGCAGAAACAGTTTGAGTGTTTGAAGCGTAGAAGCCAAGCAACAGGTTTGTTGTGTCCGGGATAAGTAACATCGAAATGGTTACGTTCAGTAATTCCAAAGTGTGATGCTCAACTATCATGCATGAAACAACATGTTCTGAAACAAATGACCTCAACGAATCTTTATACAGAAGTTATTAACGCTGTATCTGTGTTGACGAGACAATAATGTGCGGATTTTTGGACGACTGCGTATACACACTGAGCGTGTTAACCACAACTTTTCTCGTAAAGCTGACTTAATATATTAATAAAATAATGGAAAAAAACTGGGAATAATTCTGTGTTGCATCAAATATTCGGTTTGTAAAATTTACCTGAAGGAAGTAATCAGCATTGGCTAGGAGTTGGATCTTCTGCACTTGAAAGGAATGCATTGTTCCAACGCGACGTTCCTTGCACAAGTTTTTGTGTCGAGTACCCATTTCAGCTACAAATGATCGTGTACTTGTCGACGTCGAAATTACAAACACTTGCAGATCGCGGTTTTCAACTTTAAGTGTGAGCACAATGCGATTTTGGCTTGCATTGCACCTCATTATTTGGAAAGAATCATTTTTCCCACAGACGTCGATCGGTGTTCATGAAGGTGATATGGAGCAGATAATGTCTTTTCGGATGTTGCTCTTCGCACTTCCTCTTTGTTAAAGCAACAAGTGCCGCCTGCTCGTCCATAAATCAAATGTATAGCTGCATATTCCTCGTTCATGCAATCTGATATATTGCTTGTGAATGAAATTTAACGCCGGTAAATTCTGAAATTCCTACTAATAAAAATTTTCTAGCTGCTTTAATTTTCCTCATATGCATGAGAAATCTGCATACCAATTTTTTTTTTTTTTTTTTTTTTTTTTTTTTTACCACAGTGCTTTTTATGACCACAGTCTTTTTCTTGTTTATGCTAATAAGTAATTTTTTTTTTTGTTGTTGATCTTAGTAATGATAAAATGAATTTTTTTCTTAAACACCTTGAAAGGTGTAATTTTTTAACGAAGTATGCACTGATATTAAACATATTATATCTACGTGTAAGTCTTCTGGATACACAATTATTACCCATTGGGTGATTTAATAATTAAAAAATTTTTAATACAAAGAAACTCAAACATATTTTTATGTAAAATGCTGTACAGGGTATTTGAATTTAGAACTTTTTCAAAATCAAGTCTCATATAAAAACACATTGTAATTTTAATGTGTTCCTTGGCAACAGTTGATAATTTTACTCATATTTAAAAAAATTCCTTAATATTTAATATATACATTAAAATACTTATGAAAGGATATTGTTATATAAATGTTTTAATATGAAAATTATTTTCAAGATTCCTACTTTTTAAAGAATTATTTCTTTGTTTTTCGCAATAGAAGCCGAAATATAGTCTATAAAACTACAGCATTGCAATGCCAAGCTTTCGGCCAATATGCACCCAAAATAAATCAGTATAGTTTTCCATTTTGGCTGTCTCACATATAAGATTTTAGCGTAATTATATGCTATAGAAACTGAAATATTATCTTTTCATAAACAAGGAAAACTGCAACACAGTAATATCACTTCTTGGTAATTAGATCAATGCTGAAATTAGATCAATATAGTTTCTCATAATATATATATCGTATAAACTTTGGTATACTTATTTACTAGAGAAACTGAAATACAACATTTTTCATAAATGAGGTACATTGCAGTGTAAAAGCCACCTGTCGGACGATATGCACCCAAATTAACATTTTTTACTAATGACCATCTTATATAATAATTTTGGAGCACTTAAACACAACAGAAGCTGAAATACAGCTTTATCTTTAATGGGGAAAATTTCAGCATAACAGCCCCGTCTGTCAGCCGATATGCACTTAAATTAAATTATTGAAATCTTTCACAATTAACATATCGCATATCAGATTTTATGTGTATACACAATAGAAGATGATTTATAGTCCTCTTATAAATGGGGTAATTTTCTTTATAGCAGCATCAGCTGTCGGACGATATCCAACCACATTGAATCGACATGATTTTTTATGATGGACTTCTCACGTCTAAAGTTTCATGTGCTTATACACTACAGAAGCTGAGAAAGTGTAGTATAGTAGCGCCATCTACTGGAAGATACATGCCAAAACCTAACAGGCCATTCCTTATTTCAAAATCAAATCAAATACAAAGTTTTATCATATTTCGTCATTTTTTTGCGAGATAGAGCACCTTTTATTAACACACATTCATTTATACAGGCAAACAGGCATTTTGAAATGGCATAAAATCAAGTTCTAGAGGCTTCAAAATGTGTAAATTCATCCAAAAGTGGATGTCGGAAATTTTTATTGAAGCAAAACTTTCTTTTTATATATATAAAACAGTAAAAACGGTAGACTTATCGAACAGTTGAATTCAATACTTCCTTCTTATATACTATATCTAAAACGGTAAAAAAAAATAGACAAAAATGCAACAATTATAATTTTAAAAAATACGTTTTTCCATACACTTATATATTACTTTTATTAATATATCTATCTATCTATCTATCTATCTCTCTTTCTCTCTCTCTCTCTCTCTCTATATATATATATATATATTAATAAAAATTATAAAATATATACATAAAAAGTGCTTTAAAATTTTTTATTTAGTATTAAATTGCAGTAATCACATTAATTACAGTAATAAAAATAATTAAATTAAAAGCACAAGCCCATTATTTCTTTTTTAATAAAAATCTGGAGTGCCTCCGATCGACTTTCTGCACATTAAATAATTAAGGATTGTATAAATAAAGTAAGAGAAGTTGCTAAATAAGCAAAAGAGAAAGTTATAATAGAGTACTTCAGTAGTTATCTCTATATAGTACGTTGTTTAAATTAATGATATTAACCTTCAAATAACTTAAACACGTAGATCATGATGATAAAGAAATTTTCGTTGTATCGTTGTAAAAATCTGTAAGTGCTAGACTCAAATCTATATAGTTCGTGCCACTGTGACCTGTAACATGTTCATAAATTTGCAGCTCAATCGCATGAGGTGCTTAAATGCTATCACATTTTAAATAATTTGAGCCCATAATGTCTTCCTCCAAACAATGTATATGTGTTGCACAGTCCAAAATTCATATAATTAGTATCACGGTAATCCATAATCAGCTCATCCGATATGGCGTTTAGACGCTATCGTACATTCAAAAGTATGAAACCGTAGGGCATAATGATAAAGAATTTTTCGTTGTGTCCCTGTAAAAAAAAAAAAAAAAAAAAAAAAAAATTATACGTGCTAGATTCATCAAAATGTATGAATATCGTGAAACGGTGACCTATAGCATGTGCATGACTTTTCAGTTTACTCGAATAAGACATTTAGGCGCGAACGTAGTTTAAAAATTGTTTACCCATATAAACCATAACGGTAATTATTTTTCCTTTGTTTCCCTGTGAAAAAAACTATAAGCGCTAAATTCACCATAATCAACAGGGTTCATGCTATGGTGACCTATAACATATGTACCAACTTTCAGCTCATTCAAACAAACCGTTTAGACGCTATCGTGTTCACTCACATACAAACACGCATATATACACACGCATATATACACGCATACATACATCATCGTAAAAATAGTAAATATAAATTCAAGGGACCTCAAAATGTGTAGAAACGCTAAAATCTTAAATTTTTGACGTGATTACAATACTTTTCTTACATATATTATGTCCGAAAAGTAAAAAGAATAAAAATAAATAAAATATTTTGAAAATTAAAACCATATATAAAAGAGATTTTATTTTTATTTATTTATTTATTTTTTAATCTAATTATCTTATTCTATTTATATAATAATTAATCATTAGCATTTTTTAGTTCCCCATCCTACTATAGGTATGGGGAACTTAGGTAATCGTGAAAAATTTCGACCTCGGTTTTTTGATTTTTCTACACGTTTTCAGGTGTGAGGAATCCGAAAATGACAAAATTTCTATGGTGTCTGTCTGTAGGGTGTCTGTTAGTCTGTTAGTCTGTTAGTCTGTTAGTGTGTTAGTCTGTTAGTGGGTCAGTCCGTTAGTTTGTTAGTCTGTGTACACGATATCTCAAGAACAAATTGTCGCAGAGAGGTCAGATCAGTTTTAAAATATTACTTTCGACACTGGCAAGAACCCTATTCATTTGCAACATTCGATTTTAAAAACTTCGTAAGTTATTCGAAATTTACGATTTTCTTAACATGGGAGAATAGGACAAAAAATCACTTAAACGTGCATTAAATGAAAACTTTTTATTGTAAAAATGTCAGACCAGTTTTAAAATATCAGTTTTGATGCCGGAATGAACATCAGTAACTATAAATATGCTACTTTGAAAATTTCGCAAGTTACTGGAAATTTACGAATTTCTTAACATGGCAGTATAGGGGAAAATTTCACATCAACGTCAATTTTGAGAGATATTTTCATCGTAAAGATGTCAGACTACTTTTGAAACATTATTTAGGACACTGGCATGAATATTAATGACTATGAATTTTCCAATATAAAGATTTCGTAAGTTATTGGAAATTTACGAATTTCTTAACATGGCTGAATAAGAGCAAAATTTCACATAAACGTCAATCTTGAGGGATATTTTCATCGTAAAGATGTCAAACCACTTTCGAAATAATATTTAGGATACTGGCATGGATATCATAGACTATGATTCTTCCAATTTAAAAAATTCGTAAGTTATTTGGAATTTACGATTTATTTAACATGTCAGAATAAAGCAAAATTGAGCATAAACTTCCATTTTGAGGATCCTAAATACGTTAGACAACTTCAAAATTACGTTTATGATATTTGTTTGAACATGATTGAATACAAATATTCTAATAGGAAAATTTCGTAAATTATTCGTAATTTACGATTTTATCAACATAGCGAAATTGTAAATTTTTCATATAAATATGAATTTGAGGATTATTGCATTGGAAATAGTAGCATGAAAACTAAACAACGAAATTGACCCTGATAAAATAAATTAATAGATTAGAATAAGATAAATATATCGAAATGAACGGTGGATAGCCTATTAGGCGGGGATTTCATTCTGTCACTGTATGAAGCTTTGGTCAAATTGATTTCTTTTAACATTATTGCCGAAATGTCAGTGGAGGCCCTCTGTTGAGACTCAAAACGGTTTTGGGCTGTGTCTGTCTGTCTGTCTGTCGCGCGATAGCGGCCGCCAAAAAAAGCGCTATTTACTTGAAATTTGGTACACATGTTCATGAGCCCCACGAAATCAGCTGTATAGTTTTTGGCATGTATTCCATTTGTAGTTCGTATACAGGGACACGCCAAAGTTTTTCTTATCATTAAGGCCTATGGGAGAAATTTATATGTATCACGATAGCGGCTACAAAAATCACGCTATTGACTTGCAATTTGGTACAAGTGTTCATGTGCCCCGCGAAATCTGCTGTATAGTTTTGGGTGTGTATTCCATTTGTAATTTTTGTACAGGGACACGCCAAAGTTTTTCTTATCATTACGGCCTATGGGAGGAATTTGTATGTACCGCGATAGCGGCCACAAAAATCACGCTATTGACTTGCAATTTGGTACACGTGTTCAAGAGCCCAACGGAATCAGCTGTATAGTTTTAGGTGTGCATTCCATTTGCAGTTCGTGTACAGGGACACGCCAAAGATTTTTTATGATTAGGGCCTATGGGAAGAATCTGTATGTACCGCGATAGCCACCGCAAAAATCAAGCTATTGACTTCCAATTTTTGCCGAAATGTGAATGGAGGCCCTCTGTTGAGACTCAAAAGGATTTTGGATTCCGTCTGTCTGTCTGTCTGTCATGCGATAGCGGCCGCAAAAAACACGCTATTGACTTGAAATTTTGTACACATGTTCATGATGCCCACGAAATTAGCTGTATAGTTTTCGGTGTGCATTCCATTTGTAAGTTCTTGTACAGGGACACGCCAAAGTTTTTTTTACCATTATGGCCTATGGGAAGAATTTGTATGTACCGCGATAGCGGCCCCCAAAATAACGCTATTAACTTGCAATTTGGTACACATATTCATGAGCCCATTGAGCAAGCATTTGACGAAACTGATATAGATCTGAGACTGACCGCCTTGGCGAAAATAATGCTCCTTTTATACTTTTCTATCGAAAACAGACTGTTCTGGAAAATTCTCGTATCACATCAGCCAATGAGATTAGAGCTTCCATATTTGGTATATCCCTAATAAGGATTTTCTCGCCAAGATCGCCAAAAAAATCGCCAAGGAGGGAAATAGTCGCCAAATTTGGCGCCAAATTTATTTCTTCCCTTATAGGAGCTTTTTAATGCGTTTTTAAAGGAAAATTTGGCTATTTTAACGCTAAAACGACTATAAAGGCACAAAATTAGCATTTTATCAACTTACTAAAACTCTTTGAAAGAATTTATACAAAAATAAATGCAATTATTTACAATTTCGTAACACTTTATATCATATACAAATAGGTATACAAAGAGAGATACAACGGGGGTTTGAGGGGGGCTGCCGCCCCCCTCAGGAATGTATTTGATTTTGGTAATAAGTCGATCGAATCAATATATACTATTATATAATAAGGAATAAATAAAAATGACCTATTGAATAATGCCTGATGCAAATAGGACGTTGAGGCTCCTGATCTGCAGATCCACTAGTAATATGTCTCGCACTAGAAATTTCTGAGAACATAAATATGATGGGGAACTGAGCAGAGTCCACCTATGCCAACTAGTTTAATGTCAATACGTGTATAAAATAAAAATAAAAAAACTTCAAACTTCAGTTATTAATTCCTGTATAGAAATAAATCTTTTGTATACTTTTGCAGATGAAATTAATACATTAGAGACTGGATTATTTTTCTTCTCTATAAAATAAAATAATATAGAATATTGTTTTAGAAATTAGACACCATATAAAAGCATAATATCTACTCTTTACATTATTTTTTCTTCTCATATTCTAATGAAATAGAAAATAATATTTACATTTTTTTTCCTTCTCATATTCTATTGAAATAGAAAATAATATTTACATTTTTTTCCTTCTCATATTCTATTTAAATAGAAATTAATACTTCCTTTTTTTTTTTTTTTTTTTTAGTATCATTATATATGTGAAATAGCAATAATTAAACGAACTTAAATATATAAATTATAAATTTATAAAGAGAAAGTAACCTAATCTGCACTCTCTTTCAGAAATAATTGTGATAAATTTAAGCTAATATAATGTTAGATACAAGCTATGATAAAATAAATTTCTTTTAATGCTTTTCATTTGATCAATCAGTGTCAACAGTGCGATTTCACAATGTATTATAATACGGTGAAATGGAGAATTACGCACAATCGGCTTTCTTTTCATGATAAGACGCCTTTCTCCGACAAATGAAAATCGCGCCAACGAGGTGTGTCAAAACAATGTATGTTCTGCAAATTCGCCTTCTGGGGGCACCGAAGTGGAAGAGCTACTCTCACTATACAAAATCAAAATTGTGATGACATGTCTTCAGACTCCCAGACCGTCGTCGATTTCCCATAGCTTACCACAACTGCGACTTCAAATGAACTCAATTATTCAATCTCTGTTTTACGCCCTATGTTATGTAGTAATTTTTTAACCTCCAGAAATTTACAATCATTCTTCGGTTTTTCGGTTAAGCTCTAGACCATCTTGTATTGCTATATATATGCATGTGCGTGTCTGTATTATTAAACGTAAGCATCTGAAATATTACTCATGTTATATATCTATCACTGAATTCAACTCAAAGTGAGTGCGTCCACTTTTTTCTAGAACAATGAGTTATTCTAGGAAAATGAGTGCATATTAGATAGCACACATACTTATTTATAAACAATTTTAATCCCATCCAATGTTTCGACATGCACTGGGAAAATTTTGAATATTTTTCCGTTTTATTTTATCTTAAGCATAGTATTCTTATATATTTTTCATTCTGAAAAAGCTGATATTTTATAGAATAAAAAGTTTATATATCTATATAAAAGTTTCCTACATGTATATAACTTCCTATGCATATATATATATATATATATATATATAAACTCTGTCTCTCATACCAAAGAGTGTTTATTGAGGCAATGAGAAGATTGCCGAAAGCTGAATCTTCAATCAGCATTTCCTTTTCTCGGATCTAAGCACACTTTCACTTTAACTTTAAAAGGAAGGATGCGCAGAATTTAAATGGACATTTATTTGTAAAATCCCAGTGAGTAAATCTCTTTATCTTGTTAAACAAATCAGAGATAAGTCGCTCAGTTCTTTTTTTTTTTTTTTTTTTTTCTTTTTTTCATATGTTAGAGAAGAAAAAAACCATTTCTAATTATTTTGCTCTAAGATATGATAGAGGGAAATGTAGTTATTTACTTTTTTTTTTTTTTTTTTTTAATAATTCGTTACAGGAATATTTGCCTTTTACTCTTTCCCCAAACCGTTCTTAACAGTTATTTCATTAAAGTACTTAATTATGTATTAAAAAAGCACTTTTAAACACGTACAAGTCATTTAATTGATTAAAAATATATTTACAGGTTAAAATGCATATTTACAAAGATTTTCGCAGAATATATCTTAACATCTTCAGGTACAAAATATGCAATCTTCAGGTAAAATAGTGTAGTATTTAGGTAAAAAAATGTGTATCTTTAGGTTAACAAATCACATTTAGCGTAAAGTTTTGTAAATATGAATTTCAAACTATAAACATATTTATAATTAATTAAATGATTTGTACGTGTTTAAAAATGCATTTTTAATACACAAATAGTTACATATGGTTTATTTATTTCTTATAAGAGAAAATGGTTCCTATAACCGTTACGATTTTTTTTTTTTTTTTTTTTTCAGGCAATATAATTATCTTTTGCTACAGTTACTAAAAAACCTTAGCTGTATCAAATATAACAAAGTTTTATTCTAAGAAAAATTACTTAAATTATTTTTTTTTGAAAAGCAATTAAACACAAATTGACCTCCTGGTAGCATTTTCAGTATTAAATGCCTGTCTACTAAAAAAAAAAAATTAAAAAAATATTAAGAATATAAAAACGTATATTACGAGAAATATAGCGAATTTATGCAAATTTGAGAATAACACAATATACATTTACAGCATAAAAATAATAAAACATTTATATTGACAATTTTGTGCTTTTAAATTTTCATAAATCTTAACACAAAAAGAACCAACTATGATCAATAAACATGTAAAAGTCTGAAAAATTATTTTCATATCTTCCAAATGATTTGTTCCTAAGTTCCTAAGATCCTAAGTTTGCGTTTTTTATTAACACTTTCGTAACCGAAGAATCTGAACTGTGTATTTTAGTGATCATTAACTCCACATAATAGGCATATTTATATTTTAAATACCTCTCGTTTATACTCAAAAAATTGAAAACCTATTTGTTTACATATTTTATAACAAATAGATGTATATATGAATGTATATATTTTAGTTTATATATATATTTTTTTATATGCTAGGTTTCTCAGTTCTACGCTTCAAAATTTCTGAGAGTTTTAAGTGCATCCCAACGAATAGGAATTATACAGCAATGCATCGTTTCCTACATTTTCCTTGTGCGGTGTTTTACGGAGAACCATCAGTAATAAAAAGATGTCATCTAAGTAATGAATTCGTTTTAATAATAAATGTACATGAACAATTGCAACATCGGTCAAAAGTTCAAAATTTCGTCTACCGACTTCAATGCAGGCCTTACATCTACAGTACAGTCGTATCTCTTTAACGCAAATCTCAAATTGAATAAAAAAAAATTTCACGTTATCAATAGTTCATGTTATCAGTAACTCAGAAACTAATTTTCATTTTGACAAGGATTTTGGAAACAGTTCATGTTAAAAGCAGTTCATGTTAAAAGCAGTTCACGTTAACGAGGTCAACTGTATATGGAATTCGGATTATTCTGAAATAGCCTAGGCTTATTTTTAATTTCTTCCCAGTAACTACGATTCTTATAACTTACTTTTCGGTGCTGTCAACGATGTGCTGAACTAGAGTCTTGATATATTGTTAAAAAAAAAGAAAAAGAAAAAGAAAAAGATAGGGCTAGTTATCAAGTAGATCAACGCATCGGACCTTTCGTAATTTACTCTTGGCTAAATCTGACGTTTATGTGGTTATAACGTTATGGCTGATATGTGCAGGGACTCCAACGTATTGGAACCACATTGTTTGTTGCATCAAAACAGAAATCTGTTCTGCACTTAAATGTAGTGAAAACATTTGCTGTATAAAGGTCAATAAGTAACAACCGATTAGAAGCAGATGTAACAGGTAATGTCTCCTGAGGTAATCCCTCACAATACCGCGCTAAACGTCCGAAAGCAGACTCTGCGCTGCATGATTTAGAGCACGGTAACTAAAAATACACGGTAGGGTCCATGAGATGGATGCGCAGAAAATCACCCCGTCTCTGACGTCATTGGTACCCAGCGGCTAGTATTTCCCTTTCTGTATCTGCTGGTCAGGCATCCCCACTCCTCTCTTTATTTTTTTCGCGATAAGAACTAACCAGTGCTCTATTTTCAAAAGATTTTTATGCTTTATTCTGTTTATTTTATTTATTTATTTCGTTGTTTAATTATTGAAAGTAGCTTTTTATTAATTAAAATTATTAGCGATGCCTTGTTGCGCAGTTTCTGGTTGCTCTAATCATACCAGACAATGTAAAACGTCTGAAATTTCATTTCATAGATTCCCAGTGGACAACGCAGTACGGAAACAATGGTTGCAAGCATGCAAAAGAGCGGATAATTTTTCTATTCATAATGCAAGAGTTTGTTCAATTCACTTTGATAAAACAGATTTTGAAAGAGATTTAAAGTCAGAACTTCTTAATTTGAAGCCGAAAAGGAATTTGAAGCTTACTTCGGTTCCCCATTTAAAAGTGCCTAGTTTTCCATCATTAAAAGAAAATACTGAAAGAAAAGAGCGAGCCGAAAAACGAAATATTAGACAAGAAATAAACTTCTTATTAAATGAAAATAATTGCGATATAAATAATGACTTTTTACCTCTCTCCCCGGAACAAGAATTTGATACTTGTGTGAAAACTGTATCAGGCATTGAACTGGATGCAATTAAAAAAGAAAATCAACAATTAAAAGAATTGAATAAGGAGCTGACAACTGAAATGGCAAATATAAAATTAGAAAATTCACGTCTAAAAGACATTTTGAAGCAATATGAGTCCCTGTTTTCAATCTCGCAGCAACAGGTTATTTCAAAAGGTAAATGTTGTACTTGGGATAACGAAGATATTTCCAGAGCGATAACGTTAAAATGCATATCAAAAAAAGCTTTCAGTTACATGAGAGAAGAATTTAAATATCCATTGCCTAGTGAAACAACACTAAAACGTCGTCTTCATAACTGCGTTGTTATTCCAGGGTTTATTGATTTAAGTTTAAATGTGCTAAAATCGCAAGGAGTAGTTTTTAAAGACATGGAAAAGGACGTTGTTGTATCCTTTGATGAAATGAAAATCAAGTCTGATTTATGTTATGACCCAATACAGGATAAAATTTTAGGACCTCATTCTAGTGTGCAAGTTGTGATGATACGAGGACTTATAGGAAAATGGAAACAACCAATATATTACGATTTTGACAAATCTGTTGATAAGGATTTATTTTTTGATATAGTAAAAAAAGTTGAACAGACGGGATTCCGAGTTAGAGCATTTGTAAGTGATATGGGTCCCTCAAATCAAAAACTATTATCAGATTTAGGTATAAAGCCAGGGTGTACAAGTTTGAAAAATCCTTGTTGTGAAGACAGAAATATCTGGGCATTTTGTGATGTTCCTCATATGCTCAAACTTCTAAGGAATCATTTGATAGATAAAGGCTATCAACTATCAGATGGAAAAATAGTTGAGAAAAAAGTTTTTCAACAGCTTATTGAAAATCAAAAAGATGGTGATCTTAAATTTACTCATAAAATTAACAACGACCACCTTCTTTTAACCAACACAGAGAGACAGAACGTAAGAAAAGCTGCTGAATTGCTTTCAGGCACTGTTGCATCGGCGATTGATTATATTATTCCAGATAATAAACATGTAGTAGAATTTATAAGAATAATTAATGATGGATTCGATGTCTTAAATTCTAGAGTACCTTATCACCGTACGAATAAACTTAAAAGTGCATATGGTATGAATCTAAAAGAACAAAATATTGCTTTAAAAAAACTATATGATTTATGTGAATCTTTTCGTGTCATCGGAAAAACAAAAATGTTACCTTTCCAAAAAGGCTTTTTAATTTCAATTTCTAGTTTACAAGGATTATATAACGAACTACAAGCTCAAGGTTATTCATATCTTATGGCTGCAAGATGCAATCAAGATGTTCTTGAATCCTATTTTTCCCTTTTAAGAGGTTTCGGTAAATTTTATGACCATCCTCTACCAACAGCTGTTAGCCAAAGAATAAAATTTCTTCTTCTAAGTCGCAGCTCAAAATCCATCATTTCAAATGGAAATTGTTCTGGGGAAGAAACGACTACATTAAGTGCCGACATTATACTAAATTTAGAGAGCGAAAATTCGAAATCTGATGAACAACCTGCAGTAAATACTTTAGAAGAGGACATGCCAGGAGATGATGATTTATTAGAAAATATTTATGAATCAGAAATGAATAATAATGAAAATCATATAAATACTTTATCCAATGAAAATCCCGACTTAATAAAAATGCTGGCAGGATACATAGCATACAGAATTAAAAAGAAAAATATTCCAGTTACCTTCGAATATGGTAATCCAACAAACCAGTTGCCCATACAAAATAATGACTGGCTCTCCTCTATCTCAAGAGGTTTTTTAATGGAACCTACAGATAAATGGCTCCAAATTGTGTTTCAAATGGAAGAAGAATTTCAAAAGTTTCATGGTAATGATTTAGTAAAAGAATGTGGTGTAATGAAAATATTAATTAATATTATTAAAAAATTATTCTCTGAAATAGATGACTTTGCAATATCATGTTTTGTCCGTACAAGAACTTTTATCAGATTAAAATCACTTAATAAAAAGAAATCTCTAAAGAGACATTATAAATTCTCCAGCTGCGATAATTCAAGAAAAAAATCTAAGAAGTTAGCTAAACTTGAATAATAAGACATTAAGGTAAGTGTCATGTTTTAATATCAGCTATTATTTAAAAATATAAGCGAGACTTATAGTTTAGATAAACAGTAATTTTTATTTTCTTATTTATTTTATTTTATTTTTGTCAAATGTATTCTACATTGTAAATTTCATGAATTTTAAAAACATTCACGTGCTGTATGAAAAATTATTTTTATTTTTATTTTTAATGTTATAACTTTAATTTCTTGTGATTATGTTGTAGGACATATAAAAATTTAAAGAGACATTTCCAAAAATAAGCTAAAAATGTATAACATAAAACATTTTTTAATACGGTTTTCGAATTATTAAAAAAAAAAAATCTCCAAGTATTATTTATTATTATTACCAAATAATAATAATTGTATTTCGTTTTGAAAATATTAATTTTGAGAAACATTGCCTCATTTTTATTTTCTTAAACGTTAACTCCAGATTTTGAGATCATACAAATACTTTATAATATATATTTATTAAATTTTATAATATATAAAATTATGAATAAGTAAAACATAGTCTTTAAAAATATATAATTTAATTATTAATTTTTATTTTAAAAAGCCTTATGAATACAAGCGAAAATTTTCCATTTTTTTGCGAATATTTTGAATTTTGAAAACTACATACGTTATATCCTAAAACTGAAATATAAGTGGAAAAAGCGCAGTCCATGTTTAAATAAAATATTTATAATTTTATTTAACGATCGTAATTTAAGAAAAAAATAGTGAAAGATTGAACTTTTAAAATAGTCTAAAAAAGTAAAGGATATAAACTCATAAATATATAAATCTTAAATTTTAATGTGCGCATTTAGTAAATGCATACGTCACTTAGCTGAAAGTATCATATATAAAGGTATTAAATACACGTATATAAACTTTTATAGGACTGGAAGTTTTATACGAAGCGAACGGAGCATTGGGTACCAGTGACGTCAGTGGAGAAAACGAAACCTGCGCGTGAACCTTACCGTGTGTTTCTACTTACCGTGATTTAGAGCATGACTGCGATCCATAGAGGTGACCCACCACATAGAACTGGACGTCATACGTGTTCAATATTCTTTTTTTTTTCTGTAAAGTATGTCTTATCCGTGCATAACACATTATCAATGAAAAGTGTAGCTGTAAAACACTATATGACGCCTCATATGCGGGATGCATATTGGCTGACTTTGCGTTCATAAAATTAGCCATCCTACTAACTTGTATGAAAAGACGATCGCTGGTGTTCTTGTTGTAACAGCAATTTTACAAGCATTTTTTAATGAATATTATTTACTAGCTCTTACAGCAATTAACTATGGTATTAATTTCTGCAATTAATTATGGTAAATTTATTCTAAGTCTACGCAGTCCTGAACTTAGAAAAGTGTTTCTTTTATACATGCTTGACGCATCATTTTCTTGTTTCTCTTAAAATAAGAGCAAAAAAAAAAAAAAAAAAAAAGAAAAGAAATGTTTTCCATAGTCATTCAAAATTTGATTTGTACAATTCACTGACAAAGTCTTGAAAGAGATATTGTCTTTTATAGAGATATGTCTGTATATTTTAAATTATTTATTTATATTAATATTATTATTATTGTTATAATTTTCATTTTAATTTCAATTTAATTTAATATTTTAAATTTTTAAATTAAATTTTACTTATTTATTTATTTTTAATATTTGTATGGCTGTTAAGATATCTCTTTAAAGATATACCCTAAAACTATTTTTTAAAATCCTGATAGTATAAATTTAGGTTGTAACTAGACTAAAAAATATACAAACACAGGAATATGCGATTTTACTGATATATATTACAAATAACACATATTTTAAAACTCTATATTAAGAATATTTTGTTAGTAAAATATTTTTATCAGATATATCATGCTGTAACGTTCAAAATCCGCCGATCAAAAAAAAATGTCTTATTTTATTATTTATTCCCTTTTGTATGAAAATAAAATCGTCAAGTATACTTTCCAAAGGCAAACTATTGTCTATATGATGGAAAATTTGAAATTTATTTTATTTTTTTCGAGCAATTTATTTTGACATTTCGGATTCAGCTGAAGAGATAAATTTTTTCTCTCTACTTTTATGACATTTCTCAACAGTTTTTTGCTTTCATACGCAAAATATATGCAACAATGTATGACAGGTACTATTTAATATATACATTAAACTGTCCAAATCAAATGCTAGAATTTTAAATCTTTGCATATGGAATACGAAACACTTAAACGTTACTATTAGATATATGTCTGTTTATCTACCTGTCTCTTTATATATATGTTTTATTTTTTTAAAAAGAACCTAATTTTTAACTCAGTTTTTCTTCTACAAAACACTTGAATATATTAGAAGGTTAAGGTAAAAAATAAATAAATAAATAAATAAATAAAAACAGAACTTGGTCTCCTATCGAAGGAAACGGTATAAGCAGTTTTGCTAAGAAAATAATAGGCTTACTTGAAACTTTTAATGTGTAATAAAACAGAATGTTGACTTTAAATAACTAATTAAGAAAACAAATTCCAATATTATCAAAAAATAATAGCATATATTTAGAAACTTTCTAATATAACTCGCCCGTTTTATTTTTTAATGTACAGTCGGGAAAAAATACGAACTACCCGCTGTTACTTCGTTATTAATTGACGCAGAACAATCTTATAGATATCATTCAACAGGCAATTGAATGTTAATTTTGAAAATGACGTGAAATTTTGAATTAGGGGTCATCTACATATTAAAATCAGAGCCAACTTTGATTTTTTCAATAACACCAAATTTCGACTTCTTATTTGAATTTCTGAGAGTCTGGAAATGCAGAAAAGAATGTAGTTTATGTATTTTTTCTGTAGTTTTCTTACGGTTATACAACCAAAAATATGTTAGTGGTTATTCAAAAATCCAAAAAAAATAAAATTATGGTTGTACAGGAAATAGAACAAAATTGTATTGTTTCACACCAGAAATGTTTTATGAAAGAAAGCATAAAGAAATAAATCATAATAGATGCACTATAACTCTACAGCACCTTGGCAATCCCTCGTATCGTTCTTTTTTACGTGAATAAATAATAATGTAAAATCAAGTCTTGCAGCGTTCCTAAATATTACACCCATTTTATCATATTACTACCAATATATTAAATAAGCATTTTTTTACATAAAATAAATTAACGATAAAACAGTCAAAAATATTAAAAAAATTCATACTGAAAATAGTGGTGGTAATATAATAAAATGTGACTAAAGATTAAGCAACGCTGCGAGACCTGATAAAATTTAAAGACATATATGAATACAATAAATTTTGATATATTTAAATATACTGCACTTAAAAATGGTGCGACTAAGAGCAACAATAAAACTGTTATTTTATTTTACTAAAAAACATTAATTTTACGTTGTTATGACATAATGTATGATCTGCAGTAATATAGCTATAAACCCCCTAACACACACGTATATATATATATATATATATAAATATAGGGAAACGGCTACAGACCATAAGATTTAACAACATTTATTTAAAACATAAAGGGGACATTACATAACTATTAAATTTTAAAACGAAACATTGGTTTACATATAAGTGGGAACGTCTTTCAATCGAACAACGGTTAAACATATCTGATTAAAACAGGTGCGCCTCTAGGTGCGTGCGCATACAGTGAAAAGGATGAAACAAACAGTGACGTAGTAACACGTGATAGCTGCGTGCACAGTGACATCACACAACGGATATGATAGCTGAGAAATACAATTTCCCATATCGGCCATCATGACTAAGCAGGCGGCCTCGCCTGAAGGTTATCAAACACAACAAGAAAAAAAAATTAAATTAAACAAAAACAAAAGAAATAAAAAAAATAAACAATATACAACACTACATAATAGAATTATAGATACAGTATATAGCTGCATTAACAAAAAAAAAAATTGTATACATTACCAAATGGAAAATTGTGCAATTATTACAGACAAAACCTGAATCATCAAAATACTAAAATAAAATAAGATAAGATGTTAATAACATACAAGTAGAAAAAAAATAGGTAGATAATTTTCACCAAAAAAAAAAAAAATATATATATATATATATCAGGTATTGTATAAATGTTCATGAAAAAAAAATAGTTCGTTAAAATGAGAGTTCTTATTTTGGCAAGTTCAAGTTCAACGTATGATTTAAAAAAAAAAAAAAAAGTTTAATTGTGCACACGAAAATGTCCAAGTAAGAGTTCTTTAATAAAAAAAAAATAGAAAGTCTTGAAGAAATATGTCAATTAAGTCTTTAAAAAAAAATAAAAAGTCCTGAAGAAATATGTCAATTAAGTGTTTGAAAAGTGTCGGTCCAAGGTTTCAGGAATTCAGCACATGTGCTGGTCTTGAATGGGCCTTCTACGAAGTCACACTTGACGACGTCATATGTGTCGTTTGGTTTAAGTTTGGTTATCTTATATGGACCTAAAAATTTCTGTTTTAGTTTTAGGCCTGGCCCGAAATGGGTGCGTTTAACTGCGACTAAATCGTTGAGTTGGAATTTAGCAGCTGGTCGTCTTCGAAAGTTATACTGTCTGCGATTTTCTTCTTGCACTATTCGAATCTGTTTTTTGGCGTCCATACGTCTCTCTTCTCGTTGCCTCTGGAATGCGCTAGTAGATTCGTCGTAGAGAAGCTCCAGGATCTTGTTGTCGTCTTTATTTTTCATCTTGGTACCAAAAAGTAATTCAAATGGTGTCGTCTTTATACTTCTTTGAAATGTCGAGTTGAGGATTTGTTGGAGAGCAGGCACATGGGAAAACCACTTTTCGGGGTTGTCAGATGATAATTTTGACAATACTGCGATGATAGTAGATTTTTTATTTTCAACTTGACCATTCGATCTAGGTAAACCTGCTGTAATTGGTATGTGAGTTATATTTTGGTCGTGGCAATAGTCTTGAAATGCAGTGGAAGTGAATGCTGGACCTCGATCTGTGATAATTCTGGTGGGGTTTCCGAAAATTGATCTTTGGCTTTCTAGTCGGCTGATAACTTCTGCGGCGTCTGTAGATTTTGTGGGGGTACAGCCAGGTAAACTTAGAAAACGCATCAACGACAACCATAATGTGTTTGTATTTCTTTGATGTAGTAGCTAGGGCACCAAGGTGATCAACATGGTATGTGTGCAGGGGTGCATCGTCTTTATCAATTGGGTGGAGGAAACCATCTTGTTTACCTCATTTTCTATTATAGAGTATGCACTTTATACAATTTTTGATGCAACTTTCGATTTTGTCTTTGAGGTGAGGGATATAAAAATCTTTGTTTATTAACTCTTGGGTACGGAGTGCTGCAAAATGTCCACGCTCGTGCGCTTCTTTAATTATGCTATTCTGCAAGTCGTTAGGGACGACGAGTAAATCGACACCGTTCACTGTTTTATAGAGAAGGTTGTTTTTTATAGTGTAATTATCATGGGGTGTGGACTGCAGAAGCGTTTTTAATGTCTGAACTTCTTCATCAGATTGCTGAGCTTTCAAAAGTTTTACATGAAGGCTATCTTGGATGATGAAACACTGTGGAGCTCGACTTAGAGCGTCCACATGCGCCATGCGGGAGCCTGTTCGATGCTCAATAGTGTAGTGGAATTCTTGAAGCTACAGAGCCCATCGTGCAATGCGGGAATTTATTTCTTTTTTATTAAGTGTCTTGACGAACGCGTCACAGTCTGTGATAATTTTGAAGTTTGTTCCTAGGAGGTAGATTCTAAACTTTTTGAGAGCTTCTACCACAGCCAGAACTTCAAGTTTAAAACTAGTATATTTTCTTTCGTTATCAGATTTTTTCTTCTAAAAATAAAAGACAGGGTGTAATTGATTATCAATGATGTTTTTCTGCAATAGGACTGCCCCCAAGCCATCTATAGACGCGTCTGTATGTACCTCAATAGGGGAATTTTGATTAAAAATATTGAGAACTGGTTCTTGGGAAAGTAAATATTTTAACTTTTGAAATGCGGCTTTTTGTTCATTTTGAAATTGAAAAGGGGTGTCCTTACGCAGAAGATCACTTAAGGGTTTTGCAATGGCAGAAAAATGAGGGATAAATATCCTAAAATATCCAGTAAGGCCAAGAAATCTACGTACGTCTTTAACATTTTTAAGGTCTGGGTAATTTAAAACAGCTTTAGTTTTGGAAGGGGATGGCAAGAGTTTACCATTTTCTATTATGTGACCGAGGTATGTGACCTATTTTGGTATGTAAAAATTGGATTTGTTAAAATTTATGTCGAGTCCGTACTCGCTTGCTGTTTGAAGAACAGTTTTTAGACATTCTACGGCCTCAAGTTCGTTACTCGCGGGAATTACAAGGTCATCCATATAAGGGAGTACTATGCCGGCAGCAATCAGGTCTCTAAAAACAGCGTTTATATATCTCATGAACACTGAAGGGCAGGAGCTAAGTCCGAAAGGCATGTAGCGAAATTGGAATTGACCGTTATGGGTTACAAAACTAGTAAAAGGGCGGCTCTGTTTGTTTACGGGTACATGAAAAAATCCATTACGTAGGTCTATCGTACTAAAAATTTTGGCATGTTGAAGTCGATCTAAAATATCATCAATTAGGGGGAGGGGGTAGTGATCTTTAACTAACTTACGATTGAGCTTCCTGTAATCGATGCAAACTCTGTGCTTACCATCTTTTTTTCGGACGACTACCACTTGGCTGGCATAATGGGAGGACACTGGTTCGATAATACCATTTTTAAGCCATTCAGAGACTTGTGCGTCTACAATGTCTCGTTCGGTAAAGGGTAGACGTCGGGGTGTGTGAAAAATAGGTGTATCGTCAGTTAAAGTGATGTTAATTTCAATGTTCGCAGTTTTGATTTTATTAGGTTTATAGGTGGACAACAGTTTGTTAATGTCGTTACGAATATGTCGTGAAACATTAGGACCAATATCAAATTTGGGACTATCGTCAGTGATCGTCATGATAAAATTTGGATCTGCGGTACACTCATTTTGTTGTGAAAAACTAGAAAAAGTAACACCGGTGGGTGAAATGCTAATATTGGCTTGTTGGATGACGTCACATCCAATTATAAGGTCATAAAATGTGGACACGTCGGGTACAACTGAAACAGTTGCTGAAAACTCTTGATCGTCTATAGTAATAAAAGAATTAAAAGTACCGATAACATGTATACCCGCAAAGCCAAAACCAGTTAAGGATTTATTAATTTTTGACAACGGTGGGGAACCTATTTTTAACCATGCGGAATGTTTCAAAAGGGTTAACTGACTACCAGTATCAACCAAACCAGTTAATTCATGGCCACTAATTGTAACTTGTTTACACATATGAGAGGCATGCGATTCATGTACAGTGTTAACTCTATCTCTGGAAGTAGATCCTTCATTTGCAGCGGTTCGGCGGCAGTCGGTAGACTTGTGTCCAAAAAGACCACATGCAAGGCACCTAGGGCCACGAGAACGGTTCGGACAAAATGACCGATATCGTTACAATTGAAACAGCGTAATTTATTTTGAGATGCCGGACCAATATTAAATTTGGATTCGCGAGTGAAAGCTGGTTGTGTGTGACCAGTGCTGCGTTTTCGACTGTCATATGTTTGTTTATAATTAACTGAATTTCGTTGATTTAAGTTTATTGTATTAAGACCAGTTTCATAAATACGCAATTTTTCCTTAAATTCTGCAAAAGATTTTGCTCCACAAAGAAGAATTTTCTTAGAGGGGTTGCCCTGTATACCTTGAATGGTGTACTGAATTACTGAAGAATCGTCAATAATAGCGTTACCGCGGTTAGCAATTTCTCGCATCGCGAGAAAATATTGCGTAGCAGTTTCACCAGGACGCATTCTCCTGTTGTCTAGTTGTTTATGTATTTCAATGGATGGTATTGTAGCCAAAAATTCAGAAATTAACGCGGCTTTAAATGACTCGTAAGTATTAAGATTTCGTTGCGAAAATAAAAATGTTTTAGCAGAACCATTAATTAAACGTTTAGCAAAAATAAGTTTTTGTTGATCGGTAAGACTGGGAAATAAACAGAATTGTTCCTCAATGTCGTTAAAGAAATTACGTATAGAATATCAATCATTTCCAGAAAAAGTTCTGCACGTGCTAGCTAGATCTCGGAGAAAAAACGAGAAATGATTACTCAAATCAGACATCGCGTAAGCAGCTTCATTCGGAGAACGATTTCGAACTTCCGAAGGAAAGGTTTCGGTTTGGGTTTGAAAAACAGAAGTAGTTGGAACGATCGAAGAAGGGGTTTCAACTGAATGATTATTTACACTGAGATCGTCTTCGTCTGACAAAAAACTAGTATCTAATGTTTTCTGAAACTCAGAAATTAGAAAGTGCATTAAAAATTTCTTTACATAAATTTTCCTTACTGCCGACTGGTTCTAAGTGTAGTGAATTAGCGATTGATATAAAATCGGACAAATTAAATGTTTTTAAAATGTTTTCTTGATGTTTGTTGATGTCGAAATCGGCAGTAAAACCGCTAAAATTTCGCATACGTTTACGCGATTTATGATCAAAAGTTGGGTATCCTAACAGCGTGTTAAGTAATTTTATAGTATTTGTTTTTGAATATTTCAAAGAATTTGCAATTAGCGGGAGGTCGCCTAATTTAAGGGCCATTTTTAGGATGCAAGAAAAATAAAATAAGGAAACCGAAGTAAATAAAAAAAAAATTGTTCTTTTTTTTTTTTTAAATTAAATATTGAAAAAAAAAATGGATTAAAACCAGAACATATGTATTTTTAGGAACAATAAATAAATATTGGGGAACAGAATATCTCTTTATTGAGGGAAAGTAATTGAATATGGGGGAAAGAAAATTCTTTATTTATATAAAAATGAACAAGCAAGTCATTTTTAAAGGGCGTAAAACGGCAATGAATGAATTTCAATCCAAATTTAAACTACAAATGAAAAAAAAAAATTTCTTTATATACTATCATGCAAAGAGGAGAAAAAAAAAATGCATGCTCCTACCTGACATTAAGGGCAGTCCTATGCAGCGCTGACTATGTTATTTGATTAAGCATGATCAAACACTGAATCACTTTTCACGGTAAATTACGTCTGTTATAGAACAACGTCCAGTAGATGAAACGAAGAACAATTGCAGATTAATCGAACACATGAAAATGCAGAAAAAAAAATTAGCTTCGTAAGAAATATCCAGTACGTGATGAAAGTATAGAACTTCTATTAAATATCAGCGAGACATCTTATCGAATATAGAATACTGCGTCAGTCATTTTATTAAGAAAAAATAAATGAAACATTCGTCTTCACGCTACTGTTTTTGAAAACAAAAGTGGCGTCTTTCGTGATGTTAGGGGTATTTCCGGATAGGTCGAGCCCCCATAAATATAGGGAAACGGCTACAGACCATAACATTTAACAACATTTATTTAAAACATAAAGGGGACATTACATAACTATTAAATTTTAAAACGAAACATTGGTTTACATATAAGCGGGAACGTCTTTCCCTCGAACAACGGTTAAACATCTCTGATTAAAACAGGTGCGCTTCTTGGTGCGTGCGCATACAGTGAAAAGGATGAAACAAACAGTGACGTAGTAACACGTGATATCTGCGTACACAGTGACATCACACAACGGATATGATAGCTGAGAAATACAATTTCCCAAATATATATACACATATATATATATATATAAAATGTGTGTATATGTGTATAAATGTGTGTGTGTTTAACAAAATGAATATAAATGAATGGTACGACGACGAATAAAAGCTTTGTGATCAAACAAAATAATTCAGTATAACAACAAACATATTACATGTTTTCAGATAAATTATCCAAGGTATCGGTTTCACGCTTGTTAATTTTATGAAGTTCACATTAAACATTTTTAATCGTATTTACTAGTTTTGATTGGTTAAACTGTAAAACTGTGCAATTTGTTTTATAATTTCTATGAAAATATATCTTCTTAATTAAAATATACATTTATATTATTTTTTTAAAGAGAAAAGTATCCTTAAAATAATAATGCCCTCCCTCAAAAAAGAAAAAAAAAAGTAAACTAAATGTCTAACCCTTTAACTATGACGGTAGTAAAGAAACGATTTAACAAATCTGCCTTGAATTCCAATGGTAATCAATAGACAATTCTTTTTTTTTTTTTTTTTTTGACAGTTTTTGCGTAAATCTAATTTTCTATTTTAAACAAAATTCCCGCCTATTTAGTTGATTTTGCGTTCTAGTGTTTGTTTAAAAGGTTCATGTTTTGTCACTAGTAAACGAGGAGGTAAGTTACACTTGCGTATATTTCTCTCAACGTAAATTACGGGGTTAAACACGAATACGCAAAGTCACTTGTTCTTTTTTTCTGTATTGTGTCGTTTTAGAAAAACACTGAAAGGTGGAACTTGTTTTCTTTAGAAAACAAGAATTCTCCTTTGTTATCACCAGTAAGGTAAAGACACCAGTGCTCGTCACCCCTAAAATCTGCACCAGTAGTCGTCACCCTCTTAAAAGAAGTGTTAAAATAACCGTTTTATAACCTGTATGAATTTGAATCTACCCGCGTAAGATTCTACAAAGCCTTCTGCTTCTTATGACATAAAAAGTTCGATTTCAACTATTGGGGAAGAGTAGGGAGAAACAAAATAAGGGAAGTATACGTTAAATTACAATTGAATTGAGTCAACGTAAAGCAAATGATTAAGGGAATGGATATGCATTTCTTGATATATTTTGTTGTTTGCTGCATTTGACATTGCTCATAAAGCATTGTATGTAATGCTTATGAAATGCAGAATACGATTTATGTGCAACTTTTTAAAATTTGACATAATATAAAGGTTTTTAAGGTATGACGACTACTGGTGCATATTTTGCACGTTTTACCAGTGCTCGTCACCCCTGACGAACACTGGTGTTTTAACATTTTTAATAACTGGGTAACTTTTTTGATGAAAAATACTTTATTTTCGTTTAGAATTATGATGGTATAATTTTTACTTTAATTTGACTATCGGCACCAGTAGTCGTCAGGGGTATTCGTAAATGTAAACAAATGTATCTTAACCTCAAGAACGTGAACTTTATTGCGCTTGTAACTTTTGTATAGCTTGTTTAAATACAGTCAGTCATGGTACCTTTAATTCACTATGACTGACTTTAAACCACCTAAAATTTTCCATATTATTTTGCCGGAAAAATTAAACAATGGCACTTAAAAGTATTTAGTTATAAAGAGCTTTTTCTAGTTTTCTGTTATACATTTTAGAAAAACAGACATGATTACTCCATACATCTGTCTAATGTATTTTAAATTTTTATGATGTATTTAAGATGTATTTAAGTGATGTTTAAGTTTTTTATTGACCGTGATAATTTAATTTTAATTCATATATATTTCGAAAATGATATAATACAAAGGCTTAATTTCATACTTAGCATGACTGTGAGTCGGTTCAAAATTATGTTAAGGCTCTTTTGTTATGTTAGATGCAGGTGAATAAAAACTTATATAGAAAATATTAAACAAAAACATTTCTTAAGCAAGTTTTCTGTTTATACATTATATTAATTATGTAAGATAAACAAATAGTTAAAATGTTGATCAAAATTACCCTGTTGACTTGGTCTTAAATAATTAAAATTGTAAGATAATATTTGATAACATTAATTAACATTAACATTTGATAACATTAATATCCATAATATTTGATAACATTAGCTTGATGTGTAGAATAATACTAACAAGCTATGCCACCTTCGATGGTCCCTATATTTAAATAAAATAGGAAAAAATTCCTATCATTATCAAAAAAAAAAAAAAAAATAAATAAAATAAAACATTGCTTTCCTGATATAATTTGGAGAATAATTACTCTTGAAAACGTGTTTTTGCATCCACCCCACATTTATTGAGGAAGGAGAGGCGAAGGATTTCTCAAAATTCCTTTATACTATGTGTTAGGTACGCATAATCAACCCATACGTTAAAAAAAAATAATTGCAATACAAAAAGGATGTTTTATATACCGTGTTTTAAAATTTTCTTTTAAATCATATAAATGCTATTGAAGGCAGCGAGAACCCGAAACAATTGGCTAACAATATTTAAAAAATCCATTGTTACCGTCTTCTGATAGTTTCAAACGTCTAGCTAGCCGAGAAGTCAGTTAAAAATCGATTGCAAGATTTGTACTGATAACGCTGCCGAAGGCTGCAGGGACCCGGAGCAGTTGGCTAAAAGTATTTAAGAAATGCATTTTCATCGTGTTCTGAACTATTCTGAAAGTTTCAAATGTCTAGGTAGTCGGGAAGTTAGTTAAAAATGAATTGTAAGATTTGTACTGGCCAAACAAACAAGAATGCACGTTAATAAAAAGCATGGTAAAATCAATCTTACTGCGATAATTTGGAACATAGTCACTCTTAAAAAACGAGATTATTACCCCCTCCCTTGCCACTTACCCTCTGCTTTAAATAAAGATATTTTTGAGAACGAATAAAATTTTGAAAACTTTTCTTAAAAGCAAAGAATTTTCCAATTATTTCACATATGAATTTGTTTTATTCGCAATATTTTGAATTTTACCATTTAATGTTTTGTGTTTTAAACCCTAAGAATGGATTTGGGTTCTAAATATGTTCCAAAGATATTCTGTTTCATTTAATTTTGCAAAAACGCAATTAAAATCAAACTATTGAGCAAATTGTTGCGTTTTATTTACATGACGAGCACTGGTGCAACCACCTGACGACTACTGGTGAAACCCAGTTTTCAAGTGACGAGCACTGGTGCATTTTTATAGGTTTAATTTTTATTTTTTTTTTAAAAATTGACTTAACGCATTGAAAAATTGAAAGTGTCTAACAACAACTAGAAGAATCAGTGTATAAAATAGACCAAAGTATAATATTGATACATAAATTCCACACGAATGCCACGCGAAAAAAACAAACATTTTAAAAATAAGGCCTTAAGAGTGACGAGCACTGGTGTCGTTACCTTATCTAAAAATCGTCTTTTTTGTTTTATTTTTTGTTATTTCACATTTTTGTTGCATATAGTTTGACTCATAATTAAAACTTAAACATATTTTGTTCATTTTTTTCTTTTACTTTTTAAGATTTTCTTCGTCATCTCATTCCAAACTTTACAGGATATGGCCCTATAAGCCTAAGAAATTTTGATCTATATCTCGAAAACTAATAACTGAAATGAGATCCAAATTTCAACATCAATACTTTCCAGCATTAAGAATCATTTTATACAAAAATTAATACAGGTCATAATTTATAATTTTTTGAATATGAATTTATTAATAATTTTAATAATAAAAAATATTTTTCGGAAGCAAAATTTATCATGGAATTTGTTTGGATTTCTTCACTGTATCTCCTAAAAAACATTACATCAATCAATATACTTTTATGAAGATTTTAATAAAAGTTTGCGATATGAATTTAACATTAGCATGTTTAAACTTTGAACGCTTATAACTCTATTAAAAAAAAAGTAAAATATACAACCAATATAATTTTTCCCATTCCCGCGACAACAGGAATTAAAATATAAAATCAAAATAGGGCATTATCTTTGAAAAAGCAAAATTTGTGCGCGTTTTAATATGAAGACGATCCCTAATTCAAAATTTTTCGTTATTTTCCTAATGTACTCATAATTTACCGTCATTTGATACATTGTACATTTTTCTGCATCGATTAGCAACGAAGTGACATAAAGAGATTTTTCCCCTGTCTATACAATGCAGTTAACTTCCTTGTTCATACCTTTAGATACAGTTTCTTTTTAATTAGAAAGAAAAATCTTTCAAAAATTATTTTTATACTTTTTCTATATTTTAAACAAAAACAATACATTGGATTAGTTTTATGTAGTTTTGTCTGTATTGTTTTATGTAGTTGTACTTCCTGTAAAAAAATTCTTTTTTAATCATACTTTTATGTGAATTAAAAAGAATTAAACGAGGTGAAACGTATATAAATGTTCCTTCATAACATGAAATAAATTGCGATCCTTTTTTGCTAAACAGATTTGCTTTTTAATTTTCAATTTTTGAGTAGAATATAAAAATGAAAATTGATATCGAATTTTCGTTATATAAATAATAAATTTTCTTTAAATATCTAGATGGGATATATTATTTTAATTCACATGATATCTTCATACATTGAAATTCGTTAAACCAAATTTTACTTTACTTTCACTTTCAAAGTAAATTTCTTTATTAATAATCCGCCGCCTACGGAACCACTTGATTCTCGATCCCTCAAAAATCTGATAATATTAAACTCCCAATGTTTGGCTGTCGCGGTGTCCTCTTCCAATTTCAAAATTTAAACAGATTTTTTAATCTCCGTGCAAACGACCTTCGAAATTCCTGACCATAGCAAAATCTACATTGCTGTTTTGCCCCATATTTCTTCTATTAATAATCGCCCGTCTACGATGACCACTTGGTTCTCGATCGTTGAAACTTTCGATGGTATTAAAATTCTATTATGTAGTTTATGAGATTCTCTTTCCGGTTCAAAACTCTAAAACAACCTGTTCGCTCACCGTGAATACGACCATTAAAATTTCTGAGAATAGAAAATCGAACTCGGTGGCGTCTGTTGTTCCATCCTGCAGTCTCAGAACCAAAAACAGCCTTGTGGTTCCCTGATCAAACGATCTTTGAAACTTCTAATCGTAGCAAAATCTAGCTTACAAAATCTCTATGCAGCGCCTTTCATTCGGTTCAGATACCTGCAACCCTCACCTGAAGAAACCTATCAAAGCGGCTTTCCAACGCCTAGTGCTGCAATTATTCTCTGATATGGAAAAGCTATATTTTAGCTTTCATTATGTATAATTTCAACCATTTTAATTTAGGGGTGTATCGAGCATTACAATTAGCACTGCTATGGTAAAATGGACAATAAGTAGCTCTGATGTCATACGATGATTTTTTTTCCCTAGTGATCCACAAAAAGTAGAAGGAAAAAGTAAAAATTGACATCCAGTTTTCGACATCGTTTTCTCAATAATAAATTGTCCTTAACTATTAAGATGAGTTATATTGTTTCGATTAACATGAAATCTTCATACTTTATAATTTATAAAATCTATTTTCACTGATACACCGACTTTCGAACTAAATTTCTTCCATTAAAAACCAGCTTGATGACCACTTGGTTCTCGATCCTCGAAAATTCTGTCTGTATTAAATTCCTGCTGGGTTACTCTTGCGGTGGCGTCTCCGCGATCTAAAACTTAAAACAGTCTGTTCACTCACCGTGCAAGCAACCATTGAAAATTCTGACTGTAGCGGAATCTGACTCAGTCGTGTATTTAGCACCCTTCTGTAGTCACAGAACCATAACAATAGCCTGGTCATTCATTGTGTAAGCGACCTTTGCAAAATCTCGACCAGTAGCAAAATCTCGTTCGTTTACATTTGCAGCGCCCGCCACTTATGCAAAAAAAACCCCATAAAACGTCCACCTCAAAACCTATCAATGCCGCTTTTCAACAACCTAGCTGCTGCAATTACTCTTTGATATGAGAAAGTTATATCTTAGCCTTTATTGTGTATAACTGCAACAGTTTTATTTGGGAACATATTGGGCAGCACATGGCACTGATATGATGAAATGGACGAAACGCGTCCATGACGTTATTCGACGAATTTCTTTATTTTTATCACACAAACAGTAAGACTAAAGCATATTTTTTTTTAATATTTCAGTACCTGACCCCATCCTTTCCTGATAATTTTTCAAATTTCAAAATAGCATAATTGATTCCTCATCCCCCACAATACAGTACTACGGCTTTTCTAGAGATGTAGCTGATGCAATTATTGTGTTATATGGGCAGGCTATATCTCAGATTCTCTTGTTTATAATTGCAACAGTTTTAATTTAGATGTGACTCACTTTTCAAACCCTAATAATAAGGTTTCTCTAGCTCTACTTTTTTAAATATATATTTCCCTTAATTTTTTTAAATACTTGTTTTTTCTCTCTTTCCTTATTAAATTTATAGTCCACTTTCCAACAAATTTGAAAAAGGTTTATCACTTCGGTTTGTCTGTCTTTATCTGTTCATCAAATAACGCGCTGTATGCGCATTTGTACGCGCTCTAACTTCTGTATATGTTCTTTACAAGAAGTAAAATTGAATTAGTCAACTAATGTCAGAAAGAATATTAATTTAAATTTGAAAAAAAAAATAATCGTCTTTGATAAATTGATTTGGAGAACTCCGTTAAATACTGTGAAATGAACAGAACAATTTTAGTTTAAATCTGTAAATATTTTAGCTGGAAATATAAAACAAGCTTTCAAACACTTACAATTGTTTAATTGTAAAAAAATGAAAAAAATACTGATAAAAAAATTCATAATTACTATGTATCAAAATTTCAGTTTATATTGCTAAACAAATTAGTGTGGTTTGTGTATTTCAACAGTACTATTCAGATTAATAGTGCAGTTTTACATATAATGGTCAGCTGATAAATATATTCCTCTAAACCTCATTGACAGATATATGCGGAAACCCCGGTAAATTTAATTATTCCTTATTCGATTGTGTGATCAAAACATTATCTGCCAAAATATGATTGTGAGTATCGATCTCGAAGGCCTGCAATATCTTTCACCCATTGATTACATGATTATGCTTTATCCATAGATTACGAATCTACTCGGCAATCAATTGCTTTTAGGTGTATATCTTTTATATAGAATTTTGGAGAGAAAATTTGGAATAACTCGGATTTTAGAAATAAAAACCAATACATAGTTTTAATTGTTCATTCATGATAAAAGAAAACTAAAAAAAAAAATAATAATAATAATACGAAACAATAAAAAATATTAACAAATTAAATCTAATTTTAGTCCCTATGGTGATCTATAAACATAAGTATTCGTAAAATTTCTATCCACTTATTTGTTTACACTTTTGAGGGAGTGAGGAACCCAAAATTCATATAATTAGTGTCGTGTCCGTCTGTAAATTTATCAATTTGTTAGTTAATTTGTTATCTCGTTTTTTTTGTTAGTCTGCATAGAAAATATCTCAAAAACGGATAATCATTAATTATCATATTAATTTTAAAGTATCATTTATAATACTGACAAGAATGCTGTTAAAAGCTTAAGCTACTTGAAATTTACAAATTTTTTTTGCATATGCCAAACGTTCCAAAAAATGCACATTATGAAGAATATTTTTATCATAAAGATGTCAGATCAGTTTTAGAATATCATTTATGATACTGGCATTAACGTCATAATCATTAATTATCATATCAATTTTAAAATACCATTTATAATACTGACAAGAAAGCTATTAAAAGCCTAAGCTACTTGAAATATACAAATTTTTTAACATATGCCAAATATTCCAAAAATTTCAAATTATGAAGATTATTTTTTTCATAAAGATGTCAGATCAGTTTTATAATATCATTTATGATACTGGCATTAACGTCATAAAATATATTTGAAAACTTCGTGATTTATTCAAAATTTAAGATTTATTTATTATTATTTTTTTTAAACACGGGATATTAGGACAAGATTCACATTAACATTTATTATGATACTAATATGACCAATACTAAAAGAAATTAAGTAGCATATTAGAATAAGATAAATGTATCGAATCGGAAATTAGGTACCAAAGCAAGTGGAGCATTTTAGTCTACGGTTATCTTAGTTTTCAGCGGAGAAATATAAATATATAGTAGAAATTTATAAAAACCTATAGTAGAAATTTATAAAAACCTATAGTAGAAATTTATAAAAACCTATAGTAGAAATTTATGAAAAAAAAAATGTATGATGAAGAACTAATCAGAGTTCACCTACGACAACAACCTAATAATTGTTTTTGTTTTCCATGAGACAATAGATATGAAAACCAAAAATAAATCGCATTTACATCGATTATAAGACATTTTCCAACTGCATTTGTCTGTTACTCATAAATAATTTAAAACAACTATGAAAAGCATAAAATTTGCGAGAAACAGCTGAAAAATCTACATCCAGTAATTTTTTACACATATATCGTAATGATTCCGAATATTTTTGACAGGCCATAAAAAGGAATAAATAATATTAACAATGCTATTTTCTATAGGACAGACCTACAGACCTTTTTTGCATACGAAATAATCTATTTAATATTTCTCTAACGGGGACCAGTTAAAATTATTTATTTTTTTTTTTTTCGAAACGATACGATAGTGGTGAAATCAATAAAATACGCGAGGATTTAAGAAAAATAATAATATTTAAAAATGAGCAAAAGCACGCTGACATGCTCAATGAACTAATAAGAAAAGATTATGACATTTGTATAATGACATTATTTTATGAAAAAATGTATTTTTAAAAGTTGCTTCTTCAGAATCTTCACAAGAGTCATTTTAAACATAACAACACTTTAAAGACAGAATATGAATTATTATCATAAATTGACTAAAAAACACAATTATGAAAGTGTAATGAAAAGAGGAATTATTATTATTATTATTTACTGTTTAACAAGAAACTGTGCCAAAATAAATAAATAAAAAGTTATCGCCAACATGGCGAAATAAATTTAAAAGTCGTCATGGGGGTGCTATACTAAAAATGTACTGCTGCGGAAGTGTGAAAACTGGGTTGTCAACTATGAATTTTATTTTTAAATCTTTCTTTGAATGTTTTTGGTTTCATTGTCGCACAATGTTAATTTATTTCTAATAATAATTTGGCTACGTGTAAAGTAAAATTTTAATTTGGCGTTGAAATTGGTACAATATTTATGAGTTTCAAATTTTAAAAGTAAATAAGAAAAGAAATAAAGTGGGGAAATTTTGCACGGGTTTGCTGGTGTAAGATAATTTCGTTATGATTAGTGCAATACAAGTATTTATTAAACGATGTATTTTTCTTAAACTGTAATGCATATGAATTCTTGTATTGGTCCTGATACAAAAATCAGTCATGCTAGTTATACCACTTTCAACAGGAAGCACCGCACAGTATCTTGAATGACATAGATCTGTTTCAAAGAATTTTAAATGTATTAACAATAAAATCACGGAGATTGACATTTTCATTGTAAATTTAACGACCAAAGCAGTCATTTTAGTCTTTTTGCTAGTGTTAACGAAAATTAGAAGTAGCATTTAAAAGCTGCTCGAAAACATTCAAAATTTACTTTTTTTATTGTCAAAATTTCACTCTTTAGTATTTTTGCATTACACTATTGACTGAATGCTGTAATTCTTTAACGCTGATGAAGGTACCAAAGCACCTTTCCTCATATGTTGCATTAAATATACTTTGCGGCTAGACGGGCAAAACCTGGCGTGTTGCTTTTTAAAATTCAATTGAGCTCACTATTTAAATATTCATCAATGTTTCTCTGTACTTACAATAAAAATTAGCATTTAGATTTTTGAAAATAAAACGAGGTTTATATATATATATATATATATATATATATTGTTCTTGTTATCTATCTAGCTATCAACCAATCTCTATACATGCACAAATACATACATATAAATATATGTGTAATTATGTGTGTATAAATATTTGCACAGTTAACATGTATGTATATACGTATGTGTTGATATGTATATAAAGTGACAAAAAGAAGTAGAATGCAGAAATAAACAGATTATTAAATAATCACAATAATCAACAAGAGCCTAAATAGGTTACTAAATAATTTTAATATAATTCCGTTGAGAACGAACAAGCAATAATAAAAATGAAGCATAAGAAGTATTAGAAAGCTTAATTATAAAGAACAGGGAAAACATAAATTTTAATAAAAAACAAACAGATATGGAATTAAAAATAAAAGAAATGTAAAATTACAAAATATGAGCTTTGCAAGAAATAAAAGCGTTCCCTTCACGGTAAATGCGGAGATGTTTTATCAAGTGACATATTTTTTTTTATATATATATATATATATATATAAGTTTGGAAAGATTGCACGGTAGAAGAGATTGCGCACGAAGCGGATTAGCAGGAAAGAGCAGAGTGAGCACGCTGAGATTCCACGTAGTTGTACAACATCTATTGCGGAGTGCTGATTTGAATGAACTTGTTGATAGCTGAAAGCGTCTAAGATAAGACGGGTTTATTTTGTCTCGTTTTCAAAAATGATTGCTTGAATTTTCATAACTCTTCCTAGAAATTTCTAAAGAATGGTAGTGTTACAAAATATTTTTTAATTAAACGTTTTTTCATGGACTAGTTTTAAAATGTCACTTGTGGAAGGTGATTGCGCGACATTTGGGCAAATAAGGGCAATGATGCTAGACAACGGCAGATTAGATCACCAAAAAAGAAACCATTCAAACTGAAAAGGAAGTGTACGAATTTTAAGTTAAACGTGTTATCTAGTAACTTAATGATATTATGCAATCTTATCTGGTCTTGTTTTGTTCTAATTCTTAAAAATAAAAATAATAATAAAAATAATAATAAAATTTTTAATTGTTTTAAAATTTATTTTTATCGTTATGATTTTTTAATTATTAGGTTAAAATCTCCGTTCCTAATTTAAAAGTATTTGTTTACAAAAATCTTACAACAATATCATTTAAGTGCAATCATTATTATTAGCAATTTAGTTGTAGTTATAATTAAGTGCAATCTCTCCTATCCTGTAAGTAGAGATTCCTCAAAATAGTTTTCTTGGTTTTATTACAGCTGTAGCTTTAATATACAGTATAACACAAAAGTAATAATGGAAATACATAGAATACGAATGAATTGAAAATTCTTCAGCAATAGTTTAGCAAAAAATTGATATTTGGATTTTTTCTATCATTCTTTTGAAATGTGTGCAAACTCTCTTTGCTTTACCTTAAAATTAGGATAAATTTATTTTTTTAAACTTCAAGCGTATACACCATCATATGAAAACATTTATATATATATATATATATATATATATATATAATCAATAATAATAATTTGTATGGATTAGTTTCTCTTAGAAAATTTCGATTAGAAAAATATAAATAAACCTCACTTTTTTTATACAAATTGTTTAACGCATAACTTTATTTCTAGCTTTAGGATCCTTTTTAGAAAATTTACTGCAACATATTTTTTGAAAGAACCCTAATAAAAGCTAAATTCTTTTCTGGTGAAGAAAACTTGCAATATACACTTTACTTCCGCCTCGGAAGTTTATGATATGAAATGGAAAACTTTCTTTTAAAAGAGATATACGACGCTTATTGAATCCCAAATATTTAAAAACATATACTATGTCAGTAAAAAGAATTTTTCAGTTGTTATATATATATCTGAAAAAAAAGATTAACTTTTTGTCGTGAAACCATTTTTAAAGTTACGAAGATAGTATTGAGAACATTTTTGTCAGTTAAAACGAAATATATGTTACAAAGCTATTTGTTCAATGAATATTCGGCACTCACAATGCAAATATTACATTTCCAGTCAGATATTAATCCCATTTATTGAATTGCGTTTTTAGACAAAAGAATATTTTAGACACAATAAATATAATACTTTCCTTATATTGTAGTAAACGTCAATTAAATTTAGTTAAAAAATAACGTGTCATTCAATACAGATACATGGCGTGCTGTGATCGACTATTTTTTATTATTTTGGTACTTGATTACCTTATCGGCACATATGAGAAATGTTTAAAACAATCTTTTTTTTTCTGCTGACGACATTGTACTTTATACAGGTCATCAAATATTGTTCTCCTGGTTAAAAATGGGATTATTAGATCTTTATATTTTGGCACAATTTTTCTTGAATTAAATTAATGAGTGCACGTTTTAAATTTTAGTATTAAATTATATAACTTAAAGGTGTCACATGCTTAGTTATACTGTTGTAACTATAATAACTAAAATAATTACAATAGGTCAAAGTTCAAGGTCAAACATCAAATTTTTGTTAATTTCAGTAGTAAATAACTCCTCTAGGGAACAAAACCACAAAATATAATATCACAAAAATTAATCTCTGGAATCACACTAATAAAAAAATTTAATTTTAATTGTATGGCTCTTAACCCTTTTCAGCTGCCCGAAATGTCAGAAAAATGACAAAAATGACATTTTAAGACTCCCCCCCCCCTCCATAAATTAAAGTACTTAAATTTAAAAAAAAAAAAAAAACTTTGCTAATTTACATCCAATTTTGACAATTTTGAGATTATTTACATCAAGCCAGCGCAGAAAATGGCGTAATTTAGATGATTTTCTCAAAATTTCACAGAGTTATAAGCTGTCGAAATCTGAAGATGCTAATGCTAAATGAATGGGAGAGACATTAATTCAGATCTTCCCAATAAATTGTTAAATTTAAGTTTCATTTTTAATGTGTTAGAGTGAAGGGCCCAAACATTTCCCATGCATGTGTTTGATTAAATAAATATTTTTAATAATTAAAATATTAATTTATTTCCATTTCCAAAAAATTATTAATTATGATCTAAATTAGTTTTTGTATTCCAATATAAATAAATACCTTTATGTTTACCATTCGCACATATACCTTTCACAAACTAAGAACGTTGGAATTTTTTAGTTAGGATTCAATATAAATTAAAACTATTACTATTATTATTATTATTATTATTGAAATGTGATTCATAAAATAAAGGAGTAACTTTTCTCTGAATAAGAATTATTTTGAATTCATGAAACCCTAATTATTATTTGCCCGGCTAGTAGCCAAGCAATTTTGCACTCAAACTTGTTAGACGGGAAGTACCGGGTTCGAGCACAGGTGGCGCTCATCGACCTAGCCATTCAGAATTTTTCGTAGTTTTCTCGCGTAAATAAGGGCTCGGACCCCTCTGAAAGACTCCCACGGAGGGCAATATAGCTATAGGCCTAGGACCCTAGTGCAGTCAATTGACTTTAAACCTCATAACCCAAACGAACTTAATATTATAAAATTTCGTTGGTTAGCTTATAGATGCATATATTCATTTCTTTCACACTAAGTGCTACTTAAATTAAAATATTAAGTATTTATATCGTTTTAAGTTTATTAAAATCTTAGGTGTCAAATAATCATGAATATTTTAAACTTCATAGTTTTGGTTAATCCCAACTGCATTTTAATTTCATGTAAAATAATCTTTAATATCCACATTTAGAAGCATCATATCATATTTTATACATAAACTAAACATTAAAGTTTATCATACCATTTGAATTGAAGTGCCTCTTTAAGGAAATTTTAAATCCACCTAAATGTTTGAATGAAGATAAATGAGGTAATAATATACATGATTTACTTTAAGTATCTGAAATAATTATTTAAATATTTATTTACATTACCCAGTAAAGGACATGCTTTATGCATAATTCTATATTTGTATTTAACTAATCTTCTTAAAATTTTCCGTAAGTGCTTTTAACTGTCTTTATTATTAATGCTTAAATCTTAAATTTTTTTTTCAAATATTTTATTAAAATTATATTTCCTTTCTATTACAAGTTGCTTGATAAAATAATAAAATATCATTTTTATTAAAAAGTTTTTAAAGTACTTTTATAGCTCAAGATTTCTTAGCGCATGTAAATAATTTACCTAATAAGGCGCAGGATATCATTTTTTATATTTCGTGTTGTGCTGACAAGGATTTTAACAAAGCTGACTATGGAAATAACGTATTTTTCTGACCTGCGGATTATATGAAGGAAAATTTAATTGAAATATCCAAATAATTTTTATTTTCTTTTGTAAAGAAAACTGGATGATTTGTTCAAACAAAATTCAGTTAACAAAAATTTCTATAAAGATTACCTATCTAAATTTACTAGAGTAAAACCTACTTTAGTAGCATGCAAAAATAATGCAGTTAGATATAAATAATGTATTAATAAAATGACTTTCATTAAAAATCAAATTTATTTTACCCCTAGATTTGTTTACTTTAAAATATCAATATAACATCATAAATAATCTTTTACATAAGCTACGCCTTTTTACTAATATTTAAAAAAAAGTAAAATGCAAAATTATACGTTGAAATTTCTCTTAGTAAATAACTATGTTATAACAATCATAATGTGCGTAATGAAACGAATGGCCATAATTTTAAGGGGTAATAGAAATGCCTAAACAATTAACTTTCACCACAATATGTGGGGTATCGAAGCATTCCGAATGTGCTCTGTAGAGCTCATTTGAATATATATATATATATATATTAATTTTTAACATACGCCCCCTTTACAATCCCGACTAACGACTTATTTAAAACTCTCAGATTTGATATAAGTGGGTACGGTAAATCCACATGCAGTATGCTCAATCATAGATATAGTAATATATATATATAGATCTATCATCCCCATGTTATCGAGCAAAAAATTTTGATGCCGAAAAAAAGTTCTAAAATCAGTCATTGGAGAATATTGAAAAAAATAAAAAAAAATAAAAATGAATTTGAAACTGTATCTGGAGTTTTTCATTCACCTTTATAAATAAATTATTCATAAATTTTATTTACTAAATTATCCGTGTGTATTCCTGTGTGTGATTCCTGTCGTGGAAAGGCAGCCATTAGAGTGACTTTTCCCGAAAAAAAAAAGGTATCACATTTTCCCTCTCGCTGATAAATCTATGTCTTATTACTATATCTATGTGCTCAATATGTCCCTTGTGAATGTGTGTAGAGCGAGTATATCCACAACTAATCAATGCGATGGTTATTTTACCAGTTCTCGTAGATGGACAAAAGGCGAGAGGATACAGTGGAATTGCTGGGGAAGAGCATAAATATCCTGATTACATTTTTACAACATACAAAATTTCTGGAGTAAGTTTAACCACGTGCGGTAAGCCAAAAACTAAAAAAAAAAAAAAAAAAAAAAAAAAAAAAAAAAAAGAATAAATCTGAAGTTTTATTCAAAATCTACATGCAAAACTATTTGCTTTCCTTATGAAACATTGTTAAATATATATAAAAAGTAACAAACCACTTTAAAAAACACGTAGATAAACTATTTTTATTAAAAACGACACAAAGCTTTTCGCCATTATAACAATAGCATCATCAGGTGTAATTGGGTTACATAGAACCAGCAATATATAAAAAAGAGAAGTTCAAGCGGTTTAAAGTTACTGTTAAAATAAAAAAAAATTTAAAGTTACGGTTACAATAAAAAAAAAAATTTCATTTCAATATCATTTTCAATTTTTTTTTTTCTCTATTTTTTTATACTCGTATATTGCTGGTTTTATGTAACGCAATTACACCTGATGATGCTATTGTTATAATGGCGAAAAGCTCTGTGTCGTTTTTAATAAAAATAGTTTATCTACGTTTTTTTTAAAGTGGTTTGTTACTTTTATATATTATACATACACGCGAAATGTTTTCTAATTTTAAACTTTTAATAGTTTTTAATCTTAATTGTTAAATATACTTCATTATTAAAACAGCGGCAAATATATTATAATTATTGATTACATTAATTTCTGTAATTTATATATAATGTACAATAAGAATTATTAACGAAATTAAAATTTGCAACTTAAGTGTATGTCTTTCATAAAATATAAGTAGTTCGTTAATAAAACGTTTACTGTACAAACATTCTCGATATTTATAAAAGAGATCTTATTAAAGCAATACATTTATAATTTTCATATATTTTATAAAATTTGCATAATATACGTAAAGAAAGGAATTAAATTATGAAAGCAAACAATTTTACTGATAATTTAAAACTACTATAATTAAAACCCCTCGTTCTTTATAATGATGTGAGTTGGATGTATTTAAAATTTCCCTTTTGCAAGTTTAAAGGAAACTGTGAACACTGCAAAGTATTTAAAATGGTTTAGTGCAGGTAATTCGTGAAATCTCCTTATCGTATTCTAACAGATGATAATTAATTCTAGGGAGCCCAATTTCACTGTCTTTTATAATGAGCTTCAAACTGAATCTCTAATATTTGTCGCATGTTGCATATACATGAGTTTTCCATTAGTGTAGATTTCAGTTACGGCATGAATAATTATAAACGAAACATAGTTTATAAACATGCTCATTATTCAAAAAATTATGAAATTTTATAAAATATTTGTACTTTAAACATAGAAACATATATTATAAATTATCTATACATGTATACAAAACATTAAAATTTTCCACGATGGTTTTACTAATTTAAAATTCCATCCTCCTTAAATCCAATATTGAAAAAGTTTTTTTACAAAAAATTCATAGTTTTAAGAATATAAAGATGATTCAAAAATAGACTTTCTTGGAAAAGTTTAATTATCCTTTTCACGCATAAAATTCGGCGAAACATTTATCATTAAGAAGCTCTATTCAATCTGAACAAAATCTACATAGAAACTTTTAATCTTTTAGAATGCTTTTCATTCTGTTTTACTATAATTTATCATTAAGTTTAGCTTTATTGTCGTTTAATTACTCGATTAATTTACATAAATTATTAATTTTGTAAAATATACAAAAGAATTATTTTTAAATGATGTAAACAGAATCCGATGCCTTGTGCAAGAGGTTAATAAGATATAAAACGATTTTAACTTAACAATGAAAATTTAATAAGATATTACTTTACAAATTTGTAAAATAGAAAATATTTTAAAATTTTCTAAAATTCCAATGCAGAGAATGTTAATAATATACATACTTACAAAATTTCAGCACAATCGGATGATAGGGAGCGGGTTACGATTCGAATACAAATTTTAAGCTTATGTTGAAACTCTAGGTTCCTCAGTTATCCATTCCTAAATCCTTTATTACTAGAACATGTTTTGTCATCTGAGTTATGCGCTAATGTAAAATTTTAGCTTAATCAGACGGTAAAAAGTGAGTTAAATTTCAATTATTAGATTTGTCCACACACATACATAGCATACGCAAGTTAAATAAAACTCTATAAAACATAAAAAAGTAAAATTTTTTCAACTGATCAAGTAATATAATCTTGTGTTATTTATTTATTTTAAGTAGCGTTAATTAAAAGATCACCAGTTACCAGAACTTATGTGCAGATATTTATTTATATTTTTCCCACAGGAAGGACTGAAGCAAGTTCGATGAATTTATTAAGTGAACTGTACGTAAAGTAAACTGTCGTTAAGCAAACTGTAAAAGTATTTGAAACACGCAGGCAGAACTGCGAAGGGGTTTGTAAACACATATTTGTGAAAAAGTGATACGAAGTTTTTGTGGAATTGGGGACATAATCTCGTGGCAAAAATATCGCGGAACAAAATCTCGTCGGTCAAAATCTTGCACGGACTAAAGCTCGCGAAGACGAAATTTCGCGGGGATAAAATAGCTAGGACAAAATCTTGCAGGGATAATATCTCACCTCAAAACTGGATAATATCTCGCGAGGTTAAAATCTCCTCTAGATAAATGAATAGAGAGTAAAATAATGTGAATGATGATTGAGTTTGATGCAAGTAAAATGACACATTTTGGAGCATTTTCTTGAAATAATGTGTTATTTATGAGTAATATTAAGTAAAATTCCGTGACAAGACATGCATATTTATCCTAATCAGAACACCAACAACAATACAAATACTTTGCAAAAATTGTTTTCAAAATTTTTAAAAAGAGTTAAAAAATATGTTATAGGTCAGAGTTGCACGAACTGTATAGATTTTGCAGAAGCCAACAGTTATAGATTTTTTACAGGGACACAATGAAAAATTCTTTATCCTTATGATCTATGGGCTCAAATTATTTTGAATGCAATAGCGTTAAATTTAACAACATACTATATGGAGAAAAATACTCACACACCCTATTATAATTTTGGTTTATTTAACGACTTCTCCTACTTAAATTTAATTATTACCTAATGTTCATTATTATTACTGTGAAGGTGTTCACACATATTGTTAACTTTAAATTTAATTTTTAATAAAACAAAAATGAATAATAAATTAATGCATTTTTGCATTAAAAAAAGAGAGATTAATTGAATTTCAAATTAGATATTGTATTATTGAAATAATTTGGTCTCAGGCATTTGAGGAAAGAATTGTTTTTAAAAGTCATCAGAAATTACACGTATTTAATGATACACACAGCATACACTAGACCAACATGAAATGGTGACAGACATCATTCACAGACCTAAATTTCATATGTTTTATAACTGAAAATCTAAAATCATAAATAAAAATGTTCATATTATTTTTGAATATAAAAGTACTTCCTTTAATAAGATAAAAAATAAATTAAAGAAAGAAAGAAAGAAAATGTAACGAAAATTCTGACATTAAGTATAGATATAAAAAAAAAAAAAAGTGTTCTCAAATATTTCTAAACAAGAAAACTCATTGTCAGAATTAATAGGGCTTAATAGCGGAAGTAATAATTCATTTGAAATTGCGCAATAATAATGATGTTTCAGATTTGCACCTGCTTTCAATTCGACACTTAGACGCTTGGCAAAAGCCGGCCAAATGCAGGGTTACTGATTTTATAAACCGTCTTTGATAACTCAAAAAATTAACATTAGTTTATGCTTGGAAACAAAGAATTGAAATTGGCATTATTTGGCGAAAAACACTGATAACGGAGGCAGATGGCTTCCCTGCTTGGCGGACCACTCCGTGAGAGTTAAACGAAAACCCCCACTTTCTTGAATTTACGAATTTATTCCTGAACATATTTTTTTAGTACGAACCTGAAATTCTATAATGTGACCTTTATGGGCAAACATAATAAAGACTGTATTTAGTTTGAATACTTCTGTTTTTTTTTTTTTTTTTTTTTTTTTTGAGTCACCTGCGGACGAGCAATGACGACACGGCATTCAACGTCTTTGTACGTGATGGACAACTGCACTACAATTACCTAATGCTGTTAATTACCTAATGTTCGGAAAGTCGAGTGGAGTCACTCCATATTTTTGAAAGTTAGAAAGAAAGTAAATTACATATTCCGTACGCGAAAGCACTATGTAAAAATTTAGTAATATTTAAGATTTATTATTATTATTATTATTATTACTTTATTTTATTATTTGCTTTTCACCACACACATATTCAAAATACACTCTAAAAATACTGTACATCACTACTAAATCAAAGCTGAACATTGTTAACAAACCTGAATTAAAAATTATAAAATTTATAAGTACATTGTGAGTGATCTTCACAAGCTAATAAACTTAATATTTTTAACTCTTTTAAGCAAAACACAAAACAATTTTTGCAATGTGTTTGTCTGTTTGTCGGTGCTCTGATTAGAGAAAATATCATGTGTGGTCCCAAAATGTTACATAATATTACTCATAATTATCATCTTATTCTAAGAAAAATGCTCAAAAATGTGTTATTTTATTTGTATAGACTCCCATCATCACTCACATTATTTTGCTCTCAATTCATTTATCTAGGCGAGATTCTTTCTCGACACGAGCTTATGTCCAATAGAAAGGCGCGATATTATTCCCTCGAGATTCTATCTTAGCTATATTTTGTCCCCGCCAGATTCTGTCCGTGCGAGCTTTAGTCCAAGCGACATTTTGACCGGCGAGATTTCGTCCGGATCCCATTTTCGCGGTTAACGCACCATGATGCAATTACGTTCACTCAGTTTGGTATGAATTTCCCCATCAGCACCAAACTTACCACACAGAATATTTTTTGATCACAAAAAAAAAAAAAAAAAAAAAAAAAGGATGGAAATTATTTTTAACAATTCTGTGGTTGCAAATAATATTGTGAATTTATAAGTACAATGTTTTCACCATTCAGTATTTCTTTTGTTGATAACGTGTAAAATTGCTGAGTTTAAATGTTTATACTAATTTACAGTGATACAATAAGCTAATGAATGATTTAAAAGAGTGGAGGTCTAGCCTTTGATCAATCAATATTACGACTAAGATTAGATGTTTTAACGTACATTTCATATTTTGTAACGAATAGGGAAATGTTAATTGATTAATTAAAAAAGGCTATCTATAAAATGAAAGTTTTATTATGAGGAATATTAAGATAGTAACTATTTTATGTAAGTAATATTTTATATCATTAATTTTATATCATTAAGCACATACGCAAAACTTTTGAAAAAAAAAAAAACAGTTTTCAACAACCTAACTAACCCTAAACTTAAAATTATATCGTGTATAATATCTACCATAATTTCCTAATTTTTATCTTAGCTTAAGTAACTAGCACTTTACATTTTATTTTAAATTAATACGCATCTGAGCCTAGGAAATATTAATACAAAACGATGTTACCTTAGATACGTAAATAGCTACGCTGGACAACAAATCCTTTCATGAAGGAAAACTGAAAAAAAAAATGTGGTCCGATTTCATTGAAATTTTTTTAGAATGTGCATATAAGTGTAATAACAAAAGTCTCTTTTTTTCTCAGGAAAAAAATTCAAACCGTTTAGAAACTTGATAACAAAATAAATCGAAAAAAATCAATTAAATGTTCTGGTCAGCCATTTTTTAACCTACATCACGAAATTTTTGACGCTGTTTTTTTTTATCAGCTAAAGAAATATTTTATAGCTTTTATGTAAAATCTGGTCAGAAATCACTGAGCAATTGAGTCATTGCGTGTTCTTACTGTTAAATACAATAAAGTCGATTTTAATTAACTTCAAAATTTTTAAGACTAAAATAAGATGACAATAAGATGTTAATAATGATATATTATGAAGGCTTTAAATGTTATATCTGTAAATTTTACCCGACGATTTTTCAATGAAAAAAGTCATTATAACTAAAAATGTACAAATCTATAGATGATACTTTCTAATTGTAAGAGTTATATTTTTTGGTGTTTCTGCCTTATATTGGATACTACTTGGGGATTTTTTTAAGGACATTTTTATACGCAATCTACGTTTCCTCACAAACTTTCGCTGAAGCATGGTTTATGAAGAGTATTTCCATTGTTAAGGAATGTTTGAATAGTTTTAAAATACAGGATACTGGAATTAATATTATAGAAATAAAAATCAACATTTTACTCAAAGAATTTCGTAAGTTATTCAAAAACTTCTCATAACAGAGAAGTTTAGGTCGTTCCACTGCGCAAAAAGTTCATTAAAACAAAAAAGTAATTCCATTAGTTTTAAAAGCATATCGTCTGTAGAAAAAAAAAAATCACTAAATTCTGACACAGCAATATATATGTATATATAAATGTACGCTTGACGATTCGTCGCTGCCGTACTCGTCATTAAGATAGACTCTTTGACTTTTAGCATTTTTAACTAAATGGAAAAGTTTTTATGATTTTCGCTATTCCATCTTTCTACCCATCTACCTGTCTCTTTGTCTGTCTTTCTGTATATTCATATGTCTGTCCTTGCACTAACTTTCGCAGATATCACTAAAATGTTTTGAAATTTATATACGTTATTCAAGTTTACTCTTATTCCCTATTGAAATTGGTATAAAAAGTTACGAACGTTTTTTGTAAAGTAACATCCAAAAGAATTTCAATATATTACGATCTGCGACAGGTATTTCTGTAAAGTATATTTTAAACGCAGTGGTTAGAGAACCGGCAGCCGTGTCTCTATTATATTCCCAGCAGTTCTGACGCTTCCGCATGATTACTGCCGGGTGATTTATTATTCATCTGCCGGTAAAGTGAACGACTCTTATCAACACGTTCATTTGATAAATCATATTGCCTCTTTAATTAGCATTTATTTGTATTGATCATGTTCTATATTTTAACTTTCTCTCTCTTGATTTTTCTCGTTAAATATTTGTTTCATTATTCAGTTTTATTTTCTCTTATACATTTTGCTTTATCTGCTACGTTGTCTTTTGTTAAATAAGTTAATATAATTAAGCTAAATAAATCTCTTAAATTGCTAGATATTTCTGAGATCTTATATTACTCCACAATGCAAAATAAAAATAAAAATTTAAGAAAACTGATAATGTACATGATTGAAATATACGTGTATAAAAGGGGGGGGGGGGAATTTAAATTACACAAAAACTATCACATTCATAATGTGTTGTTATATTTGGATTTTAAAAAAATTATTTATTTTTAAATTAATTAGTATAGTAAAAGAAATTTATTTTTTTAACTTTACATGGTTTCTCAAACGATTACTCTAATATATTATTATATTCTTATTTTTAAAAATTAAATATATTTTAAAAATTAATTTAATCAGTATAGTACAAAAAAAATTTAATATTCAACTTTTCGTGGTTTCTCCAAAAATCATTCTAATATATTATATTTGGATTTTTAAAAACTAAATATATTTTTAAAATCTTTAATGTAATAAATATAGTACATAAAGCTTAATTTTTTAACTTTCCATGTTTTCTCCAAAGATTTTCTAACATATTATATTTAGGTTACTAAAAACTAAATATATTTTTTTTAATTCTAGTTTAATCAGTATAGTAAAAAAAAAAATAAATAAATAAAAAAAAAAAATAACTTTGCAAGATTATTTTAATATCTTATTATATTTTGATTTTTAATAACTAAATATATTTTTAAAAATTTTATTTTGTTAGTACAGTATTAAATAAATAAATAAATAAATAAATAATTTTTCAACTTTGCATGGTTTATATATATATATATATACTAGCAGACCCGGCCACGCGTTGCTGTGACTAAGTTATACGTTGAATTATACGGCTGTAAACTATTTAGTACAGTCAAATTATTATTTACGAACAAAGACGAAAACGTTGTAGCCGATGTAAAAACCCACAGGGTTGAGATTTGAAACTTAGGTCAAAATTTGGAAGTGATTGATAAAAATTTTCGTAGTGTTGATATTAAGCACAAATTAATTTTATTTTAGGGTCCTATAAATTTTAATGGAGAAGTGATATATATTATTTCTAATGCTACTTTGGATAAAATTGCTAAAATGACTAATATATAAATTAAATTCTATTAAAATTCTATTAAAATAAAAGTATAAAAGAAACAGACGATTTTAAAATCAATTTTTATGGAGGAGTGAAATATAATATATGCTATAATGGATAATTTTACTATAAAATGACCTCATCATTTTAAATATTTTAAAGAGGGCAACAGCTGTAGTTATAAAAAGGAAAACAATAAAGCTAAACCAGAAAAATAAGTAAATTTGATAAATATTTTAAAACTTTAAAATTGGAAATCTTATGAAATATTGGACATTTAAAGTAAATACATGTATCATTTTAAATAGAAAAAGATTTTGGAAAAGTTTAGTGTATTTTAAGGAAGTGATGAGAAGTTTTTAAGTATGTTAAAATTTTAATAGTAAATTCAAGTTAAAAAAGATGGGAAACATTGAGGATTAAGATAAGAATAATTATAAGATTAAAAAAAAAAAAAAACTTTTTATATACCATGCTTTTAAATTTTAATATACTAATAATATACTAATTAAAAGGAAAATGATAAATATTCTATCATAGTTTGAAGTCAAATTTGTTTTCAAATTTCTAAATAAAATATCTGATGTAAGATACTAATATTTTGCAGCGGAATAGATTTCATTTCTGTCATCCTTGGCGAAAAAAAAAGAATATCGCCAAATTATCTGGCGAAAATATTTAATTCCTTTCAAAAATCATGGTTATTTTAACAATTTATATTAAAAGAGTAATGAATAATATGAAACAATATTTCGTACAATACATATTGCATGTCATACATACGTACAATGAATAATACATATTACATTTCGTACAATGCATACATCTGGCATGTATATTTTCGTGTTACGCTTTTGATCGCCAAATAATAATAATAATAATAATAAAAGCCAAGGGCGACAGAGTTTTGAAATTTAAAATTAAAATTTTGTCAATTTGACAGCAAAATAATTCAATCTAACACCCGCGATAACTAATACATATCTATACCCAAATATAAGGATTAAAATCGGGAAAGAAATTTCCTCGATTTTTAATAATTTCTTACAAAAAGACCAGTGGGCAATTAACATAGGAAATCTTTTTCTTGGCTGCACAGACTGTCAGTGAGTCACACTTCGCTTGCGTATAGAACTCATAGATATAGTATAGCATATATAGAATAGAGTGATCATTGGGGAGAAAAAAGTTATTCCTTTTCATTTGGGAAAAGACGACGTTTTTACCAAAATATGGCCGTCTTTCCCCTAGTGAATACACACGGGAATACATACTAATATTTTAGCAAATAAAATTTATGAATAATTTATTTGCTAAAGGGGAATGGAAGACTCCAGATACAGTTTCAAATTCATATTTCTTTCTTTCTTTCTTTCTTTTTTTTTTTTTTTTCAATACCACTTAATGGCTGTTTCCAAAGCTTTTTTTTTTTTTTTTTTTTTTTTTCGGCATCAAAAATCTTTGTACGATAACATGGGGATGAGAGATCTATATATATTACTATATCTATGATAGAACTACATTAGCACTTTATCAATGTGTATAAAATCTTTAAATTGATTATGACGTCAATTTTCGTGAGATGCATAATTTAACTTTTTATAATTTTTTAACGTTCACGTTTGATTAAATGTATTTATTTTTATGTCGAAAGAAAATGAACTCGTATTTTTTTTTTTTTTTTTGGCAACAATTAAATTAATGGAACTCACAGATATTTTGGAGCAACTTTAATAAAGGTCTATAATTAACAAATAATTGCAATAAAACAATATTGTGACAATAAATTGAGATAAAAACTATCCTATCTCTCAAGTTGGACCAAACTGCACACAGTGTGCAAAATTTCATTAAAATCGGTTCCTTAGTTTAGGAGTTTACCCCGGACAAACATCGTGACACGTAATTTATATATATATACAGATATATAAACCTTAATCAATATAGCACAAGAAATTTAATTTTTAAATTTTACATGATAATTTAATTTAATCAGTAGTATAATACAAAAAATCTGTTTTCTTTTTTTCTGCATGTTCTCTCCGATAGTTATTCTAATGAATTTTATTTGAATTTTTAAAAACCAAATATATATATTATATAAACAAAAAAAAAAAAAAAAAAAAAAAAAAAAAAAACCTTCAATTAGTTAGTACAACAATTTTAATTTTTAAACTTTGCATGGTTTCTCCAATGTAGTTTTTATTATTATATTAGGATTTTAAAAAAATAAATTACTAAAAAATAAATAAATAAATAAAATAAATAAATAAAAATCTAAAGTTTAATTTAATCAGTACAGTATAAGAAATTTCATTTTTCAAATTTGCATGTTTTCTCCAAAGATTAAGTTTGGAGAAATCGAATCTTTGGTTTTAAATCATTTCGAAAGATGGCAGCACCAGCTGGATTGATTACAAAGTTGACTGGTTGAAAAACTGCTACCGGCGTTATTTATTCGTTTGTTAATTGTTAAAATACACGTCAGATTATATGCTTGACTGACGCTAATTTTGTTTTCTTTTATTTATTTATATGTTAGTAAAAAGAATCATTCAAAAAGTATTCATTCTCTGTGTCACCCGGCACTTCAGCTACAGATCAAGTATTCCATAGACGGAAGTTCTAATACGCAAGCGCAGAAGACTGCCGGGTCTGCAATACTTACCCGGCTGCCGGTTCTCTAACCACAGCCTATTTTAAAACCTTTGTCCTGAATAATACATATTGAAATTAACACTGATTGTTCATAGGTGAATTGGCATGACTTCTATAAAATATAAAATGTTTAGTTTTAAGTTTTAATAGTGTCACACAAAAATGTTATTATACGATATTGGATGTAATTGTAAATTACTGAAAATGAATTTTCAATTATTTTGGGCAATTTTAACATTTTAGAACATTGTTTAAGACTGATTGTGAAAGTTTTTCTGTCTTTATAAATGTTATTCACTGTCTTTATAAATGTTCTTTATAATGACTCTTCACGCTGTAATTTTCATTAATATTTCTAGAATTCCTTTAAACTGATATATGTTATTAATTTAATATGGTATTTAAATATTTTATCTTTTAGGAACTTTCTTTTAACTTTTTGGACATGTGTTTTTTAAATAATACAAGAGCAAATATAACCTATAATCTTAAGAAAAAAAAAAAAAAAAACAGCAATCTATTAACATTGAAAATCTCTTATAGTCAGTTATAATGTTAAACTATATACAAGCAGGCTTTATCCTCTTAGCTAGTCAATATATTTAAAGGAAATTTTAAAAACATTAATCACTATATTTTGAACCTTTTTACAAATAAAAACTAAAAAAAAAAATGGCGGTAATTATTCAAGCATTACGTTTTTAGCACAAATATTATCAGGACAGATCTTCAATCTATTTCAAAATAAGGCATCATCAGACAATTTTTCCAGCTGAAGAAATTTTAATTAATTAAAAATAAACTAATCAAAAATTCAAAAATTGGGTTTTGAAGTGCGTCATGAAATGTTAAAACGGACCTCCATGCAAAATCTTGTAGCTCCGTGTGATCAGTCGATTGCCTACGAAGCAACAAGCATATTTAAAGGTTTAAACGTTTTTTTTTATTTCTCGACATTTTTACGGTTTAGGATACTGAAAAGACACTGGAAGATTTTATTTTATCACTTGGCATCTTTTCTTTTAAATATCTGAAAAAAAAAAAAAAAAAAAAAAAAAAAAACATGGCCTTTGGAGCATCAAACCCACAAACTTCGCTTTATTACCATAACGCCCAAACAAACTGAGCTAGTGGGCAACAGAAAGTCATTTTCTTTTTACATTTCTATCTCCAGAGTCGATCAATTCAAAAAGTAATAATTTCAAATAATAATAAAAAAAAAAAAAAAAAAAAAAAAACTAATCTGAAATCTGAAATTAGAAGTCGAGGTGCATCAGGAGATGTCAATTCGAATCACTATACAGAATTACGTAGTTCTGGAATTAGCCATTTCCCTATTAAACGACTGACATACACACACACACACACACACATCTTTTATTATTCAGGGTGTTTCAAATGCAGAATCGACGGTTGTAAAAGATTAACTTATGAAGGCTCCATAAAAAATCAATCAATACCAACGTTTTACAAAAAATAACGTTGTTCTTGCGATTCATTTTCATTGCGGGATAAAATTACAGAAACGCGCGTGGAGTGTACCACAACTCCTCATGTATAAACTGCGGCATAATAATTCTACGTCGACAAACAGATGTTACATTTACCTGTTCACTATACTACATCAGTAATGATTCGATAATTTCTTCCGAAGGAAAGAGTGTCGTCACTCTACATTGCCAATAAAAAAGTTATAAATAATAACGTTATGTTAGTAACCAGACTCTAGTACACATAACTTGCCCAATAACATAAATGTTTAAAATTACAGCGTGGCAGAACCACCTGTTGGACATAATGCACCAAAAATTGAAAAACAGTAATTGATGTAATATTACAGTTAAATATAATTTTACATGAAATTCTATTTCTCTTTTTCTCATAAGGAGCTGCCATAAAATGTTTAGGATACACACATTCACAGAGATAAACAGACCATCATACATCATTTCAAAAGTGGTCGAAGATTCAAAAACTCTTTAAATTCATCAAATCTCCAAAATCCAGAAGTTAAAAGTTTTTCTGAATCCGATGCTTATTTATGATGCCATTTTATGAATATAGAAGAAAGAAGAAAAATCCTTTAACCAAAACACATGTTAATAACAATAAGCAATTATTTCTCATATAATATTAAATTCGGCTCATTATATCAAATTTAATTATTGTCCAATAACAATTAAAAATCATAAAATACTTTATTTATGCTTCAAATAAGTTTATGCTAAATCATTTCATGTTAAAGCTACAAAAACTTTTTTTAACACAGCATTTTTAAAATGAAAAATATGAATAAATGATATTTCAAGATTTTTTTTCCTTTGAGTTTCTGCTTTCAGAATTTGATTTCACATATCCTTGTGTATACTGAAAAGAGGAATTACTATTTTCTGAGAAATATTTTTAACAAAGTTTCTACACTCCAAAGCTTTTGAATCTGCATACGTAAAAATCTAGGAGAATATTTCCCAATAAGATTTAGATGGAAGTGACTATATTGCATTCAATACAGTCTTATTTCATTATTTTTTCTCCAAGGATTTATTTTGCATATTCCTACTGAAATGCTTTCTTTGAAGTATTCTAAAGAGATTTTTCTTATTTATATTTTAAATGAAAGCAAAAATTGCTCATTTAAAATTCAATGTGTTTTGAATATTGAAAAGCTTGGCTCATACCCTTTTTCTCATATGTGTATACTAAAATATGAAAAAGTTAATCAATATATTAATTTATATATTGATAAAAAAATTATAATGTGCAACTATCGATAACAAATAAACCAGTTTAAGATAATTATAGAAGATTATATTGGAATTCCAATATCTCTAATAATGAAATTTTATAATCGAAGAATATTGCTTTATTATGTGTTTAAGTTTTCGAGAATAAAGTGAACGTTTATTTATTTATTTTTATTTAATTATTTATATTTTAATGGACATTAAGAAATATAGTGAATGTATAAATTCCCGTTACTTGTTTAATTAAATGCGTAGTTTTTATTACTGTTATTTATATTTATTTATTTTTAATTTATTTTTACATTTAAAAAATGTAACTCTTCATATTCTGTTTATGAAATAATTAACTATATTATAACAATGTAATCCAATTTTTTGGATAAAATAGAATAAAATTAGAACTGTTAAATAAATATAAATTTAAGTAAAACAGGTATGTTGTGGCCATCACAAGACATTCTTCTATATTTTACTATACAAATTTACTAAGTTCAAATAATATATGAAAACTATTATTTATTACAATTATCTAAGATGACGAATGCAAAGGATTTTCATCTTAGAGAAAACTAACACTAAATATCCAAAGAAAGACAGTTTTATTGTCTATAAATAACGTCTTAAAGAATGCGATTTTATAATGTTTATCTTACATACCAAGTTCCGTACAGTTATATGCCATGGCAGTTCAAATATAGCCTTCCCATTATCGAGGAAATTTGAAGTATAGCAGCGCCACCTATTGGCCGATAAGCACCCAAATTGAATTAGCATAATGTCTCATAATGGCTTCTCTCATATCAAGTTTTATTTGATGATACGCTATAGAATCTGTGATGTAGTCTTCCCTTAAACTGCAGATATTGCTGTATAACAGCGTCACCTGTTAAGTAATTGACACCAAAAGTTAATAAGATCAATTTATATCAAGGTGCATCTATATATAAATTTATATGCAATTTTGTTCAGTAGTTCATGAGATATAGCCTTCCCTTAAATTGCGAAAAAAATCGCTGTATAGCAGCGCTACCTGCTAAGCAGTTGACTCCAAAAGTCGATAGGTACTAATTTAGTTCAAGGTGTATCTACATATAAATTTATATACAATTCTGAGCAGTAGTTCCGACGATACATTCGAAACAAAATTTTTGTTACACACACAGAGACATGCATTTTCTAAAATTAGCCAAATCGTATTCTAGACCTCTCAAGGACCGGAAGTCGAAAATTTTTGCGAATCCAATAGTTTCTTCTATTGAATATAGAGAAAAGTAAAATAATTAACAGTAAAGCTTTTTATTGTGAAGCCCTAAAATTATAAAATAAAATTTTATTCTTGCATACACATGCAATACAGAAATGAAAGTTTCAACGCTAAAAAAAAAAAAAAAAATTATAGAAAAGTATAGATATCCCTTTTTTAAGAGATTAAAAATTTTGAATGTTGAAAATATTTTAAAAAGCATTCGAGACAAGCATTCTTAGTTATTTTTGCATGAGTATTTGTTAAGACATAAACTTCAAAGCTCTCGAAAGCGTTTTAAAGTATGTTGAATATTTAAGAATTTTCTTCTTTTACAAAAGTAAAATACACTAGCCGCCGCTTTATAAAATCACGTTTGTTTTCATCAAAATGATTTTATTAAGCGGCTGATTTTTATATCCGGCGAACATGCCCGAACTCTATAAAAGAGTATTCATTACCTAAACATGGAAAGAAATTCTTCTTCTCCCTCACATCTATCAACTAGACATCCGTAGGAATGGACTTTTTGCAACTTATCATTCATGTAAAATTTTCAGCTTTTAGGGTTGAAATTCCGTAAAGATGGAAATTTTCTTTGACATGGCATTGTTGTACCTATCTCGAAGAGCTACGTTGATGATTTCTGCTCTCCTTATTCATTTTTACTCTCGATTCACTCTTCCGTTTCGTACAATTTAGGCACTAATACCATCTTTATTATTAAGTTTACATGAAGCAAACTGAGACATTTCAAGCTTCGATGTGGCCTTCCTTTGACTATACGTTTGAAGAAAACCATCATACTTTACCAAAATTTTATGCTTTACCTTCAAAATAAAAACTACCCACTTACATATCTTGCAGCTAAGTTGCTTCAAAATAAGAACTACAAACTCTATTTGAATATTTTAAGACAGAAAAAATTCTCATTGACCTATCATTTGAAGAATTCGTAACTACAACACATGGCGAGGCGTGTTTTTCTTTCTCTTTTTTCCTTTCTTTCTTTTTTTTTTTTTTTTTTTTTTTTTTTTGAGGCATGTAATTTTTGACAAAGTGTAATAATGTGATGGCTTGCTATATTTTGTTTCTTTTTTTTCTTTTCAAAAGTCCGACGAGAGAATATAATTCGTTGTTTAGCTTACATACATGAAACTGCAGAAGGGATTTTCTTTTGAGTTTATTAACCGGCGATGCTGATTTTATTAAGCGGCGGTTTGTACTGATTTGATTCCGGACCCCGGAATTTGATCAGATTCAGCGTCTGATTTTATTAACCAGTGATTTTATAAAGCGGTGGCTACTGTACCTATATTTTTCTGTAAATTTTTCTTAGGGTTGAAGCTTTTATTTCTTTATAGCATGTCTTCGCAAGAATAAATTTTTATTTTATGCTTTTCAGGGCTCCACAATAAAAAAATTCTACTGTTTTTTATTATTATTTTTTTTTCTTAAATTTTTATTTTGTGCATTTTAGTTAAAAAAAAAAAAAAAAAACTTCTAAAAATACTAATAAAAAATTCTTAGGATACTGTGTAAACATTGAAAGTTTTTCTTTTATTAATTTACTAGCCGCCTTCGGGGACCAGCTTGTTCGCGATCCTTGAAAAATCCGACTTTACGAAACTCCCGCTCGGTGGTGGCTGCGAGGCCTTTTTCCCGTTTCAGGTCTTACAACAGCTTATTGACATATAGTGAAAATTGCTTTATTGAAAAATTTAATCGCATTAAATTCCCGCTCGGTAGTGCTTGTGGCGCCCTCTTCCGTTTCAATATCTGAAACAGCCTGTTCGCTCACCAGGTTATGATCTTTCAAATTTCTGACTTTAGCAAAATCCCGCCAAGCGGGACTTTGAACTCGCCCATTAGAATTTAAAATATTGAAATTTTAAAATATTACAGCACCATCTGGCAGTAGAAATTTCTGTAATCTACTGTTCGATTCTAAATCAACATAGTTTTCAAATGTTGCATTAATTATGAAATTAATTTAATTAGTAGCTGAGATAAAAAATAAAACCTAATCAGGACACCTCAAAACGTGTAAATAAGGTGAAAGCTCGAATTCCACTTTCGGTAATATAAAAGAACTTTAAAATATCTTTTGAATGATGTATTAATTAAAAATAATGTAATCATAATTAGAATTTGAAATACGCTTATTAGAATAAAATTTAATTTCCAATTAAAATGTAAAATTTTATTTATTCTCCGAAATCGATGAAATGTGAACTACAACTTTGTCTTGTGATGAAAAACTCTGTATAGTAAGTTTCGTGTGCGACAAAAGAAAATTGAAGAATTTTAAAATTTCAATTTTTAATCGCAGTCCAAAAGCATGTGACCTCAATCAGAAAAAAGATCTTTCTCTTTCGCTCTGCTTTCGAAAAATCGTCTGCGAACATAAAAGAGAGTTTGCACTGTTGTTCGAACGCAAACGCGGATTCAGAATGTCAGGAAAAACTTCAGGCATGCAGAAAATTAAAAAATTTATAACGGATTCAGTTTTTGAAAAAATATCTCAATCGTTTGAAATATGATTCGTCTAATCAAGGTATATGTATTAAAAAAAAAAAAAAAAGAAAAAAAAAAAGAAAAAAGAATAAAATAAATGCTTTTTCTTAAAAAGATTTTGAGTTATAAAATGTTTTGAGAAAAAATCGATGTTTCGTAAAATCTAAAAGTATGGATCGCTAATCCGTATTTTGTTAAAATGTTTGTATGGTTCAAAAAAGGATTAAATGACCTTTTTAAATATACCCTTTGTTAAGAAATGGAACAGTTATTCTGCCGTACAGGGCGATTCAAAAATGAAGATCGAGAAAAAGATAAAGTTTGGACCCTTTTTAAAACTTTTTTTTTCATATAAAAATACCGTATTTAAAAAAAAAAAATGTACCATAAGGATCAGTAATAAATGCTGTTTCTCGTGGTATAGGTGTATTTTCAATATCTGCAACCGCTAAGCTGGGATGGCTTTAAAATCGCGCGAAATTTTCTCTCTGTGTTTCTTCTTTTGAGGAACGGGCATTGGTCGACGTTTTAATTAATATCTCCGGAACTAATTAAAATTTTTAAATTATTTTTTCACTATGCACTCGGGTAGGCTTCTGAGCTCCGTATGTCAAATTTTGTAGTTCTGCGTTCAATAGGGGCTGAACATATAGATGCTCAGACAGAGAGACAGATATCTTCCTTTATTATTATAGATAGATACCTTCTCAATTATCTGAAAAAATTAACGCATCGGCCCTTGGAGGATCAAATCGATAACCATCGCATTATCAGCATGACACTCTAACTAAAAGTTATAGAACACTCAAGAAAAGTCATAAAACATGTTAAAAAATCTAACAAATACTTATAGAAAAGGAATATTGGTCTGGAATGCTTTAAAAAAATTTTTTAACATTTTGCATCTCTTACAAAATGAAGCATTTATATATTTCTTTAAAATTTTCTTATTGTCGAAACTTTTATTTTTTACAGCGTGTTTCTGCATGAATATTTTTTTTATTTTATTCTTATTTAGGGCTCCGCAATGAAAAGCATCTAGTGTTATTATAATTATACTTATAATTATAATTATAATTATTACTTAATTTTTTATATTATGCGTTTTAGTAACTAAAAAAAAAAAAAAAACTAATACAATTTTCTTAGGATACTGTGTCGACAGTGAAAGATTTTCTTTTATCATTCGACATCTTTTCTATTAACATTTATAGGATATCTTGAGGATGAAATAGATATATTTAAGATGTAATGTGGAAGAAAGAGATGTCTTTAGGATGAACTGTGGATAAGTGTGTCTGTAGCGTCAAATATCGAACCCGCGATTATCGAGTTATCAGCGTCACGCTCTAACTAAAAATCAAAGAACAATCAAGAAAATTCATAGAACATGACATAAAAGCCTAACAAATGGTTATACAATAAGAATATTGTTCTCGAATGATTTTTAAATTATTTTGAATATTTAAAATTCTTCATCTCTTGCAAAAGTCAAATATCTAAATTTTTCTTTAAAATATTTTTATTGTTGAAACTTTGATTTCTTTACAGCGTGCCTCTGCAAATTTTTATTTTATGCTTTTTAGGGCTCCATAATGAAAAGTTTCCAGTGTTATTGTTATTATTATTATTATTACATAAATTTTTATTTTGCGCGTTTTAGTAACTAAAATAAAAAGCTTCTTAAAAAAACTAATCATATTTTCTTAGGATACTGTGTGATTTTCTTTTATCAGCTGCCAACTTTACTATTAATTATCTGAAAAAAAGTAATACATCAGCTTTTGACGATTGATGTAATGTTAGTTCATGAAAATTGGTCGGCGTCCTGTATAAATAAGCCAATTTGAGGCCTCGGAACTGCGTTCTTTAAAATCGGCTGTACGATTTGTTTTTTTCAAACTCGTGTTATTTATTTTCCTTTAGGTATCCTTTCGAATGTAATAGTTCATTTCTGGTCAATAATTGAGTTTATCAAGTTTTGTGAAAGTCGGTATCTCAAAAACAGCTCTAATGATTTTCTTGAAAATTGCTACATAAACCCCTTTTTTAATATCATTTAGCATGTATTTCGTAGTTATTAAACGAAAAATAGCAGTCGTTTTTTTTTTTCAGCTTGAATATTTTTTATACACATCAATAGCTAAGAAAGCTACATCTAACTATGTCACAGATGCCGAATCTGTTTAACAAAACTTTTGAGATGTCATGCCATCAAAAGAAATCAAAACGAATGACATCACCTGCATTTTGCTTTGTAAAATTAAAACTGTGAGGTTCCTATAATCTGAAAGATATTTAAAACAGATTTTAGGACACTGCAATATTACTTTTGGAAGTTTTAAAAAATAAAGTAAAATAAATACGTAATACAACCGAATTAACAAGAAAATTTTATAAACACATTTACAAAAACGAACACATTGTATTGAAAAGTGGAAAACGTCTTAATATTCTTAAATATATTGCGGGTAGAGATTGAGGAGCCGACGCAACAACCCTTAGAACAACATATATGACTTTCATTAGGCCTATACTTGAGTATGGTTTCCTGGTTTATTGTTGTGCATCCAAAACTAACCTTAACAAGTTAGAACAAGTTCAATTAAGTGCTGCCCGGATTATCACTGGTTTGAGACATAGCTGTCCTTCTGAAATTGTTCTTTTTGAGGCTGACTTACAGCCGCTCCATACTAGAAGACAAGCTGGCCTTGTTAAGTACTATAATAAACTCTCTAGTTACGGTCTCTGCAACAAGACCTCCACGTACCTTAACAGCTGGAGTAATCATCAAAGATTAAAGAGGAACAGCCCTTTCAGTCACGCCGCCTCTCTTCAACTACCTAATTGTAATGTTGAACCCAACTCACTACACTGCTGCTTGAATCCTGCAGAAGGACTCCCCAGGGTTCACTTTCACTTCAACTTAAGCTCTCATGTTAACAAGAAAGACTACATCCCAGAACATCTTAGACAATTGACCTTGGAAAACATAAGCCACATTCCTAATAATGACATTAAAATCTTCACCGACGGTAGTAAAATTGACAACCTAGCAGGTAGTGGCATATATATTGAAACCCCTCACGCCAACTTGACTCTTTCTCATCGTAATTCAAATTACTGCTCTGTCTTCAGAAGTGAATTGATTGCAATAGACCTGGGACTAGAAGCTATTCTCTCTGAAGAGGATTATGGTGACCTATGGATCTTGACTGATAGCCGTAGTTCTCTTCACCATCTTAGTAATTGGATTCTTGTGGGCTACAAGGTCAGCACCACTATACTGCTTAAATTAAAGCTCATTTCAGAAAACCATGACGTTCATTTGCAATGGATACCTTCACACGTGAATCTCCACGGGAATGAAATGGCTGATAATCTTGCTAAGGAGGGTTGCAGGATTTCTGCAACTCCCTCCTCCGCACTTACTTTTCAGGAGTTATACTCCCGGGAAAATTTAAAAATCTCGGAGGAGTGGAAAACTCCCCCCACCCATAATTGGTACAAGGGCTCAAAACCGGGTTTGTCCCTTGACCTCCCGTGTGACAGACGTACCCGAACTGTACTTTCAAGACTCGCTAGCGGTCACATCAAGTGCCTCACTTTCATCGAGGGCAGGAAAACCTTTGCCACCTGCACCAAGTGCCAAAATCATCAGGCTTCTCCTGGGCACCTTTTGGAATGCATGGGACTCTCTAAGGAGGATCTTTTCATCAATCCTCTTCTGGTCTTTGACTTTCTAACTGTCAACGAACTCGTGGATCTTGTCTGACTCCGTCAGACAAAGAGGATAAGCAACAACAACAACAACAACAACAAAAATATCTCTGGCAGTTCAATATAAAGGCTACTTCGGCTCTTTAGAGAAATAAAATTTAATTTTTGTGATTTTTCTTTTATTTAGATCGCTTGATACGTGGTGCCTACATTCTCGAGATTTCTATCTAATTTCTTAAATACTAATCGTAGAACTTCATAACGAGAATTTTACAGAAATTGTATTTCCTGATAATGGTAACAAATATCTCCCAATTAAATATTTCACAATTTTTGTCGCTAAAATCCATCAGATGATGCAATATCAATGTTTACAATGTAAATCAGTTTGTCTGTAAAAGTTGTTTAATAGCACGAAATTTATGAATGTGTGAAAAATCAAACTCAGATACAGTCAATGAGTATAATAAGTAGAACTAACAAAAATTTCCTTTTAACATTATTGCTTCTTAACGTGTCGTTAGAACTTCTCACCAATGCATTAAATATTCTTAGGTTACTTAATTAAACATTAATTGTGAAGCTTTAAAGGTGATTATTTCTAGAGGTAGTGATGTTGCTTGAAAATAAGAGAAAATGTCCTCTGCTCAAAATTATATGCTCAATTTTTTTACACGCTTTTATTAGCTTCACCTGTATGCATGTTTGTATGTATGCTTGTAACCGCTCTGGGAGCAAACAAAAAATCTATATTGTAAATAAATAATATTATAGCTTTAAAAAATTAAAGAACACGCTTTTATAGAAAAGTGAACTAAAATGCACAAAATATCTATCTTAGTATTAAAATGCAGAGTAAGAGAAAATCGTGTAAGTGACACACCATAATATTTACATACATTTAAATCTTTAATTAAAATAATTTATAATTAAACAAAAACCATTTTTTAAAAATCTCCCCTGACTGGGCTCGAACGCTAGACCATTAGGTTCGTTACGCGGTGCTTTACCTCACGGCTACAGCGTTCACGTAGGGAAATTCTTTTTTTACAATATAAATTTTTGTTTGTTCCCAGAGCGCTTACAAACATACAAACAAACATACATACAAACATACATACAGGTGAAGCTAATAAAAGCGTGTTAAAAAAGACTTTCCCTACGTGAACGCTGTGGCTGTGAGGTAAAGCTCTTGGCTACGAGCCTAAAGGTCTAACGTTCGAGCCCAGTCAGGGGAGATTTTTTAAAAATGGTTTTTGTTTAATTCTAAATTATTTATTTCTCCTTCCTTCATTATTAGTTCACATTTCAATAAAAGCGTGTTCTTTATTTTTTTTTTTTTAAGTATAATTTTATTAACCTTGATATCAGTAAAACAAATCTTTGTAAAAATGGTTTTACGGTTTTTAAACAATTAAAGCTGAATAACGAAGTAGTTCTCTGAACCTTTAGAACTATTTTTAGATAAATATAAGCGATATTATTCACAACTGTCATATATATTTTTGAATATGTTGTTCAATGTTTTTTTTTTTTTTTTTTTTTTTTTTTCATATAATAAGCAATTATTTATCTGTAAAATAATTATTTAAATTATTATACCTAAATTTTACTTAAATATATTTATATACCTAAGTATATCTCAGGTATTACACCTGAATAAATTTATCTATTACCTCTATCTAAAGCTGTGTTCTACAAAAGTAATAACGTTTCTTAAACCTGTGAAATATCAAACATACCTGTGTATAGTTCTTATTTTATCAGGAGAACTTTTTGATATAATCATATTGAAATAAATGATAGATCATAAAAGTCAAATTCGTTATTTATTAGAACATATCGAAAACTTAGGATGTGGTAAACCATTTCAAGTGACACTGTTAAATCAGTTCTTTTCTTTGTTCGTTTTTTCTTTCTCTTTCTTATAATAATCGAATTTGTAGATTATTTTAATATTAAATTAATTTTACTCAGCTATTATTTACAAAAGCTTACTACAGAGTGAATAACTATGTTTTTCATTAACAATTTTATCATGATTAAAATAGATAGCTAAACTTTCCAGGAAATCTAACTCAGAAACGCGTTTGGCATTGAAAGATAAATTTGGTTTACTGAAAAGTAAAACTATGGTCAGATTCCCAACAATGCTTTTCGCAGTGGAAGATATCTCTTTTCAAATATTAAATGTGTATAGAGCATATTATACCACATATATGTCAACAAATGTTTCATCTCAAATACAAAAATGGGGCTAGTATTAAATTAAGGCCCACCAGTGGTTCTGCGCTAAAGGCTAGTAGATGTGAGGTGCCGGGATCGATCCCAGGTCGCGCTCGTTGGCCTAACCGTTCGACGTTTTCCGTGGTTCTCCGAAACGTGCGTAAATACGGGATAGGACCCATTAGAAAGATTCTCACGGAGGGCACTCCCCCTCGGTCTAGGACCCTAGTGCAGTCAATCGGTCTTAATTCCCACAACCAAACTCAGTAATAAATTAAAGAATACAATAATGATTAGAATCACCTTTAGAAAATAAATAATGCTTGAAATGCATTGTAGTTGTAGGAAATTATTCCGAGTCTTCTTTTGATTATCTGTATTCATTTATATCTCAACAGCATATTTTTACAGGGAAATTAAAATGATTCTTTAAAATCATTCAAAATTACAGGGTGGTTATAATTAAACTTCCCCTATAAATAGCATCCTACAGTGCAAACGTGTGAAAGGAATACGATGAAATTTGGCATACAGACTATACACGAGATGCGCTCACGTAATTTCGTAAAAAAAAAATTCGTTCCAAAATATCTACCAGAGGACGCCTTTTCCGAAAAAGCATTAAATTTAACACAATAAACGACCAAAAGGAAATACAGAAACAAATATTAACATTTATTGACTAGTTTCTGATCACCTTATTTTTGAACTACATTAAGTAAAGGTAAGGAAAAAAACTAGTATGCTGTGGCCACCACAAGACTTTCTTCTATATTTTCCTATACAAATTCATGCAGTAACAATAAAAAAAGAAAAAAAAAAAAAAAAAAAAAAAAAAACGATTTTTTTTCAAAGTTTTCTTTCGTTAAAAAAAAAAAAAATCGATAATTTTGTTTTAAATTATCACATATTTATAGTTCAACCATTCGTTTTAAAGATATTGACGAGACCTTTCGAAAGATACCCATCTTGAAAATTTACCCCCCCCCCTCCCGGGGGGTACTTTCCCTTTCCCCTGGGGGGGGGGGCAAGCGATGACCGAGATTTTTTTCTAATTAACTACTACTATTATCAATAATTCATATTAATTTCACAATCACAGGTTAAGAATAACTCCCATTATGTACATTTATACGAAATTTTGTCCCATACTGCCATGTTAAAAATTTAGAAAAAATACGATCACAGCACCACCTGTTGAGTGATTGATCCCCAAATCTAATCAGCCCCAGTTTATGTCGGGGCCAACTAAATACCAAGTCTGGTTAAATTTCGTTAGAGAAAAAAAAAAAAAAAAACGATTTTTTTTCTAAGTTACTTTTTGTTAAAAGTAAAAAAAAATCGATAACTTTGTTTTAAATTATCACAGATTTATAGTTCAACCATTCGTTTTAAAGGTATTGACGAGACCTTTCGAAAGATACCCATCTTGAAAATTTACTCCCCTCGAGGGGGGACTTCCCCCCCAGGGGGTTCACGAGGCTCCTACGCATACAAAATTTTTTCCCCAGTTGATTACCTCTATTATAAATAATTCTTGTAAATGTCATAATGATTACTAAAAAATAATTCTCTTTATGCACATTTATACAAAATTTTGTCCTATATCACCATGTTAAAAATTTAGAAAAAGCGGGATGGCAACGCAACCTGTAAGACAATTTTTACCAAAAGTTGATAGGCACTAATTTATGTCAAGGTGCAACTACATACTAATTTGTATGAAATTCTGTGCAGTAGTTCCTGAGATACAGTTGCCACAAAATTTTGTTACACACACACACACACAGACAGACTGACAGACAGACAGACAGACAGACAGACATTTTCTAAAAAGGGTCAAATCGTGTTCTACAGCTCTCAAAACGTGTAAATCCATCAAAAACCCGAGGTCGAAAATTTTTACGAATCCAATACTTTCTCTATATTACATATAGAAGAAAGTAATAACAGTACGATGTTTGAGGAAAAAAAAACAGTTCAATTTGCAGAAACAAGAACAGATTAGGACGAAATTGCACAAGAGAAGCAGTTGTTAATCGTGTCCAGGACGACGTAGGGAAAGGTGCTCCATGTGACCACCCTCATTCACCTGCAAAATTTCAAATCGATGGACAGTGTGTTCAACAGCAGATCGTAACTGATCAGTTTCGATGCTTCGCACATGAAGCGTTATGGAGTTCTTTAAGTCATTCAACGTTGCAACACCTCCACGATACACCATACTTTTTAAGTGGCCCCATAACCCGAAATCACACGGATTTAAATTCGGCGAACGTGGTGGCCATATATTACGAAAGAAGCGACTAATAACACGCTCGTCTGTGAAGTGTTGGAGCAATAGCGTCTTCACGGACGAATGGGTATGTGGGGGCGCACCATCATGCATGGAAGGGGTCGATTATGTGTGTGGTCGCATGTCGCATGAAAGTGATCGAAAGTGGTCGTAAGGACCCGCCTTTGCTGCAGCTGCGGCACAATAAACGTCTGCAGCATGTCATGGTACCGTTGCGCCCGTAACGGAAGATGTGACAGTACAATGTGCAGTTATTTCCTCAAAGAAGAAGGGCCCAAGAGTGAATGTCGCCGTGACTCTACACCAGATAGTCACTTTTGGATAATGTAGGGAATTTCAGTGTGCATCCGCGGAGTTTCCTTAGCCAAAATGCGGGAATTCTGTGTTGACTGTCCCATTGATGTAGAAATGAGCCTCGTTGCTCCACAGAATATTCCAAGGTCATGACAGATCAACAGTCATTCTGTCGAAAAAACTGACTGCGAATGAGAGACGTTGTGTCATGTCCCTATCAACCAGCTCTTGGGTATGGTGGATCTTGTATGGGAAATAGAGCATTATGTTTCTCGTCACTTTTCGATGGTGCTGTAAGAATAGCCTGTCTGTCAAGAAACTGCACTTGCGCTCCTGCCCCAAAACTCTGACGTCTGGGACTGTGCGGCAACAGCTGTCTTGACGGCCTCAACAAGTACTGGTGTGACAGATTTACGGCATCTTCCAGGTTGAACTCTTAATTTCCCCGTCCCTTCAAATAACTGCAGGAGAAGCATTCCCCTTGTTTTTATAAAACAACTTCACCAATAACGCACGTTCAACTAAAGATACCGTCATCATTACAGCCGGAAAAATCGATATTGAACATGACAACGTCTGCAAACGTTTTACACTCTAACCTGTTTTCATAAAGCTTCCTCTTCTTCGCAAGCATGCAAATCTTGACATTTTTTTCCTAGAACTGACTGTTTTTCCTTGTTTTATATTTTATTACTTATAATTCTTGTTCTGGATTGTTAATATTGTTTCTGTATTTAGATTTAATCGTTTATTGTGTTAAGTTTGATATTTTTCCGGAAAAGGCGTTCTCTGGTGGACATTTTGGAACTATTTTTTTTTTTTTTTTTCGAAATTCCGTGAGCTCATCTCATGTACAGTCTATATACCAAATTCCGTTTCATTCCGTTCACCACATTTGCGCTGTTCGTTGCTTTTTATAGGGGAAGTTTAATTATAACTACCCTGTATATATATCTTCATTTTTACTTTCCGAATATTATATGTAAAGAAAGCTTTGTAATAGTGATTTGGTTTGTGAAATGGGTTTTGTATCCCACATCGTTCAAAAAAGAATGATCGTAAACTGTTGCAAATTTATATTTGTGACTGTCATGATGTCTAGTTTTCAACTCAAATTTTGAAGAAAAGTCATTTTACTAATGTTTGCGCATGCGTAATTAAAAATTATTAAATAAAGTCTCATATTTCATCAAATATTTGATATTTTTATAATTTGATTAAAGCAAACTTTATCAAATGTAGTACATTAGTTCTCTGAAAGTGGCGTTGCATTGGGTTGTGAACCAGCATACTGTATTGTGTGTGTGTTCGTTATCTATATGTATAAAAGAATAAACTCACTGATTCACTAATTTACTGACTCAACACAACCGTTGCGATTCTGTGGGAGATAGGGTCATAAATTTTAGTGAGCAGGTTGGTTTTAGGATCCTGGCCCCCACTAAAACGGGATTTTGCGAAACTTCCGTTCCCCACCCCCTAGGAGGCAAAAAGCAAAATAACCTTTTCAAGCACAAATCGGCTCCAAATTACTTCACGAGAAAGAAATTGCAAATGGGGAGACGGAACCTGAGTACAAAAAAAATATTTTCTAGGATTTTGATTGTTGGAATTTTAAGAGTGTGAGGGGTGGGAAACGATCACAGAGCCACAAAATTAATTTAGAAATATTATGGCACATATGTAAGTAGAAGTTGTTCAATGTAAATTTTCCGTGTTATGATTTTTTTTTTTTTAATTCCTTATATTCAGCTTATGCAAATTTTGTAAGATAAACAAGACTACACAAAAACAAATTCTTTATGTTTTCACAAACACAGCTTATGATATATTTCTTTCCCTTTATAGTAAAAAAGAAACCATATTTTGTATAACCTTGCTAATGTTAAACAATATACATGGTTAGTCATAAGCAATCTTTTAGATTTACTTTGACGTTGTAAATATAACTCTCACAATGCTTTTATTACATTTCTTTTTCATATTGATAAAAACTACATACATAATGTGTTATCATTGTGAGAAAATGCGTTGGATATAAGACACAGTAATTTGTAAGTACAGATAAAAATTATTTTATATCTACACAAACTTCCTAGTTTTTCATTCTTTTTTTATTTTATTTGACAAGCATCCAATTAATTTCATTTTCAAACTTACTAAATTATTCAGCAGTATTTTTCGGACAGATCATTTATCGCTGATAGATTGATACTGCATATTCTAATTTAAAATCGCTAATGAACTATTTCATTTCTTAACTTAGAAGTTCTTTTTGAAATAGTATATCTATTACTAGTATAAATTGACATGTTAACAGAATATCGACAAATTCCTAAAACATAATACAATTAATGAAGTAAAGTAACATTGAAATCATAAAATGAGACAAAAATATAATAATTAATGTATATATCATAGAATTGTTTTTCAGGGAAGATTCCTTTAATTATAATAAATGAGAGAGAAAGTCAATGAATCTAACAAACGTTGTACGAAACGTTTTAAAATTTATCATTGCATATTTTTACTTTCTTCTATATGTAATATAGAGAAAGTATTGGATTCGCGAAAATTTTCGACCTCCGTTTTTTGACGTAACTACACGTTTTGGGATGTCCTGAACACGAATTGATAGTTTAAAAAAAAGTCTGTCTGTCTGTCTGCGTGTCTGTGTGTCTGTCTGTGTGTCTGTCTGTGTGTCTGTTTGTGGTTTCGTGTTTTCACCGTATCTCACGAACCAATGAATGAAATTCAAACAAACTTGGCATATAGTTGGACGCTGACGGGGCATTGTGCTGATTAGATTTGGGGATCAATAGCCCATCAGGTGGCGCTGTGATAGCATTTTATGTAAATTTTTAACATGGCAGTATAAGGCAAAATTTCGTATTTTTCACCGTATCTCACGAACCAATGAATGAAATTCAACCAAACTTGGTATATAGTTGGACCCTGACATGAAATGGTGCTGATTAGATTTTGGGATCAATCGCCCGGCAGATGGCGCTGTGATCGCATTTTATGTAAACTTTTAACATGGCAGTATAGGACAAAATTTCGTATAAATGTACATAATGAGAGTTATTTTTAACTTGTGATTGTAAAATTAATATGCGTTATTGATAATATTAATAGTTAACTACGAAAAAAATTTTGTGCATGTGGAGGCACCGGTTCCCCCCCTGGGGGGGGAAGTACCCCCAGGGGGGTAAATTTTCAAGATGGGTATCTTTCGAAAGATCTCGTCAATACCTTTAAAACGAATGGTTGAACTATAAATCTGTGATAATTTGAAACAAAGTTATCGATTTTTTTTACTTTTAACAAAAAAAAAAATTAGAAAAATAAAAATCGTTTTTTTTTTTTTTTTTTTTTTCGAAATTTAACCAAACTTGGTATTCAGTTGGTCCCCGACATAAACTGGTGCTGATTGCATTTGGGGATCAATAGCTCAACAGGTGGCGCTGTGATCGCATTTTTTCTAAATTTTTAACATGGCAGTATAGGACAAAATTTCGTATAAATGTACATAATGAGAGTTATTTTTAACTTGTGATTGTAAAATTAATATGAGTTATTGATAATAGTAATAGTTAACTACGAAAAAAAATTTGTGCATGTGGAGGCACCGGTACCCCCCCTGGGGGGAAGTACCCCCCGGGGGGGTAAATTTTCAAGATGGGTATCTTTCGAAAGATCTCGTCAATACCTTTAAAACGAATGGTTGAACTATAAATCTGTGATAATTTGAAACAAAGTTATCGATTTTTTTTACTTTTAACAAAAAAAAAAATTAGAAAAATAAAAATCGTTTTTTTTTTTTTTTTTTTTTTTTTTTTATTTTAAACGAAATTTAACCAAACTTGGTATTTAGTTGGTCCCCGACATAAACTGGTGCTGATTACATTTGGGGATCAATAGCCCAACAGGTGGCGCTGTGATCGCATTTTTTCTAAATTTTTAACATGGCAGTATAGGACAAAATTTCGTATAAATGTACATAATGAGAGTTATTTTTAACTTGTGATTGTAAAATTAATATGAGTTATTGATAATAGTAATAGTTAACTAGAAAAAAATTTCTGTGCATGTGGGGGCATGGCTTCCCCCCCTGGGGGGGAAGTACCCCCCGGGGGGGGGGGTAAATTTTCAAGATGGGTATCTTTCGAAATATCTCGTCAATACCTTTAAAACGAATGGTTGAACTATAAATCTGTGATAATTTAAAACAAAGTTATCGATTTTTTTTTTTTAAATCGTAATTTCTTTTCTTTTTTTTTTTTTTTTTTTTTTTTCATTGTTACTGATTGAATATGTATATAGGAAAATAAAGAAGAAAGTCTTGTGGTGGCCACAACATACTAGTTTAAAATGTAAGTTAAATTAGCTTAAGACTGAGCCCTTTTTCTAAATACATTACGGTTCAGTTCATTTTCAGGAGCATAGGATATGTTAAATATTCGATTGGTAGAATGTTGGATTTTAAACTATTCTAGACTGTTTTTGAATTATGATAGTGCTAGAAAAGAAATCAAAGTTTTAAAAATACGTACTTTTTTTTTTTTTTTTTTTTTACGTGCGCAATTTGCATGAATTTCTATTGAGTAAATATACTAACTTCGGAATGAAGCATAAAAATCAGTTAACCCATAAACACTAAAAACGCGTATGTGTAAAATGGTGTAATAAATGGCTGTGTCATCTAGCTCACAATTACTCTTAATTATTGATTGAGTTCATGTAACAGACGAGAGTAAGTATGGAAAAAAACAATTACTTTTAGACGTGTAAAATTGTCTAAAGTGTCGGATTATTATTCGAAGAGTTGGGTTAGTTTAAGAGAAGGTTACCAGCTAATTTAGTTTAGGTTTGTATTTGATTTCAGTAGAAATGGAAGAAGAGCGGGAGGAAGTTGTGAAGTTTTTGATGTTCAATTAGATGTCGGTGTTTCTAGGTTAGACTTTTTTTTTTTTTTTTTTTGTAAAAACAGTGATGTGTCTCTCCAGTTAACACTTTAAAAGAAACTTCTGAAAATATGTAAGTGTGCTGTGGGATGATAAACTTCGGACATGCTTTGTAATATTTTTGGAGCTTAACCAGATTTGGAAAATGATGTAGCGCGACAAAGCTACTCACATTGAGTTAGAAAAAGATGCTGTCAGATTACTACAATTTTGGTAAGTGATTAGACTTACAGATTCTTTAAGACTATGAGATCTGTTCTTTCTACAACTAAATGAAAGTTAGTTATTAGCTTGAATGGTAACCCTTCCACTTTATTTAAATCTCAAATAAATAAGATAAATTTTATTCAAATTTGTGATTATTGGAATTATAGACATTTTTACAATTGGCTATGGATAAAAAAAAATGAGGCTGTTTTAAACCAGCTTTTACATTTTAAGTAAAATGTATTTCTTTTTTTCTTTTTTTTTTTTTAAGCTAAAATTTTTACAAATAATGAATTTAATAAAATTGCCCCTAAGTCAATTTCTTGCTTGTAATATCAGATTTCCTCATTTTTATTCATCCATATGGTGGCCTGATGTTTAAAGTTCGGGCTTTCTGTTGGATTTAATAAGACCTTCTCTTCGTCTGGGTGCGAATGCCCGATAGATAGATAAATCTGTAGTGGTTTTGAATGCACATTAAGTCGCAAGTTCCAGTCTAATTAATCTTAGTATGCAAAAAAAGACTTTAGAAAAACCAAACCAATTCCCCTTTTATTCTTTATAGAGTTTTTATTATTATTATTATTGTTGTTGTTGTTGCTTCTTTAAAATAAAGTAAACATTAAAAAAAATATTTTAATAGTTGTTAACGGTTTTTTAGCATGTTTACTAATTAAGTTCAATGAAGTGGCGTTACTTAAGAAGATCCTGTAGTGTTGGTTACTAGAAAAGTTTATGGAACATCACTTTACCAGAAATCTTTTACTAGTATTACAGTTTTCCCTAGAATATATGCGTAGCATTTATAGATTGCATTTGTCATAGCAGTCTTTAATAGTATTAATATACTTTTCAGCTATTACATATATGGATCTTGATTCTAATTAGTGAGAATAAAATAATGATCAAATTTTAAAATACGCAAAAGAATTTGGCATATTATTCACCTAAGAGCTACTAGTTTTGGGAGGTCCCACATTGAGCAGAAATCAGATTTAAAAGAGAAAATTATAAATAAACATTTTACACCCTTTGTCATTTTTTAACTTTTAAAATTTCACTTTTTCTCTTAATTATTTAACTATTTGATAAATTACTGTATTAAGAACTTTCCGAAAATTTTTCAAAAGGTAAAACACCAATTTTTAATTTAAAAAGATTATATGAATAAAATCAGTCCAACATTATAACGTCATACAGCTTTCAATCTTAATGAAAAATACGTTAGAATATTATATGATATCTCAATTCACTTCATAATATGAATTTTACAAAAGTTTAAAATCACATTTTCTCCTTTACAAATCTTTGCAAAATTTTAATATTTAAATATTACTTTTCAAGTTTTATCCTTAAACGTTTATGTTTGCCTTTTAGCACTGGTGATGGGAAATACACTATATCTACCAATAAATATTTGGGCACATTTGAATTTAGATGTTTAGTCAACTATCTAGAAATATTCTGCAAGAATTATCTTCAAACTTTGGAAGCATAAAGAACATGCAATACCTCATATATTTTAGCAAAAGTTTTGTCTTGAAGAGGAAAAGACTACAAGTAAAAAAATAAATAAAAACCAAAATGAGTTGTATTACCCTGGAAAAAGTAATGTTTGAAATGCGTTTTTGATGCTGCATGTGACTACGGAGATTCTTCTAATTATTTGTATAAATTTTTATGAGGCTATCATATATATTCATGGAGATAAAACGGTTTCTTTGTGAAATAGCAAAGAAAATTACCACTAACTTTAATTATAACATGTAGGATATTACACCAATTGCAAAGTCATTTTTTAGAAAACTTGGCCTACTACATTAGACACAGAATACTGCAATCAGAATGCAAAAATATAAAATATCTTACGAAATCTGAGCATTTTTAGTACAGTACCTGGCCAAATTATTAGACCATTGGAAAATTATAAATGTTTTCAAGTTTACAACCTTATTAATGAAGAATTTTATTAAAAAATATTTTCTTCATTCATATTTCGAAAACATATACATTAAGGAATAAAATGACAAAAAAATTTACAATACAACACTTATTGAAGAAAGAAAAAATTGATAAATTAGATTTAACAGAAAAATCAATATTTCGTATGGCTACCTTTGGCAACTAAAAGGGCTTTAACACGACGAAGCATACTTTCTATGCATGCTTGGATGTTTTCTTGAAGATGTTTATTATGATCCCACTGGTATGTTAAAGATTCCAGCAACTCTACCTTATTGGTTATATTTTTCTTATACATTTCTTTTTTCAGCAACTCCCAACAATTTTCAATGGGGCTCATATCAGGCGATTTGCCACGTCAATCAAGAACTCTGATTTTTTTCGCTCCATATACTTCGATACACTTTTAGCTTTATGGCATGGAGCACCACCATGCATGAAGACTGGTTCCTCGTCTCCAGGAAACCATTCTTTCATTTATGGAATGAGCCTGGTTTGTAAGACTTTCAGGTATTGATCTCGTTTCATTGTATTTTTCACCACATAGAGAGGACCAGAACCTTTTCCTGATATGACAGACCACACCATGACTGATGGAGAATGTTTGATGGTGGGAACAATACAATCTGACTTGTATTTCTCGTTTAGACGCCGCCGAACAAATTTGGTTTTTTCGGTTAAAACATGAAAAACCGATTCATCAGAGAAGCAAACCTGAAAATTAAAGAAAATTGCTTTTTATTTAATTTCTTTATATTCATTATAAATGCCAATAAATCTTTGATCAAAATAAATAGCTATATACCTTTTTCCAGTCTTCTATTGTCCAATTTCTGCACTTTATTGCCCACTCCAAGCGTTTTTTCATCATTTCTGATGTAAGCCTTGGTTTGCGAGCCGGTTTCATGGCAATGAGTTTATTTTCTGCCAAGCGAAGTCTCAAAGTTCTTTCTGATATATTAACGCCTTCATATTGAACATCTTTCATTAACATGCGTAGCGGTTTCTTTCTGTTATTTATACAAATGTCTCGTATTTTTTGATCCGTCCTCGGCGTCGTAATGCGAGCTCGTCCACTAATATTCTTCCGGGATGGATCCAAACTCATGTTTAAGACCATTTTCTTTTTAATATTTTTACTGAGCTTCTGGATATTCCTACCTTTTCTGCAATTTGATTTTGGGTAAGTTTAGTGGCATTCAGTAGACCATAAACCTGCCCTACTCTCTTTGGTGAAAGGTCAGCCTTTCTTCCCATCTAAAATAGAGGAGCAGAAACTTTTTATGATAATAAATGAATAAAAATGTTAAATATCCCGCACGATATTAATAACAATGCAAAACTTATTTTTTGCAGCAAAATATTCGCTTCAATCCAAAATAAACAAGCAGAACAAATTACGTTATAATGCAAGTTTACACCTATGCCACTGTATCACAAAATAATAACTAACTGTCTTGTGTTGCCAGCATGAAAATGTTTCTGTAACAAAGGTACTGAAATAAGCTTAAGTTAACAGTAATTAAATAATAATAATTTTAAGCAGATCAGGTGTAATAAGCTTCCAATTTCAAAAAACTTTAAATATTTCCTTTGGTCTAATAATTTGGCCAGGTAATGTAAATAATTTTTAACTACGCATGCGCAAGGTGTTAAAAAAATTTCACTTGCATAACTTAATAGACAAATTTATTAAGCTACTTATATAAAAACCCCAAACAAATATTGTGTAAATTTAAAAAGTTACAAGTTACAGAATGAACAGAATTTCAGTTCAGTTCAAAAAAGGATAAGATGTTAGGGGGTTTCATCAATATTTATTTACAGTCGGCAAACCCTGTATTACCATTGAACAATAATTGAATCAAAATAAAAATGTAAGTAAAACCCCTTATATTTTAGCTTTTGTTTTGAGAGGAGCTGAAATTCTGTTTATTCAATCTCTCATATTTTTACTTTCAGAACATACATAAGTAAGGAAAGTACTGTAATCTTGTCAAAAGTCCGAATTTGAGATTTTGATGTTTCTATACGTTTTGAGGCACTCTGAGTCAGTTTTCACTATTTTTACGATGATGTATGTATGTGTGTGTATGTATGCGAGTGAACACGATAAAATTTTTACAGAGACACCAAGAAAAGTTCTCTATCATTATGGCCTATAGGACCAAATTTTTAAAAGTGCGATAGCATCTAAACGCCTTATTAAATTGAGCAAAAAATTTATACGCATATTATAGGTCACAGTTTCACTATATGTATAGGTATTGCTGAATCTAGCACTTATAGCCTTTTTTTTTTTTTTTTTTTTTTTTTTTTTTACAGGGACACAACAAATAATTCTGCCTCATTATGTCCTATGGGGTGAAATTAAAGTACGATAGCATTTAAATGCCTTATGTGTTTGAGTTGAAAATTTATATACATATTTTAGGTCACCATCACACAAACTGTATAGTTTTAGGTGACTCTAGCACTTACAGAGTTTTACAGGGACACAAATAAAAACTGTTTATCATTATGGCCTATAGGTTCAAATTATTTAAAGTGCGACAGCGACTAAACGCCTTATTCAAATGAACTGAAAATTTATATATATGTTATAGGTCAACGTCCTACAAACTTTATGAACTTTAGAGAATCTAGCCTGGTTCTTTTTACAGGGACATAATGCAAATTTATTTATCATTGCGGCACATGGCTCAAACTTTAAAGCGATAGCGTCTAAATGTCTTATCCAATGGAGCTGAAAACTTATATAAATATTATAAGTCGCTGTTGCACTAACTGTATGCATTGTAGTGAATCTAGCATTTATGGGTTTTTACAGGGAGTTATCTAGCAGGTAGTGAATCTAGCATTTATGGGTTTTTTAGTTTTTACAACTAAATATTCTTTATCATTATGATCAATGGTCTCAAAATACAATAGCGTTAAATTAAACTTCGTGTACTATATGGAGAAAAATTCTCAAACACCATATTATAATTTTCACTTTTGTTTATTTAATAACTACTCTTACTTTACTTTATCTACAAAACCGTTAATTACTCAACGTTCGAAATGTGGACAGATTTATTTAATTCACACGATATTTGTTTATAGCTTTCGTTATAATTAAAACAGTGGCTTTTTTTTTTTTTTTTTTTTAAGAAACCATTATATCTCCGTGAATATATGTGGTAGCCTCATAAAAATTTATGATAAGAGATAAATCCTGCAGATGTCAAGTTTCAATGCATATGTTTCAAGATAAATCCTGCAGAATTTTTCTAGATATTTGACAAAACATCTAAATTCGAAAATTTCCAATTATTTATTGGTAGATAGGTTTTTTTTTTCATTCCATTAATATATTATGGGTTTAATAACTACACTACATCTAATAAATTATGTGATACAAATTTACGAGTTTTTAGTTTTTATTAAATATTGTCTATTTTCAATCTGATGAATATTTTTACAATATATTTCATTATATTTTGTTTTTATAAGAAGAATTATGTGTTTTATTCCATTAGGTCATCGATATAATACAATATATTCGTATGTCAATGGATGTATTAAAGCTTAAGCCGTTTCAATGATATCCTCAATGTCAACACATATATTATTCTCTGTAACATGTGACATCTGCTTCACCAGTAATGAATTCATATACATAATACTGAATCATTAAAAGCATCTGAAGTAGGATTAGCTTTAATTGTCACTAACCCCTTCGCATAATACCTATTTATTATGTTACTTACACAATAATAATGTACTTACATAATAATAATAATAAGTTTGAATTTGTGAATAATTTAATTAGATATCTTAGAAAAAAATTATTTCTTGAAGAACACAGAACATTTTATTATTATTCTCTTCTATATACATTAGGATAATGTATACGATGCGTTAAATGGTCGATATTTGGATTTTGGTGGATTTAAACTTTTGAGATATCCTGAACATGTCCTCCGAAGGGATATTTCTAAGAGATTTATCGCGTATTCATGCAGGTTTCGAAGAAAACTACGATCACCTCAAAACAGCTTGGCCAACGTGCGTGACCAGGGTTCGAATTCAGCTTCTCCCGTCGACCAATTTTCATAGAAGAACCTCTTGGCTGTTGGTGTTGCAATGATACATAAAAAGAAAAAAAAGTAAGTTTATTATTGTTATTAATAATAATATTATTTATGGGCTAACTTATAAAAGGTGGACCTTGAAAACGACAAATTTCTATAATATGTGAAGCAATAATAATAATAATAATAATAATAATAATAATAATATAATAATTGAAGTTCCCCTTTACTCATTAACCGCAAACACAAAAAAATTCGCAAATTGCATGTATTCTTTAATTTCGTATAAAATGATGAAATATTTCAAAAAAGGGTTTCGAAGTAATAAATGAGCTGTTATCATCCTGATTCATTTAATTATATTGAAGTACAATATCTAAAATTAACGCAAAAAGTAAAAATTTATGTTATGAAACTTATGTAATATATTACATGATACTTATGCAATACATTACAATACTATGTAATACATTACATGATAATTTATTCCTCTATTTATGATTGGCTATAAAGTCAAAGAAGAATATACGACTATGTTTCATTTTATACGAATCTCGACTTTGAATTTTACATTAAAATTAGAATGATGAATTTCAAATTTTATAACTATATAAATTCCCAAATCTGAATTTATTAGAATTTTCATTTAGATAATATCAATAAAGCATGCATTAGATTCAATGTGAATAAATTTAATCTACTCACCCTTCTGCCAGAATCCGGGTGGAATTAAATACAATAGCTCACAAGCAAACTTGGAAATCGATTATAGCTTTCACGAATCATTTTAATTTATACATGACTTATATATGAATAGGTTTAAAAAATACGCATCACATTTTTCTAAAAACCACTTCATTATTTTAAATAATTCTTTAGTTTTATAAAATAAAAGTTTTTAAAGAACTTTTCAAATCTTAATTATTTCTCTTCTCAAACTATTACAGGATTATGTATATTGATTTCCTTAATTCTTCAGCTTGTATAATATGGAAATTGTATCCAACATTGTACCGATACATTTATCTTAAGTACTAATTTAATAAAGGAAGATTAAGTTTCTTTTCAAATTTTGATTAGGCTGCAGTTCTGAAAAATTGAAAATAAAATGGTAAATTAATGTTATAAGCTCATCAGTATATCAAAGTCCTTAAAATTAAGTAAACAACTTATTATATACTTTAGAGATTTCTAATTTGTTTTTTCCCCGCAAAATTCCCAAAGTTTCTAAATTTCCCAGTTTTTTCCCAAAACTCCCGGGTTTTTTCCCTTGGTTTTAAATTCCCGGGTTTTTTGCATGTCTACCTACCAATGATTTATATTAATTGTAATTCGTAAAAATTATTTATAAATCTTATTTTATTCCTAAAATCATTATACGATAGAATAATTTAAAAATTTTCTAAAATTAATTTTAAACATTTGTGCGTAGAAAATAATGAAATAAATAAATAAATAAATAAACTAGTGGATCTGCAGATCAGGAGCCTCAACGTCCTATTTGCATCAGACATTTTTTAAAAGGTCATTTTTATTTATTTCTTATTATATAATAGTATATATTGATTCGATCGACTTATTACCATAATCAGATACATTCCTGAGGGGGGCTGCCGCCCCCCTCAACCCCCCGCTGTATCTCTCTTTCTATACCTATTTGTATATCATATAAAGTATTACGGAATTGTAAATAATTGCATTTATTTTTGTAAAATATTTTTCAAAGAGGCTTAGTAAGTCGATAAAATGCTAATTTTGTGCATTTCTAGTCGTTCTAGCGTTAAAATAGCCTAATTTTCCTTTAAAAACGAATTGAAAATCTCCAATAAGGGAAGAAATGGATTTGGCGCCAAATTTGGCGACTGTTTCCCTCCTTGGCGATTTTTTTGGCGACCTTGGCGAGAAAAACCTTATTAGGGATATACCAAATATGGAAGCTCCAATCTCATTGGCTGATGAGATACGATAATTTTCCAGAACAGTCTGTGTTCGATAGAACAGTATAAAAGGAGCATTTTTTTAGCCAAGGCTTCCAATCTCAGATCTGTGTCGGTTTCGTCAAATGCTTGCTTTGCTTTGAGCCTCTTTGAATGAGACTTGCTTTATGTGTTATTGATAAACAGTTTGTACTGTTGTTTTGCTGTTAACGGCTGTTGTTTAAGCTATGTTTACTGGTTGAATTGAAGCTGATACTTGGTTTATAGACCTGTATTCTTCTGGAACTTTCTGGGAATAAATCACTGAATTTTTGCAAGTTTCGCCTTTCATTCTCGGACAACTTACAAACCCCCAAGTACGCAACAATATGCATTCTTATTAAACGACGGTCTTGTATTATTTCCCCGAAATACATAAATACCGAATTTCATACAAAAAAAATTACATAGCATATCGGAAATATTTTGCGTAACCTTTAAACTAATTATCAATTCTATGCCCACAATTTTCAACATGAAAACAGGCTTTTAAAATTCTAATAAAATTTCATTATATTTGATGGGGTGTAACCATGTTAAAATACACTTTTAAGAAATACCGACTATATACCATAAAAGTACGAAATTCCTTTATGTATCCCGGAAAAGTAGCCACAGTCATTATAAACGCCAATAATAAGAATAAATCTAATTAATTATAACTCATTAATCTTTCAAACTAATTTGACATCATTTGGATGATTCCAAATGATGGTACGTACTCGGAATTATTTTGTGTGGTCCCATAAATTATTTAGTCTGTACATAACCGTTTTTTAGAGTAAACATGATTTTAAGCATCTTTATAATGTATGTTAACTTTATTAAGTTCAATTCAGCATAAACGCATTAAAGTGTGCGCTTAAATTAAAAATTCGTCCATAGGCCCTAATGTTACGAAATTCTTTCGTGTGTCTTTGTAAATGAACCATAAACATTGTATACACCAGTAAAAACTATTCAGCTTATTTTGCGTTTAAAATTAATAATTGTTCTAAATTTAACATCATTTGGATGACTAAGTGACATTGTCAGAACACTTTTGTAAGGTCCTGTACATTAATTAGAAAGCTTAAGAGCACATATTTTCTTCAAGCAACATAAGTTTAAGCATCTTACTCACGTACTCTAGTTTCATTTTCTTCATTGCAAAGTAATGATATTAAAATGCGTTTAAACGAAATTCACCCCATACGCCGTAATGTTAAGAATTTTGGCGTGTCCCTGTACACAGTTTATAAAAAATATAGCAATGAAAATTATTCAGCTACTTATATGGAAAGCTGGAAAGTGTGCGCCAATTTGCAAGTCAATCGAAGGATTTTTGCGGCCGCTATTGCGGTACATACAAATTCTTCCCATAGGCCGTAAGGATAAGAAAAATTTTGGCGTGTCCCTGTACACGAACAACAAAGGGAATGCACACCTAACACTATACAGCTAATTCCGTTGGGCTCGTGAATATGTGTACCAAATTGCAAGTCTTTAGCGTTATTTTTGGGGCTGCTATCGCGGTACATACAAATTCTTCCCATAGGCCGTAATGATAAAAAAAACTTTGGCGTGTCCCTGTACACGAACTACAAATGGAATGCACACCCAAAACTATACAGCTAATTTCGTGGGGATCATGAACATGTGTACAAAGTTTCAAGTCAATAGCGTGGTTTTTACGGCCGCTATCGCACGACAGACAGACAGACAGACGGACGGACCGACGGAACCCAAAATCCTTTTGAGTCTCAACAGAGGGCCTCCACTGACGTTTCGGCAAAAATTGAAGTCAATAGCTTGATTTTTGCGGCGGCTATCGCAGTACATACAGATTCTTCCCATAGGCCGTAATGATAGAAAATCTTTGGCGTGTCCCTGTACACGAACTACAAATGGAATACACACCTAAAACTATACAGCTGATTCCGTTGGGCTTATGAACATGTGTACCAAATTGCAAGTCGAAAGCGTGATTTTTGTGGCTGCTATCGCGGTACATACAAATTCCTCCCATAGGCCGTAATGATAAGAAAAACTTTGGCGTGTCCCTGTACACGAATTACAAATGGAATACACACCCAAAACTATACAGCTGATTTCGTGGGGCACATGAACACGTGTACCAAATTGCAAGTCAATAGCGTGATTTTTGTGGCCGCTATCGCGATACATACAAATTCCTCTCATAGGCCGTAATGATAAGAAAAACTTTGGCGTGTCCCTGTATACGAACTACAAATGGAGTACATACCAAAAACTATACAGCTGATTTCGTGGGGCTCATGAACACGTGTACCAAATTTCAAGTCAATAGCGCTATTTTTGCGGCCGCTATCGCGCGACAAACAGACAGACAGACACAGTCCAAAACCGTTTTGAGTCTCAACAGAGGGCCTTCACTGACGTTTTGGCAATAAAAGCATAAAATAGTGTTACACCCTTTAATTTTCGTAATAAAAAGTTTTTAGGCTTGAAGAATAAATTTCGGATACTTACAAAAGCGCAAACTTCTTGGAGGCAATAGGAGAATTAAAATTTATAAAATAGAGCTACGGCCTTGAAAATTTGTGTTTTAAGACTTTTGAGAGAGACGAATGGATTGCACATACTTTTGAAGGCGTAAAAAATAATACGAGGTGAGAATAAGTACAATGCCAGTGCTTATGCGCTACCGCAGTTACAGTCACTTGCAAAAGTTTAGGAATTCTTATAGCGATTTCTAGAATTCGCTTTCAAAGAAGACTAGAATCTATAAGAATGACGTGGAACTTACTAGATTTTTATATACAGTCATTTGCAAAGTTTTAAGACCACCCCTAAAAAAATCAGATTTAATGGAATTCGGCAAGAATTACATACATATTTCACATATAAAAGAACAAAATAGACTGTTATTTACTGTATTTACGGTTATTTACTGTAATTAAAGTCAGTATTTTGTAGGACCTTCTTTGTTTTAATAGCTTGTGCAATCCTCTTAGGCATGCTATAAATAAAAGACTTGCAGTAAGCTTTAGAAATGTCTGTGCACCAGGCATGCTTTATTGCTTCAACAATTGCCGTAACAGTGGGTGGTTGCTTTTCGGCGATTTATTTTTCACAATACACCACAGATTCTGTATTGGATTCAAATCTAGGCTGCTACCTGGCTAGTCAAGCACTTTGATTTTCTGAGCTCTCAGATATTTCTTGACAATCTTCGCCCTGTGACACGGAACCCCATCATGCATGAAAATTGAACATTTATGAACACGCATGTGAAGCTTCAACTTCTCACGTAATAATTTAAAGTACTTTTTCCGTTCATAGTGGTTTTAGGTGGCACAAAATACAGACTAGCAGTACCGGATACAGACATTGCACCCCAGATCATTTGGCTTGGAGGATGTTTCACAGTTTGAATCTTATATCTCTCATCATATCTTTTTCCCTTGGGCGGCGAACACTTCTATCACGGGCAGAAAATTACTGCACACTTAAGTCATCCGAAAATAAGGCCCTACTCTACTGCTGTACTGTCCAATTCTAATATTGTCTGGCGAAAGTCAATCATTTCTTTTTCACATTTGGAGTAAGTCGAGGTTTCCTTGCTGGTTTATGGGATGATAAACCAAAATCTTTAGCCAAACGTCTTGAAATAGTACTCAAACCGTCTTTGGTGCTTTTTGCAGCTAGAGAATGTCTAATCGTATTGCAGGAGGTTCTTGGATCTCATACGACCATTCTTCTTATCACATGATCATCACGTGCACTCGTTTTCATAGGGCGACCGTTTAAGGTCCACAAATTTTCCCGAAATTGTAAATTTACAAATAGCTTGATGCACAGCTGTCTTGCTCACATTTACCCTTGAACTTATTTAACGTTCAGAAAATCCCATTTTATGCAGGGTCAATATTTCTGACCTTTTTGTAACAGAAAGTGGATGTTTTTTACCCATTACAATAATTACACAACAGCACTGTCTACGACAAAATCCAATAAACAACTGGCGATAAACTTGCCGCTCGCCTTTATTTATAGCAGTAGAATACGTCTGATGCAATCATCACATGAGATGACGCAATAATCTGCGCAAATGATGCAATGTGTTAAAATACTAAAAATCGTCTGCTTGTCTTAAACTTTTGCAAATGACTGTAGTTGAGACCCAGTAAAAACATTCCACGGACGAGGAAGGCGATGCTGCAAGCTATTTTAACGTTTGCGAAGAGGGAGGGAATTAAATTAGCGTTTGCCACGCCAATCATCTTGTGCAGCTCCAAGGCGCATTGCAGTTTTTTTGCCTTCAATATAAAGTGATCTGATTCCATGCTAAAATAATTTTACATATTTTATCGTCATGCTTAGTACGGAAACAAAACCTCTGAACTCTGTCTCTTTTCCAATAAAACAAATGCGTAGTTGGATTTATAAAAAAGATATAAAAATAAATAAATAAATAAATAAAAATCAATCAATTCAAATTTGCGTGCAGGAATAAGCAAAGATTTCATTGTTAGACAAAAGTACATGGAGTTTTCATAGCAGGGTTATACAAATATATATATATATATATATATATATGTATATATGTATCACGCTAAGGTACTTGGCAGAGATATTGGTGTAATTAGTCAGAGGGGTAAGAACAAAAGTATCTACCAAAATAATAATAATAATAATAATAATAAATTAAATTAAATTAAGCGCGCTATGTTAGGCTTAGTAATTTTCGTAAAACTGGAAGCTACTGAATCCACACGTAACTGTCATAATCGCCAAATTTTATACGTTTTCGCTACCGGAAAATTTTTATAAAATTTGTGATGTCTGTGTTCCGACTTCAACTAGATTCTTTTTACTTATATTTAGTGTAGGAAACAATTAAGAGACTTATATTTAAGCAACAGTCAATTTTATTTTAACATAAACTGGAGAGTGCTTGGGATTAAGAAGGAACTCGATAATAGCTTCAACTAAATAACTTAAAACTATCATAAAGAAATATAGCTCACCACTTGAAGCATACTACTTTTAACATACGACATGATCGGGGACTTTTAGAACGACGAGGAACACTTTAGAAAATCCGAAATACCACTCCGACAAATTCACCACCAACGGCAACTTCACCAAATAAAAAATCAATACGCAATAGCCAATTGCCCTTTGCGCAGCACTAGTGCGACGTAAAAACAGTCCAACCAACCAACCAATACGCAATGGCTTCTACTAACAACGGCTATCAACACTCGTCACATATCCAGCAAAACCGTACCAACTACACAATTATTTCTCTATTTAAAGTTCTCAAAAATAGACAATACGGTTCCCTTATTTTTATCAAGCTACTTCCTTAAAGACTATTTGCATTCTATTTCATACTACCTTAAACAATCTACGTATATCCTGTTTTCAGTTTATCCAACTATCTACCCGATAACTCGACATTCCATGCTAACCCAAATTCCCCTCTGCTCGACACCTTCAACTAGCTATCTCAATCTCCCCAACAACATCGCCGAACTATGCTATATCCAGATAGAAACTTTCCCAACCCAGCAAAACCACAGATGACGGCCAACACGAGGCCAAGTGCTGGTTGCCAACAGTAGCTGCAGCTGGCCCGTCGGTGGCAAAAGTTACGGTGCCGCAGGGAATATGTTACGCCGGCCGTCAGTAGGCCGTATTCAATCGATCCACTGTTGGCAGCCTGCAGTAAGTTAAAAATAAGTTAGTGGGCCAGTGAATGGACCGCTGCTGGCAGCTAGCAGTATGACGAAAATAGGTAATGGGCCACTGTTGGTAACCGACATTAGGTTGGAAATTGTTAGTGGGCCAGTGTTGGACTACCTGGTGGCAAACATAATTTTTCTATGTTATTGCTGGCAGCCTGCAGTGGGCCAGCTGTGGCAAACATAAAAAATTATATTACTGCCGGCAGTTTTCATTGGTCCTTTATATTTTCCCATTAAAGGCCCGCTTCACTCACCGTCACCGGAAGCCGAAGCCAATGTTATACTATGGGAAATTTTCTTTGCAAATAACTTATTAACTAATACATATTTTTTAATTCTGTTTTCATATTCTGAAAATTCCTAACTGTTAAATTGACGGACCTTTTTTAAAAAATTATTTATATATATATATATATATATATATATATATATATATATATATATATACTTTTTTTTTTTTTTTTTTTTTGAAGCTGCAAAATATGAATTTTCAATATGTGAAATTTTTCATTTTGCAAATTCAAAATAATATATTAAAAATTTAAAAAATACATTTTTAAAAAAAAGTCCATCAATTTAACAGTTGGGAATTTTCTGAATGTGAAAACAGAATTTAAAAATATGTGTTAGTTAATAAGTTATTTGTAAAGAAAATTTCCCATAGAATAACATTGCCTCGGACTTCCGGAGACGGTAAGTGAAGAGGTCCGTTAATAGGCCAGCAGTGATTTAGTTATAGCTAGTATATATATTTTATAGGTGATACCTTTAATTTTATTAATGCTTTTTTCTTTTTCTTTCTTTCTTTTTCTTTTTTTTTTTTTTTTTTTTTTTCCCTCTCTCTTTTTTCTGATGAAGTAGCAGCCAGTTTTTTCTATGCATCCAATATTTAATTTGATTTTGTACATATTCATTTTTAAATACTATTTACAAGTATTTGATTCATACACTATGGTTATAAATTCAGGATTTCTAGTGCAGCATATAGGAAATATTCAGTTGATCCATTTTCCTTATCATAAAAGTTTAATTTTTTGTTTTCATTGCAAACATTTCTCTATATTACATTTTTTGGTATAAAGGAGATTATATATATATATATATACACATTTTTTTTTTTTTTTTTTTTTTTTAAGTGTTCAAATTTTAATATCTTATACAAATAAATGTAACTTTACATGTGAAAATTATAAAATATTGAAACAAAAATTGTTATAAAGAGAGCATTGCAAAAAACACCATAAACTAAAAAAATAAATAAATAAATAAATAAATAAAAATAAAAATTGCAGCAATTGTTTCCGGTTGAAATAGCACGAAGCCCCTTCATCAGGCGAAAAAAAGTGGGCACGAGTGCAGCAAAAGTAATTTGCTGCAATCGTGCTTTTTGTTAAACTCACGAAGGGATGTGTTATTATTTCAACCTAAAAGAACTGATGCTTTTTTTTTTTTTTTTTTTTTTTTTTTTGGGGGGGGGGGCGGCAATGATTATGTTCATTTACAAAGTTTTCTATTTATTACTACAGTACAAAATCTCAAATCCGGAATCGTCCGTACCTTTCCGGATTTCGGACTTTTCCGTATTTTAGGTCACTTTCTGATTTACGGCAATAAAAAAAACGGACATCTCAATTCCGAACGCCCTTTTAGTTAATAACTAGCTTGCCGCCCGAGGGTGCGATTTCTTAAGAAATTGAAGTATACTCTCAAGTAACATGTACAATACTTTGAATAAACACAATAAAATTTTGCAAACAAACCGCAGGCAGCAACGCTTACGCATTGTTTGCCGCACTCGTGCCTACTTCGTTTGCTTGATGAAGGATCATGTTTTCTTTCCATCCGAAACGATTGTTGCGAGTTCTTACATTTTATGGTGTTTACTCTTATTACTTTTAAACACCAATTCTGTGGTGCTTTTTTATTATAACTCTCAAGTATCCAGAAAATCTTGAATATTTTCTTTTCCCAATTGATAATTTTTTTCCCTTTTTTTAAAAGAGCAGGCAGATGATAAAGCTTTCTTTTTTTCTCTCTGTGTGTTTATCGTCAAAGTCGCACATTTGAAACCACAGAACTTATCACTGAGAAATGCAATCGGCTATTTAGAATTAATTACACAGCTGTCAAACTTAACCAGGCCGCCACAAAGAACTTTTTCGTGTTGTTGATAGTCCAATGGGATCTTTACCCCTCCCCAACTCTCTTCAATGTCCTTGAATGAATAATTTTTCGACGTGCGATACCGAAAGATGATTTTGCAGTTTTATACAGATGACGTTATTTGAACTTAATGCGAATATTCAGCATTTGACCTGTGCCAATTTATTTTCATTAGGTTTGGAAAGAAGATTCTGAAAAGGGTAAAAGTAGAAGGGAATACAGTTTCAGCTGAAAGAAAATATATATATATATATCGTTCGGTTGAGTAAAGAGATAACGGAATTAGGGAGAAAAAGAAAAGTGCATTTGACGTTGTAGTTGTAAATATTTGAGAGTTTTATCCGCCAATTACCCATTTAAAAAATATTTTTAGAATTCCATAAAACTCATATATGTTATACAGGTTTTCGAGATTTACTACATGACGCTTGTCATAAAAAGTTGTACAGGTAACACAAATGGTTTCAGTATAAATATTCATAAAATAAGTTGGATACATTACAGTTTAAAAGAAACTTCTTATCAGCGCATGAAAAAATCGTTATACAACGCTAAAATACAGATCAACATAAATTTTATAGATGCAATAAGAAATGGTTCCGATCAAAAATGATAAAATAAGTAATTGTGGTTCATTTAACAGTGATGCACAAAAATATTCTTATACGTTGCGGGAAATTGAGGGGGAAACTATTTCAGTTTCGTAAAAGTTAAATTATTTTTCAAACTTGCATTTAAAAAATAATATTAAATAAATAAATAAAATAAAACAGTTTGTTATGGCTACCACTTTTTTTTTCTTTTCCTATAATAGTTTATAGAAATTACATATTAAAATTATTATTTATGAAAATTATTTTCTATGATGCAGATAGGCGATTTTCATTTAAAAGAAGTACAATATACTAATACATATTTTTTAATTCTGTTTTCATATTCTGAAAATTCCTAACTGTTAAATTGACGGACCTTTTTTAAAAAATTATTTATATATATATATATATATATATATATATATATATATATATATACATTTTTTTTTTTTTTTTTTTTTTTTTTGAAGCTGCAAAATATGAATTTTCAATATGTGAAATTTTTCATTTTGCAAATTCAAAATAATATATTAAAAATTTAAAAAATACATTTTTAAAAAAAAGTCCATCAATTTAACAGTTGGGAATTTTCTGAATGTGAAAACAGAATTTAAAAATATGTGTTAGTTAATAAGTTATTTGTAAAGAAAATTTCCCATAGAATAACATTGCCTCGGACTTCCGGAGACGGTAAGTGAAGAGGTCCGTTAATAGGCCAGCAGTGATTTAGTTATAGCTAGTATATATATTTTATAGGTGATACCTTTAATTTTATTAATGCTTTTTTCTTTTTCTTTCTTTCTTTTTCTTTTTTTTTTTTTTTTTTTTTCCCTCTCTCTTTTTTCTGATGAAGTAGCAGCCAGTTTTTTCTATGCATCCAATATTTAATTTGATTTTGTACATATTCATTTTTAAATACTATTTACAAGTATTTGATTCATACACTATGGTTATAAATTCAGGATTTCTAGTGCAGCATATAGGAAATATTCAGTTGATCCATTTTCCTTATCATAAAAGTTTAATTTTTTGTTTTCATTGCAAACATTTCTCTATATTACATTTTTTGGTATAAAGGAGATTATATATATATATATATACACATTTTTTTTTTTTTTTTTTTTTTAAGTGTTCAAATTTTAATATCTTATACAAATAAATGTAACTTTACATGTGAAAATTATAAAATATTGAAACAAAAATTGTTATAAAGAGAGCATTGCAAAAAACACCATAAACTAAAAAAATAAATAAATAAATAAATAAATAAAAATAAAAATTGCAGCAATTGTTTCCGGTTGAAATAGCACGAAGCCCCTTCATCAGGCGAAAAAAAGTGGGCACGAGTGCAGCAAAAGTAATTTGCTGCAATCGTGCTTTTTGTTAAACTCACGAAGGGATGTGTTATTATTTCAACCTAAAAGAACTGATGCTTTTTTTTTTTTTTTTTTTTTTTTTTTTTTTGGGGGGGGGCGGCAATGATTATGTTCATTTACAAAGTTTTCTATTTATTACTACAGTACAAAATCTCAAATCCGGAATCGTCCGTACCTTTCCGGATTTCGGACTTTTCCGTATTTTAGGTCACTTTCTGATTTACGGCAATAAAAAAAACGGACATCTCAATTCCGAACGCCCTTTTAGTTAATAACTAGCTTGCCGCCCGAGGGTGCGATTTCTTAAGAAATTGAAGTATACTCTCAAGTAACATGTACAATACTTTGAATAAACACAATAAAATTTTGCAAACAAACCGCAGGCAGCAACGCTTACGCATTGTTTGCCGCACTCGTGCCTACTTCGTTTGCTTGATGAAGGATCATGTTTTCTTTCCATCCGAAACGATTGTTGCGAGTTCTTACATTTTATGGTGTTTACTCTTATTACTTTTAAACACCAATTCTGTGGTGCTTTTTTATTATAACTCTCAAGTATCCAGAAAATCTTGAATATTTTCTTTTCCCAATTGATAATTTTTTTCCCTTTTTTTAAAAGAGCAGGCAGATGATAAAGCTTTCTTTTTTTCTCTCTGTGTGTTTATCGTCAAAGTCGCACATTTGAAACCACAGAACTTATCACTGAGAAATGCAATCGGCTATTTAGAATTAATTACACAGCTGTCAAACTTAACCAGGCCGCCACAAAGAACTTTTTCGTGTTGTTGATAGTCCAATGGGATCTTTACCCCTCCCCAACTCTCTTCAATGTCCTTGAATGAATAATTTTTCGACGTGCGATACCGAAAGATGATTTTGCAGTTTTATACAGATGACGTTATTTGAACTTAATGCGAATATTCAGCATTTGACCTGTGCCAATTTATTTTCATTAGGTTTGGAAAGAAGATTCTGAAAAGGGTAAAAGTAGAAGGGAATACAGTTTCAGCTGAAAGAAAATATATATATATATATCGTTCGGTTGAGTAAAGAGATAACGGAATTAGGGAGAAAAAGAAAAGTGCATTTGACGTTGTAGTTGTAAATATTTGAGAGTTTTATCCGCCAATTACCCATTTAAAAAATATTTTTAGAATTCCATAAAACTCATATATGTTATACAGGTTTTCGAGATTTACTACATGACGCTTGTCATAAAAAGTTGTACGGGTAACACAAATGGTTTCAGTATAAATATTCATAAAATAAGTTGGATACATTACAGTTTAAAAGAAACTTCTTATCAGCGCATGAAAAAATCGTTATACAACGCTAAAATACAGATCAACATAAATTTTATAGATGCAATAAGAAATGGTTCCGATCAAAAATGATAAAATAAGTAATTGTGGTTCATTTAACAGTGATGCACAAAAATATTCTTATACGTTGCGGGAAATTGAGGGGGAAACTATTTCAGTTTCGTAAAAGTTAAATTATTTTTCAAACTTGCATTTAAAAAATAATATTAAATAAATAAATAAAATAAAACAGTTTGTTATGGCTACCACTTTTTTTTTCTTTTCCTATAATAGTTTATAGAAATTACATATTAAAATTATTATTTATGAAAATTATTTTCTATGATGCAGATAGGCGATTTTCATTTAAAAGAAGTACAATATACTAAATTTCGAAAGAAAATCCATTTTATGGTAATATATGTATAGTAATATATGTATATATAAAGAAATTTTTCGACATTCGGTTTTCGAAGTATTTGCATGTTTTGAGATTCCTGAACACGATTTGACCATTTTTAGAAAGTTTCACTCTGTAAGTGTGTATAAAAAAAAAATTGTGGAGGCTGTATCTCACGAACCAATGGACGAAATTTAACCAAATTTGTTATTTAACCAAACTTGATTAAAATCGTTCCCGATTACATTTGTGGATCATTCAAGATCCATAATTTTTATTTTATTAAATCAATTAAAATAATAATAACAATAATAAAATACTAGAAAGTTAGCGACTATCATAATTTACTAAAATGGATCAACTGGATATTTGTTATATAGTTCTAGAAATCATTTTGTTATAACAATGGCTTTAGAGTCAAACATTTTTAAAAAATAGTATTTAAAAAATAATACAAAAACAAATTAATAATTGAATTACTTACTCATATATTCTTTTTACGAGATTTTCAATCTCGCACCCGCACCCGCAGACTACAACAACGAACAAGAACTTCCTATAAAATGGCGGACAGCGAGGGAATTTCAAATCAACAGAAAAGAATCACAGCGCCCTCTATGCATACAAATTGGTTATGGCCTAATAATTTGTAGCCACAACATGAAAAACATGATGTTGGCCGTGTCGTGATAGCCTGCATAAGGCCAACTGTGTTTATGCCACTTCTGGGCCACCGACCATTTTTCTTTATTCTTCCATCACTGCTGGCAGCCACAAACGGCCCTCTGCTGGAGTTATATGGGGCAACCGGTAACTGATGGCAAGTGCAGGATGCCAGCAGTAGGCCATAACGAGCCCAGCAATATAAGTTTTGCTGGGAATCTTAAACAACATTCTATCCCAACTCGACACTATCACTTTATACGCTACTTTCAATACTGACTTCCCTCGGTGACCTTTACTTCCTTAACTCGACGCCACTCCTACCTCACAAATTGTTTTATATATTCCTATACCAGTGTTCCTTGATTTAATAAAATAAAAACTTCTATTAAATTTTTCCGATAGCAAAAACGCGTAAAAGTTGATGTCTTTGAGTTATGAGCATTTTTCTGAAGAAAAAAAAAAAAATAAATAATTTTTTTCTGAATATGAGAATAAAATCGATTTATGATTTCAAGAAAAATTAGAGAAATTAGTATAATTCAAGAAAGTTGAAAAGTTAAAAGAATATATATATATATATATACAAGAACAATATAAACACACAGAAATAAAAAAAATAATAATCTGGTGTGTCACTCACACGATTTTCTCTTACCCTGAAATTTAATACTTATAAATACAGGTTGGAGATTAAGAGGTAACATAACGAGTACTGTTATGTAAACTTATATTAAAATAATCCAAATTAGGCTTCGGAAGAGTTTTGTGTGATAATTAGTTCTGAAAGAGGGGACCCCCGTTTCCTTACTGCACCTATATTTATGTAGAATTTAAATCTGTTATTAAAATTAAAATTTCACTTAAAAATATTCAGAAAACTTTCACACGCAATATTCCTTGAAACTTATCAGTCTTGACCAAACTTTTCCATCAACAAATTTAAATTAATTCGAAAATACAACTTTTGGATTTCCTGAAATTATTCGTTTTAAGTTTCTCTAAGAGACACAGACAAATATCAAACGTTAAAAATCTTGACTTTGGTAATCAGGAAGCCCCAAAACGTGTAAAAACAAGAGATGAATATTTAGCTTAAAAACATACATTATTTATCATATGCCTATAAGGAATTCATTTCCATTCCTGATCAACTTTTCTAGACATGGTAAAATATTATATGTAGTAAAGCCTTTCCACTAACAATAAAAAAGAATGTTATGGCTTAAATATTAGCAGCCCTGTATATCTTCTAAAAGTTATGTATATATAATCTGGTGCTCATAAATATAATCCTGTATTAATAACACATAGCACAACCTAAAGTGCACTTCCATCGATTTTCAAGTATTGTCGCATTATAATCAAATCATTTTGTGTCGCCCTGTAAATGAACAGTGAATGATTTTCCTGCTATATTCTACATGAGGCATATTTTTATGCATACAAAAAATATATATTCATTTCATTTCGTTTAGTGCATTATATAGATGTTAAACTCTACTTATCTTCAATTTCCCCCATAGACGTAATGTATTTGAATACTCTTGAGTATCCCTGTACACGAACCATTTACTTCATCTCACCGAAAAGCTTAGTGTAGCATCCCTCCATGATACACATTTAGAATACCATGTTTGGAATCTCTGCTGCTATTTTTTCTTGAGATATGCTGGTAACAGACAAACACACACACACACACACACAGAGACCAACCCCTAAAACATGATTTTCGGATTCAGGGGACCTCAAAATATGTAAATATAACAAAAACTCACTTTCGAAAATTTGACCCTAAAACAATAGGTACTTTCTCTGCCTTATGTGTAATAGAAAGTAAAAAATGTTACAAATTGGCAAATATTGCTTATTTTCATGCTTAAATATATGTTTATTATTGCCAAAGTTCCTTGTTAAAATTCTTGCTTTTGTCGCCAGTTTGGTGCGATTGCCACCACTTGGTGACATTTTTGTCGACTTTTGGCAAGAAACGCCATATTATGTAATTTTCCGTTCCAAATCTTTAATATCAAAATGAAAGAATTTAAAAAGTTTTATCAGTTTCAAATTTTAAAAGAAATAAAAAAAGAAATATAGAGCGGAAATTTCGCAATGGTTAGAAATATTTTAAAATGTATTTTCTGTTGTATTGTGCTACCTAAATTTTTAATTTGTTTGCTAAATTTTAGTACAATTCATGGTGCAAATACAATATATAAATAATAAATGTTTGGTTAAAAAATCGAATACATTACTTTCTATTCTACTT